>VXBB01015260.1:159640-256491 GCA_013399915.1 Illadopsis cleaveri
GAGCTTCTCTCCATATAAATCATGTGGGAAGTGCAAAAACAAAGTTGAACCCAAGCCTAGAAACCATGCCGAGGAAGTGTGACTCAAATTTGTTCCCAAAGGTACAAAAAAAATAGGGAGGCATTGATGGAGTGGGAAAAGCCTTTCACACTTCATAGCCAGAATATAGGCTATTGTTTCCAGGTCTCAGCTCTAGTACATTCAGGAAACTGCCTGGAAATCAAAACCAGTTTCAAATAGCTAAAAATGGGAAAGGGCTGCCCTAGGCAATAGTTGGCCAGGATGAAAGCTGGACAGTTCAACATGGAAGACCCTTCTGGACAAGGCAAATAACAATTCCATGGGGAATTAGGCTCCCTCCAAAGCAATGCCCTGCCTAATTTGTGCATGAAAATGCACAGGTGCATCCACGAGGTGTTTTGCAAAACCTGCAACAAGCATCATCCCTGTCCCTAGGAACTGTGCACTGATTTAAACTTCTGCTCTTTGCTGAGAGGCAGGACAGGTTAGGCCAGGCTTGGAGGTGTGCACACAGCCATGAGTGGGCTGGAAACCAGAGAGCCCTGGCTCACTGAATTAGCTCACCTCCACCCACAAACACAGATGAAGATCTCCCCTCTGCTGCTATTCCAGCCAGGCTAGGAGACAGAAGTGGGCAGCCTTCTTCCTCTGCTCAGGAAACTCTTCTCTCAGCACCTTCTCTTGAGGGATGCATATGGAGGCGATGGAATTGTTGTAATAGGTGCAAAAATACTTGGAAATGCCAGAGCAGAGTAACAATGTGCCTAATTCAACTATTTAAGGGTATTCAGGGAGACTGTGTGTATTAGCACATCCAGCCATTTCAGCACCTACAGGACTATGTATTCCTAGAAAAGCATCAAAGCAATCTTTGCAGAAAGTAAAAGCACAAAGCCAGCTATGGAAGCACAGGCTTTCTGTATCATTCATTGTTTAATCCACACCCTTAGTTACTAATCACATACCAGTTATTCTATAGGAATGTCATTCTAAAGGTATGGTAACTCNCAGCACCTTCTCTTGAGGGATGCATATGGAGGCGATGGAATTGTTGTAATAGGTGCAAAAATACTTGGAAATGCCAGAGCAGAGTAATAATGTACCTAATTCAACTATTTAAGAGTATTCAGAGAGACTGTATTAGCACATCCAGTCATTTCAGCACCTACAGGACTATGTATTCCTAGAAAAGCATCAAAGCAATCTTTGCAGAAAGTAAAAGCACAAAGCCAGCTATGGAAGCACAGGCTTTCTGTATCATTCATTGTTTAATCCACACCCTTAGTTACTAATCACATACCAGTTATTCTATAGGAATGTCATTCTAAAGGTATGGTAACTCTGGAAGTAAGTTAGCAATCGTATATCCATAGTGCATAGGTTTCATTTTCTATTTCCTGAGGGAAAATATATTAAGGTTAAAAAAAAGCTCTATATGGTCCCATTCTTATTTTATTGAATATACAAAGACAATGTGTTCATCAAAGTTCTGTGCTGGAAATTAGAGTCACTGAACAGAAAGTGAGAAGATGATACATAAAACTATGTCCTGCCGTTTTCTGCAGCTTAAGTATATCTATTTTATTAATTGAAAAGCAAGCAATACCAAAGAAACAAAAAGAGCAAATTTGAGGTAGAAATGGACCTAAACCAGACCAGTTTTAACATCTTTCCCTTCTTTTCTGTTAGACCAGCAGAGAATAAATCACAGCACTGCCATCTTTAGTGGTCATCACCAAGAACATATCTCAGATGATACAGTAATATTTCAAATACCAACCCCCCCCACATACAGCAGATTTCTGTCTTGGAAGTGTTCAGCTCGACGCTGACAAATATTAAATGCAATTAATAATTAACCCAGAGGAAAAAAAGAGATACTGCTTAGCTACCTTCATCTTGAGAGAGTTACTGAAAATAGTAATCTGCTCTTATAAAATTATTTTTCCTATATTATGGACAAAGAAAATGAGATAACATGCTCTCAGTAAAATAAGAGCACTCACTCTGGGATGAGACCAAAGTCGTCTGGCTCCAACAGTGGTCAAAAACTGGTTATCTAACAAAGGGTAGAAAAGGACAAACATGGATGATAATTTCAAGTACTCCAGAAGCTTCTGGTTGCTTCAGACTGCTGGGCATCTGTGCCAGGCATTTCCAGTTACTCAGCCATCCTCACCAGCTGTTTTCCACAAACTTATGCAGCCTCTCTCTGAACCTTTCTGAATTTCCAGCATCCACAAGACATGAAGGCCAAGTTCTGCAGCTCAACTACATATCCAAAGTACCACGGTCACAGGTGAGCACTTACAGACCAGCAAGGAGTCAAGATAAGATAATTGCCATTATAGAATCATGAAAATCCTTGCAGTCAGCCTTCGTGGCTGCCCAAGCTGTGCCAGGGCAAAGAAAGGCTTTGCACACCTTCCTGAACACCAAGAAAAGGCTGTAGAAAGGCCCTTCAGAGACTGATGCCTCTAGTTTAAAGAAATACCTCAGTTATGAGGCAGAGGTATCCCAGCTGCATACAAGCTGGCAATTCAAGAAGCATATTTGTTTCATCAGAAAAAATAAACTAGAGAGGTATTTCTAGAGTGTCCCCATCCTGTGGTTTTCCAATGATTGCTAAGTTGCATTAACTCCAAATATTGCTCCACTTGTGTTTGTTTTCATATTGATTGAAAATATTGATGCCACATTCTATTTCAACTAAGTCAAACAGGGCCTTTGCAATAGCTCACTAAGGGCAACAGCAGACATTTTATTGATTTCAATGGGTTTGGGAACAGGACCTTGCTAATTTAATTCAACATTGCAGTGTGCCTTCTCATCTTCCTTCCTGCCCTACCTGCGTTCATCTTTGGTTACTGTGTTTGGTTCTGGTCTTGTGAGGGCAGAAGCTGCTGTTAACACAAAGAAGGATCCAAGGCACCATTGTGAAGGGGCTTCAGACCTGCCAGGTCTGATTCCCAAAGTGCACACTGTATTCCCCAGGCTCACTGCTCGCATTCCCTCATCCCTGCAGTTACCCTGCTGGATCTGCTGCCAAGGGGCAGGGCCCCACCTTCTGCAGCTGCAGCTTCCCAGCCTGGTGCCTGCTCCTCTCACACCAGGAAGGTCACCCACAGCCAAGAGCAGGGCAGCTGGCTGGGGTCTGCCCCCACTACCACCTGGTGCCACAGACAAGTGCTCCAACAGCCTGAGGGAATGCTCCTCCTCTAACCCTGTATCCTGACACAGGACAAATTTCAAGCTTAAGGGTAATTATCTGGGGAAAAGTCACAAAAGCAAATTACACACTGAAAGACACCAGCATACATCTCACTTGTGTCCCTGACGGATCAATCCTACCACTTGCCATTTAAAAGTTCTATTTCTTATTTACCCAAAAAGAAGGGGAATATTGCCAATGACCAAACTGAGGAGTGAAAAGGAGGGCTCTCCATTCTAAGCCCACTGACCTACCTGATATAGTAGTTTAGTCCATTCAGAGATTATCCTGTTACAACAATGTGGCTGAACTACAGTGCTGTATGAAGTATAAACAGGTCAACAGAAACATCTGTTGATCTGGAAACAGAATTCCGTTCTCTCAAAGCCAAGAGGGTGATGAAAATAAAAATAATTTTACCAGTTACAATGATATGAAAATATGACAAGGCAACAAGAGCTTATAACAGGAAAACTGACTTGTTTGCCACTGCAAGCCTTAAGCCAGTGTGACCCACATCTTGTCCACTTTAAATCCTTTCAGTTGCAACCTCGCTGCTGCACATAATCAGCTCTGCTTAAGCAACCTTGCTGTTATGTGTACAAGTGTGCCTGCACTTCGGTGTGGGACCAGGTGACACAGGTTCATGTTTGAACGGGCTCTATCTACCTCTAATTCAAAGGTCACCTGCTCATAGCAACCAAATCAAAGGCTTCACTGATTCTTACTTACACAATTATTATCTAATATGTGCACATATGGATTTCCTCACTGTTTCTAACAAGAGAAGATCTGTCAGCTACTTGTTTGTAAAACCAGAGGGTAACGTTTTGCACTAAGGATTCCCAAACGCTCTCAGACACTATTTAAAATGCAGCCCAAATTAACAACTATAGTAAACACAGTAACATATAAAATTTTTACTAAGCTGGAAGTTTTTCACCTTTGCCTCACCAAGGAAAGAGGGTGAGATTCCTTTACTCTTGGAGTCTCTTCCCCCACCAAATAACTTCAGTAGTCCCAATATGTGACCAAACCAATACAGATACAGCATTATTGCCTATGGAATAGTGAATTCCATATACAAACGGTGCCTTCGGCAGACACTTCTTTGGAAAAGACAGTAAAAGGACGCACAGAATTTGTTACAGAGTGAATCCCAAGGCCGAGTGCTTTGTGCTCCCGTCGGGCACCCTCGGCACAGGTGTCCCGGTGCCTTTGGCGCAGCACCCTGGAGAGAGCCCAGCACCCTGGAGAGCGCCTGGGGCGGGGACGGGCCGAGGCGCGGAGGGAAACACCAGAAACGCAGAGCCGAGGGGGTGGGGAGCCGCCAGGGACACGTCCTGGTCTCCCTCTGCAGCCTCTGAAAAGTCAAGTTTCAAAGTCTAAGAAAGGCAGATGTGCTTCCTGCGGCACAGGCTTGTTTCTGCCGGAAACATGGAGGCAAGCGAAGCACAGTCTGTGCTGTGCCTCCCACCGGGAGCGCCTGGGCATGGGCGGCAAACGATCCCCCTCTCCTGGCCAGGGAATGCTAAAGCAGCTCCGGATTCACATTTCACACAGGCACAGGACGATTTGTGCTGAAGGCACCTTAAAGCTCATCCAGTCCCACCCCCTGCCATGGGCAGGGACACCTTCCACTACCCCAGTTCCTTCCACTTGCCCGGCCCAACCTGGTGGTGGACACTTCCAGGAATGGGGCAGTCACAACTTCTCTGAGCAACCTGTGCCAGGGCCTCGCCCTCTCACAGGGAAGAATTTCTCCCAGACATGTAGTCCAAAACTACCCTCTTCTCAATTATTCTAGACCTACAAGCCCCTCTCCAAAGCCCCTCTCCAGCTCTCCTGTAGCCCCTTCGGGCTGAACACCCCCAACCCCCCCAGCCTGGCTCCAGAGCAGCGCTGCTCCATCACTGAGCATCTTCATGTGCCTGCTCCAACAGGTCCATGTCTCCCCTGTGCCAGGCCCCTCAGGGCTGGAGACCCCAGCTGGGGTCCCACAAGAGGGGAGCAGAGGGAATCAGCCACCTGCCTTGGCCTGGCTTCTGACATGGCCTGTGACAGCTATTTCATTATGAAAGCAGCCCAAGCACGAAGTCCTGGGATGGCTGAAACACAGCCCAGGTTTAGGGTAAGACAGAACAAGATGCTCCCTGTAGCACAAACACTGGGAAATCCTTGGTATCCTTGTGAAGTCTGAAGATACAGACTACAGGGGAATTTCTAGAGGAAGCACCTGAGAAGATCCAAACACCCAAGGCAGCAGAAATGAAGATGTATTTTTCTTTACATGACAGATAAAAGCCAGAAAGACAGATCTCAATACCAAACTCAGCAAGAGGCCACAGGCCTCTGGCCAGGGTACAGGGCACTGCTGAAGGGCCCTGCCTCCCTCCTGAGCTTCTGTTGGTCTTGGATCAACCATTTACACCCTTCAGTAAGCACCTGCCAGGTGACCTTTCAAAAGCATTTCATAACCTATTACAAATAACTTTTCTAAGTAGTATCAATTTTAAAAGTCATTTTTGAGTCAGCTAAATACACACATTCCTCAGAAATCACACAGGATGTAGCTTGTTGTCCTTCTATGACTTAAAAATGTAATGCAAATCTTGCTTTCAAATACTAGCTTTTTCCTTGTCCTTCCTAAAAGACATACTGTAGTGGAATTTTTATGTTTTGGCTTCCAGGTCTGTGTTTATGGGATCATACACTGAAAAACTCGAAGACACACACAAAAAAAATATTTGATGCACAGCATTTTCTTTCATTGTGAACTCATCAGGTAGAAGAGCTTGTCCATATCAGTACACCTTTGGTTATGTGAAACAAAGCCATCCCCAAAATCAGGAGATACATCTGACACAAAGTACATACTATCATGAATCTGTTCCCAAAGTGCCTTCAATTTCCATTAATTCCTGTGGAAGATGAAGAATTGGTCTTTTCAAACACCTAACAGGAATGGCTCCCAATTCACAGAACAAAGGCAGTGCTCTGTCAAGATTAATCACCTTCACTTTGAAAAGTAATATCTTTCTAACAAGAATGACTTCTGAAAAACATTTCATTACTTCTTAGGAGCCTTGGGAATAAAGACCTTACAAAAAGGGAGCTGTTTGGACCACTTTCCCAAACAACCTCGTATTATTATGGAGACGTGAAAATGCACTGCAGAGAACATTACCAAAAACACCTCCTTGCACAAGCATGCTGTAATCTGACAGGCCTGATGTAACTGGGAGCCTTGCTGGAACTCAGCTGTGTTCATCACTTCAGTATCCCTACAACACTTGATTTAACATTTCACCAAGACAACAGCATTAAAAATTATGAATAAAGACTACAGCAATTTATCCATTTCCTTGTCCTTACTCTGAAAGTCACAAAAGGGATCAGACATCTGGCTGATTGGGGTTAAACTGATTGTGAACTGAGGTGGGCATGGACTGGAAATATTTCTGCACAAATCTAAGCAAAGTTGGCCCTCAGCTGCCAGAGGGACAGAGGTTCAAATCTGAGCTGGACACATCATTTGTACATGTGTGGCAAAAGGGCAGATGATTCATTCACATGGGTTAAGGCTGAGCCCTGCATTGGAAAGGGATAAAGGCAGCAAGTAGGGACCTAATGTTACAAAGATGGACAGAAAGAACTGTAAATGTCTCAGTCTAAACCAAAGACCTACTTAATCCCAGGCTTTCCCTCAGTTTATCATCCTCAAGCTCTTGCAAAGAGCAAAACAAGCTTCTCTCTCCACAACAGGCAGCACTGGATTCTGGCAGCATTTTAATCCCACTCTGCCCTCTCCATGCTCCTGGAGCACCTGTGAGCAGAGTGTGTAACAGAGGTAATCCTCCCTTCTGGCTCACAGGGCTGCCAGACTGAGAATTCCTTTCAAGAAAAGCTGATGGCACAATTACACACAGTGAGTTTCACCATAGGAGTCAAATGGCCTGTATGGAAAAGGCAAAAGCTGGACTTTGCAGTGAGAGACAATGAAGACAAACACTAGCTAACATTTAACACATCGCCAGGGATGTGAGAAACCTAGATTTAAAATCTCAGGTGTCCTATTACCTCAATGAATTAATGGCCCAATTAAAACACTTATTTATGTAAAGTAGAACAGCTCCCAGAAAAGAAGGAACAGACTAGTCAGACACTAATATATTCATTTGGGACTTCAGAAACCTCTCTGAACCCAAAATCTCCAAGTAAAGCCACAACCACCAGCCTTTGACAGAGATGGGACACCATGCAATGAAGCAGGAGTCAGCCAACACATCCACATGGCAGAGCACGCTGGTCAGGGGTAAAAACAGGAAAGGCACCTCAGCACTTTGTGCCCCATCTTTCAGCTGGATTCATCTGTAGCCTTGTACTCTCATGCTCATCTGGTCTTTGTTGGTGCTGTCTTGAAGGTCACTGCATTGTCCACCATTCCACAGTGCAGAGATATCCTGAGACATCATCTTTTCCATACTGAAGGGAAATATACGCAAACTTTTCAAAATCATAAATAGAGCAACACAGTCTGGAGGATTCACCTCTCTGTAACTGCAACCAGCCAGCAGGGAGAATTTACAAGTCCCTTCCCCTCCTTTAGGCATCCTCTCTCCTCCTTGAGGACATAAGGATACACAGCAGAGGGTTTTCTTAAAAAGAATCAGTGTTTCACTCAACACCTGAAGAGAGGGAAGGCATGGCAGAGAGGAACACCTACGTAGTGTAACAGCACAGCATGCCCTGCGCTGCTGCAGGAGTGCTGAGGAGCCAGGAGTGAGGGTATTGCTTAATACTTGGGGNAGAGCAGCCAGGAGTGAGGGCACAAAGCCGAGCCTGGGGAGGGTATTGCTTAATACTTGGGGTTTTTTTCCCCCCGCTAATAAATGTTTTCCCCGAATGTACTGGCAATGCCGGTGCTGAGCACCACAAGGTGGCACTCCAGCCCTGTCTGTCCCCAGCAGCCCCGGCTCTGCCCGCTCTAAGGAAAAGCAGGCACCTGACCCCCGGGTGCCAACGCTTCCCTCCGCCTTGAACTGTGTTCTCAGGCTTTGACACGGCTAATATTGTTTAATGCTTTAATGCAGTTGAGAGGAATAAAAAGCTGTCCACTGGGAAACTGGTTTTTACTGCTTGAAATAAAAAATAAACTACTTTCCCACTAATTTTAAACTCCTCTTGGGAAAGGTCCCCTCCACATTGTCTGTTCCAGAGCAGTGAAATGGCAATTCTGCTGTCCTGAAACACTTCTACAACCACTACTTCCATTCTCCTCTTACCATAACCGTGGCAGACAGGTGCTGCCAGTTCATGTTCTCCCACTTTGGAGCAAAGCAGGGAGAGGAAAACAAAACAGCAAACCATCCTGAGTTCCTCCTTACAGAAAGCAAAACTTAAAACCAAGGAGAAGACTTGATGATGAACCTGATGTAGTTGACAACGTCCCTGCTCGTGTCAGGGGGTTTGAACTAAAAGGGCTTTAAAAGTCCCTTCCAAACCAAAACTATTCCATGATTCTACAATGACACCCAGGGTATTTTCACACACTGATTTTCAGGAAAATCTGCAGGCAGTGCCCTGACCCCCTGGCAGTGGGGTAGTGCTGTTCTTCCCACCTACTGCCTGGAGCTCTCTCTGCCTGCCAGCGGCCACCCAGGGCTCCCCAGGAGCTTTTCCTTCCTAAACACTTCACACTGCAACATCCAGAAACGGCAGCAGGACTCAGCAATCCTGCTGGGCACAGCCATCCCTTACATTGACCCTTCAGTGTTAATTGGAATGTAGCAGGTGCTCACAGACATGAACAGACCATATGACCCGGACATATGTGATTTTACATTGCATTTAAGATGATCCACTCTACCTCCACCACTCTCTGCACTACCCAGGACAGAGCACAGTGCCTCCTGCTTTTTGCACCATGATAACTTTCTCATTTCTCCAAATTTGCTGCTCTGTCATGGTTTAACACATTGAGGAGGTTACATCATACAATCTATGGTGGAACTGCACAGAGTATGCAGAGAGTTTCCCCATGGGACAGAACACCATAGGATTTCTCACCGACCATCAGCAGAAATGCCTTTGGGATTTAGTGATCCCTTTCAACACACAGGAAGGACAAATCTTTCACTTTCAAATGAAAAACAAGTTCTTTTTTGTCACAAGCACAGGTGCCTTGGAGAACAGTGTTTTCCACAATCTCATCATCCCCTAGAGACAGAAAGAAAACTGTACCCAGCGAGGACAGAGAAGTAACCTTTGCAAAGTCTCCTGCTGGCTTTTGCTCTGTATGATCTCAGATTAGCTGCTGCCATGCAGTCATGTGTAAGGGGACTATTTCTGAATTAATCACCCATCAAACTGCATGTGTGTGCAGGAATAGTCACTTCAGCTGCCAGTCTGCACAGGAGGGTACAAGAAACCCAATTATTGCTATTTTGTCCTATCATTTTTTTCTCCCAGATTCATTTACTGTTGCTGTTTTAACCTGTTCCTATGCTGGGAAAAGGAATTTCTGCAACAAAAACATGGTTGGCAGGATTCTATGTGTGTTCTCACCTCCTACAACACCTTAAACTGCGAGGTATGTACTTAACCTTGTACTTCATAGAAATGCACTCAAGGTGAGACGTAGGGGAAGATGCAGCTGGTAGCCAAGGAGAAGAGTGAGGGGGCTGTGCAAGAAAATGGTATCAGATGGGAAACAACATGAAATCCTTGTCCTTTTGAAGAGCACAAAGACATACCTACAGCCATTTCTCTTCTCTGATCTCCTCCTAAGTGCAGGCTCATGCAGGAAATTAACCCTGTGATCTGGGAGCTGAACTCTGAGTGCTCACTGCTTAAAATGATGCCATGAGGCTCCTTGACGAGACCCCTCAAGTTGCTCTTCGCTGTTCTTTCTTGGGAGCCTTTCAGCAAGTGCAGGGAGTCAACTGCACCACAAAAAATCCTGGGGAATATCAGATCCAAAGTCCACATGCACCTCTTCACTGAAAAGGGCATTGCCAGAACAGTTTGTTCTAGTAACAATTTCTTATGGACTAATACTGGCACTAAGAGAAAACTCACAATTATAGCATCACATCATGCAACGTGCATGAAACAGCGCACGGTGTAACAACATTTAGGAGGCAAAGACAAGCACGTAAAACATAAAAAAATCCTAATTAAAACCATAATCTCTATTCAGGCCCAGTACACACACAAGATAGAATGTTATTAAGGATCACTCACTATATATTCCAGAGACCTCTGTACCCTTCAGTGAGCAGGCCCAGGCAGCACACACTTAAAAAAACAGCTTTGAGCATTTATTTTCTCCTTGGTGCTCAATGGGTGGAAGAATGGCTTTCATTCTGCACAATAAACCTGATTTCTGAAGATTAAGTTATTAATTCCCTTATAGGTCTTTCTGTAGTTCTCCGTTATATTTATATATCTGTAATAAGTACTAATGCATTTATTTTCAAGAACAGCTTTGGGACATGAAAGGTGCTTAATCTTCAATTTATAAGGCAAAATGTACCCTCTAATTTTGTCTGCACCAACCAGAAACACTTTGAACCTTATTTTTCAGGATCTATTCATGACATGTAGCATTTGTACTGCAAAAGTGACATTTCTATGGGCTTCATTTGCCATAATGGATGATCAGAATTTGTACAGGTAGACTATGAATCACAAGCCAAGCTGTGATTGGAGGGAACACATGACTGCTGGCTGTCCTTGAAAAGCCAAGTTTTCCCATGGGAGCAGCATCACACAAGACCTCTGAGGAGAACAAAGTCAGAATCCACAACTCCAGGGTAGTGCTCAGGTGCCTAAATGTCCAGTTCTGCTCTGTTCCTCATGATCCCACATCTTAGATATCCCGTTTCCAAAACAGCTCAGCAAGAACGCTGCCCTTCGGATCATATTAAACTCACGTGTAACTCAGGTCTAGCTGTGCCCTGTAAAAGTCACATTTGTGGAAAAATAGAGCACAGCGTCACCACCAGAGGCCTGCATCAGAGAACACACCCCTTATTTCTAGCCCTTCCTCATCTTTATGCATAACTGTCCTCAGACTTACTCCTGGCAATGTCTGGATGCTCAGAAATGCTGTTGTACTGACACACCAAGTGTCAGGCTGCCGTGTCACCAGCCAGCATCAGCAGTGTCACCATTTGTACCTGCACCAGGCTGCACCCAGGAACTGGTGAAAGACAGAACTGTGCCTCAGATAAGACAGTTAAAAGAAACACACAAAGGGAATGACCTCCCATCAGCAAGAACTGCACATAATGCCAGCTCGGCATCCGCCTTCCAAATCAGCTCCTGGGCTCAAGGGTCGCCTGTTGACATCTCCTTATGCCTTTTGGCAGCAGGCTCATCATCCCTCTTCCTCAATGCTTTAGCCTTGCCACACAGCACTATTTCCCCATAGCCCTTCTCCCAGCCCTATTCCACCCAGGGTGTCCCTGCTCCAGCCTTCCCACTGGGTTTTTGACAGATGTCTCCAGGCAGCATTTGGTGCTCTGCAGACGATCACAAAGCTCAGCTGCAATCCTGCTTAAGCTCATCCCTCCTGAATTCTAACACCTTCCCTCTTCCCGGCAGCAGCACAACAAAGGCGGGTCCCGGTGAGGGCACCTGGGGACCCGCAGAGCAGCTGCCACAAAGCAAAATCCCCGACAAAAGGCAGGAGGGAGGCTGTGGGCGGAGGGCAGGGCCGGGCCAGCAGGGATCAGTGGCGGGGCTCATTCCACGAGCATTCCCTGCCCGCGATCACACGGCATCGCTAGGGCGGATCGTCGCTGCGGAGAGCCCCGGTTCCCTTGGCAACAGAGCCTGCCATGCTGCCCGAGCCGGGCAGGGAGCCGGGACTGACACGGGATGAGCCAGGGAGGCTCGCAGGATTCCCGAACTACAAGCACCGGCACAACAAATGCTTTCCCACGTCAAATTTTGCAGACCTGCCTCTGGCAGCAAACAGTGGTGTAGTGTAACACAGCAGGGAGGGACTGCGGTACAGAGGCTGGAGAGGGAGCAGACACTTGCAAGGTATTTCTGGCTCATCTGCTGATTTTTTATTTTTCTTCAGGCAAAACATTGAAATTCTGTAAAAATGTGCAGAGTGCCACATTCCCTGTGGTTTTGCCAAGCGCTCTGATAACTTTAGCAGATAAACATGCCTACAAAAGTAAGAAACCTCTGACAGCAGATACGTTACTGTACTAATGCACACAGATAAAAATAGAAAACCAAAGTTCCACACACCTATCATCACGCAAGTTAATTTTTTTAGCAGAAATCTCCACTTCCCACCACCTTTTTTCTTCCCCCTGCTCTCTCCTAAGTGGGGGAAGAAAGTGGGTTTCGCCTCCATCCACACATTCCAAGGCCCTACAGTACCTACTGCAACATCTACACAGTATAACAAACTGGCTACGTTTCTTCTCTCCCTTTGCTTTGTCCACTTTCTCACCAGCAGCCTGAGCTACCATCTAACTGCACTATTAAAACACCATGAAACAAATTGATACATTGATAGTGAGTAACAACACAACCTTTTTGGCCTCCCTAACAAAAGGCCTGCAATTCCTGGAAACCCTTCCTGGATAAAATATACTGATTTAGACTCTTGCTGTAGTCTGAATTGTCTTGCCTTAAGTATTGGGTGAATTTTTTTGTTTCTTTACTCATAGAAGCCACTTTCTGTCTGTCTATATGCACACAGACATCTCTATTCACATTGCCTTAAAGCCTGTGCTAAATTAATCACTGATCAGAGTCTAAAGAGCAGTGGAGAGGTGCAGAAATTTCTGAAGGATGTTGCCTCCCCTGTTCTTAACAGGGAGCTTGCTTGTCCTGTCATGGACCCACCTCAAGACACAAATACCCAACTCTGCAAATGCAGATTCATCAAAGAGTGACATCTTGAAAGACTCTAAAGAACAAGATAGTTGGGGTACAGGGCTGTTGTAAAGTACAATAGATAAGTAGGCTTATTTCTAATTGACCTAGGGCTCAGCACAGAAGAAAATGAGTTCTTGCAGCCTTACCAGCTTTATTAAACTCTGTTTCTACAAAAGCCTCTGGTAACAAGAGCCTTAAAACGCATTAGTAAATTATAATTAGGGATTCCTTATCTCTTTTACATGCTTACAAATTAAAATCCAACTAAGTCAAAGAAAGGCTTCCATTGACCTAGGCAGCTTTGGAGAATCTCCCTGTAATTTTCACTGATGGTAGCAGGAATTGTGTTTGTAAAGGAAAAATAAGAAGCTAATATTTTGCCAAGTGAAAACCACAAAGTGTGGGGAATTCTTGGTGACTATCATTTTGTAAACTGGGAGAGTATGTGGAAGAAAGACAGTTTTGTCTCACAGCGAGAAGTGAGGAGAAAACTCCATTCCACAGTAATTAGTGACACGGGAGCTCAGAGAGCTCAATTAAAGCCAATCCCAAAGGAGCCAGGTCAAGCAGTGATATCACTCACCTGGAATAAACAATGTGCCCAGAATAGTTGGCTTACAGTAAATGTTTCCTAACACACACCTTACCTAAGCCAATTTACCTTAACCATTAATGGCAGGATGCCTGCACGCACTGCAGTGACCTCAACCCCAGGGTATCATGGCTTAGCTCTTCAGGACAGAAAGAACAAGGCTTACATTTTGCAAATGAAATTAAATGAATCATTTTTACCATGATAACAGTTTTTTCTAGGTGTGATTGACTGCATGGCCCAGCAGTGGGACAGCTGACCAGGCTCGACCAACAGTGTCAGTGCTCAGTCTCTGAAGGATTTCTGTGCATTTCTGTGTTGTGACTGGACACAAGTCAGCTTAGTTTTGTTTTTAGCCAATTTTATATATATATATATATAAAAATTCTCAGAAACACACATAAAATATTGAAAAGTAAAATTAAAAACTAAATGCATGCATCTTTTGGCTCTTCTTACACTTTTTGAACGAACCACCCAGAGCTACTTTGGAAACACAGACATGTCTTTTACTATCTTTAAATAATAGTATTCCACATTGATTTTGTATTTTGTCTCTAGCAACAGGTGTGGTATCACTTTGGTTAATTTATCTGGTTAATGAATAAAATTCTCTAATTTACAGGAATATTTTGTAGCAGCCAGTATCAGGATACTGAGCTATCAATCCCATGGAGGTGGAGAAGAGACCGTGTGATGCTCAAAATACATGGCCCTGTCTAGGGACACAGTTCACTGCTGGGTGCTGGGCTCTTCCCTCGGGAGTCAACAGCTCCAGAAACTCCCACAAAATCACAGAATCATGGAATAGTTTGGGTTGGACTTTAAAGGTTACCTGGTCCAATTCCCCTGCAATGAACATAATTTAATGGAAAGTCAGATACCTTAACACCTTGCCTGCTTTTAGTCTGAATGTGCTCAAATAATTTATTTCATCTAGCAAAAATTAAACATACTGATTCCTCAATATCAAGGGTAAATATTTATAAAAATAACGAGTAATTCGTTGCAGTAAACAATCTCTTGCTGCCTGTTCAAGGCTCCAGCAACACAATAAACTGACAACTCTTCCAACCCCAGACAGAAATAAGCACTTCACAGAACAGAGCCCAAAGTAATTGGTTTCTTACCCCTGCCTCCAGTCTGACACTTGTAGCTAAGCCAGAAGAGCAATCTGAGTGTGAGGCTTTTGGTGCCTGAGGAGAAGCAAATTGTGGGTGCTTAGGATGGGGATTTGCACCCTGTGTGGAATCAGATCAAATAACTTCCCATAGAAACTCCGGAGTGTTTTCGACAACTTGCAGTGAAAACATCTGTCTGTGGTTACAAAAAATTTCCAAGTGAAACTTTTTCAGGTGCATAGTGACTTGTCAGTACAACACTCTTAATGAGGCATCTTAGCAGATCGTAAAAATATCTAGTTTCCACTGTAAAAGTTGCCTTTGCTTATTATAGATGGGGAGAAAAGAAAAAAGAAAAAGAGAGAGAAAAGCACAAGAAATAACTTCCACCCTGCTGAAACATTTCTGCAGAGGAAACTCTCATTTTAAACAACAACAATCACTGTCACTCAGGACTCAAAATTAATGAGGAACCTAGGGATGAGGGAAGAAAAAAATCCCTAGAGCTAAAACTATTTTTGGATGCTAAGCACCACGCAGCACTCAGGAGAGCAGTCTGCACAGGGGTGTAAACAGCCACACAGCCTGGGAGTCAGTTTACCTGCAGGCTGATTAACCTGAGCTAGATTACCTGTTTTGATGTTTTAGCTTGATTTGCCTCAGGACATCTCTATAAATAAGACTGAAAACTGTTTCCACACTTTCCCACTGAACTACCATGCCAGAAACTCATGGACAATGATGCCTCTGGCTCCAGTAAACATGCTGAGAAGTCATGAAATGTAAGGTGCAAAATACAGCTATTTTTTGGATTTATCACAATATAACATATTTACAAATACATATATAAGATTTACACACATCCACATAATGTTCCAAATTAAATTCCAAGGTGAAGACACATCTTCAGGTAGCTACAGAGTAGGAACTCATCTGTCAACGTTACAGCCTGAGTGGCTGTCACTGGTGTGACGTATTTTTGCTTTATTTGAAAATCACACTGCACCAGAGGTCAGCCCTCTGTTGTCACCTGACGTGTGTGTGGTGGACAAGCCAAAGGAATCATGCTGATTAGAGCTTGGTGAGGACCTGCCCTTGGAAATGGTCCTGCAGTAGAAGGAATGTGGTAATTAGGACAGTTTCTTTCCATATCATTTCAATCCTCTATCAGAACCATTTGATCACTTACAATACAGCACCTTAGCAATTTTATTCAACCCCAGGGTGGTAACATCACTGATCCAAAAGCTGTTCCAAGAGGCTCAATAGCTTTCTCTGAAAGACTGGGCTAATTACTATAATCCCCTGCAGTGTTACTGAGGTGGCAAAATCTCAAGAGACTGGAACTGGTAATGATGGAGTGACAATTGGCTTAGGGACAAAGGTTCTATACTGAGAAACTGGCTGTGCTCAGTACCAGCAGCTGTAACTAAGATTGATTTCCTTTGTTTTCCTTTGTTTTTCTTATATTCAGAAGGTATAAGGAACAGTAGCAGTCAAATGGATTGCTAACCTAGCTGTGGAAAACAGTTACAATTCAAAAGCGACAAAATACAGCAAAGCCTGCTTTTTGTGATTTCTACCAAAAGTTCTGGATCAAAGAAAATGGAGAGGGGGGAAAAAAAGGCAAAGTCAAGCTCTGGAACAGGCTGCCCAGGGCAGTGGTGGGGTCACCATTCTTGGAGAGATTTAAAAGATGCACAGATGTGGCACTTGGAAATACGGTTTAGTGGTAGGCTTGACAGTGCTGGGGGAGCAGTTGGACTCATTTATATTAGAGGCTTTTTCCACCCTAAATGATTCCATCATTCTATGCAGAAGACAGCAGAGAAAGAAGAGTTTCTGGCTGATCCACCAAAATTTTGATACTCAAAAAAACACCAAAAAAAAAAAAAATTATTAAACCAGTCAAATGGTAAGGATTTTGAGCAAGGCCCTGCTGTCCTACCCAGGAATATTTCTGCCCTTTGAGATCTCAAGTACACAGTGACTGTCATGCTCTGGTTGCATGTCCACTGAGCCCCCCCAGCAGCTGCAAAGCTGCCCTGGTGACACCTGCGTGGCTCAGCAGAACGGGGACTGGAAAGGGCTCCCTGCTGACTGGATAGCAGGGAAAATTGGATAACCTTCACAAACCTACACAGAGGACTTCTGTAACAATGAAGCAGCCCTGACATAAAGGGAATAATGATCTGAAGGAGCAGGCAAAGTCAATTTGTTAATAACCTAATCATGTCAAATAAATTACAATTTCTGGGGTGCTTGTATTTTAATAAGGTCTTTCAAATGGACCTGCATAAACAAACTGGTATGGAATAGATGGAGATATAAAATTGCAAAAAAGAAGGCTATTTCCTATTCTTTGCTATGTATCTGTGAACTGTGAGTGCTGGTGATGAGATACTGGATTTGTAGAAATTTCAGCAGCTTGGAAGGTAAAACACATGTGGGGAGCACCTTCAATGAGAAGAGGAGAGGATGGACTCAGATTTTCTCTACTCATCACACTGCCCAAAATCTGTTTTAAATTTCAAAAAATCAGAACTGGGCAAAATTAGACAAAAAAGTTTAAAACATATCAGTCAACAATTTTACCCATCTGAGTGAAGATTTTCTGGTTTTCTGCCAGTACAGATGATACAGGAATACGGCTCTACACTCACATATTTCAGACATTCTTCAGCTCTAATTGCTAGTGTTCATGCAGTCATCAACTAATTGCATTATTTGTTATTTCCAACACAAATACAGAACTGAGATATCTCCTTACTCCATTTGTCCCTTCAAAAGCATTGCCTGGTTGTGCAAAAAAAAGCCTTCAGAGGAAAATAATCAGAGGAAAAACTTCCAAGCCTGCTGCAGATAACACTAATTCCAATGTACATCTTAGTTATGAAGATTTGCCTTTGATTTGGACACTTGTTTCAAGAAAATTAACATACAAACCAGAAACTATCATAGATAAGACAAACGATGAAATTCATTGTAACATTTCTGTCTTTTTTTCCCCCACTTTATTTCAGTAAAAATGGGGACTGGTGCCTTTCATACATCAATTATGAATTTGTCAGGTGTGTTTTGGTACCATCTAAAGTGGTTTTTGTCATCCAGCATAAAAATTGACCATTCCTTTGTTAATGTACTCCCACTCCTTTGTTGACACACAAAGGGTGTAACAAAGTCATAGAACCATGGAATGGTTTTGGTTGGAAGGAACCTTAAAGATCAAAGTCAGCAGCAGAGGTTCATTAATTTGCAACCAGTTATGCTTTAAAAAGCCTAATGAGAAAGTAGGTCTTCCTAGTCTGAAACATGAGGGTACAACAATGCTCAGATCAAATTATATAAAATTATTTCCTGCTAATTCTGTGCATATTATTAAAATTACTAAAATTAATCTCAGTAAACCACAGAGCTGATAGTCTTAATGTTCATTAAAGAACTGCACAGAGAGAAGTGCTGATTTAAAGCTGAAATGCCCCAGTGTGAGATGCACACGTGCACCTACAGGAAAAAAGCACACACACACCAAAATAATTAAACACCTTTTTTAGAGAAGCTGTTGATTATGTCTCAACATTTCTCAGCCTTCCTCATTTGTAACTTCCATTACAGCTTTCCAAAGTCAATCTCTCCACCTCTTGTCAGCAAATAACCACCAAAATAGGCACGTTCATATTTCACTCTGAAAGTCATTAAGGAAGAACAGAGTTTATCTCCAAGATTCACTTTAAAAGCAGCACTACTCATGCTAAAATGGCACGGTAAAAGCACTGAAATGTCTTTTACCAAAGGGAATTATAAGCTTATAGCCTGGGATTTAAGAAAGTCTCAGTGACATGATATCCTTTTAAACTGGCTGTGATTAGCATGTTGCCCTGAACACTCCCAGCACCTTCAGCTATACATTTCTGAGGTGACACACACACAAACTCATACTGACCCAGGAATGTTTAAATAATTGCAGCCAAACTGATATAAACCCTTCTGAAAATTCTCTTGCAGGCTTTTAAATATTAATTACTTTTTTAAAACGTAAACTACAAGAAATAAATATGTATAGGGTTCCAAATTAATACACAAATGCAAATACAGAGTAGATGACATGAAGCTCAAATGTCATGCCCAAGTTATTCTGAACAATAACACCTTGAGAGCTACAATACAGAAATACAAAAAAAAATCAGGAACCTGAGAGAGAATTAGATACATTTCTAACTATCTGCTCATTAAAAGCCAAAAGAACTAAAATACCATGCTGCTTGATAGCCTTCCACTTTTTTAAAGCAGCAGTCTAAATGAATTCCAATGCTATTTGCCCTCTTTGGCATATCCTCAAATAAAACACCACCTGGCTTAATTAAATATGATTGAAAATACATTGCTCATTGTGGAGGAGCTGAAACTCCTGTCACCAGTGCCAGGAGGAAACAACAGTCTGGAGCTCCCAGATTTGAAAGTTTTCTGAAAATGTACTACATGAGTTATAGAGGGTTCATTTCTTTATATTCTAAACCAAAATGAGATCTTTTTTCAAGAAGACAAGAGTGGGAATGCATCTCTTCTGCTAAAGACTGGGAGGGTGGTGGGGAAGCTGCTCTCATTAATCTTGGCCATGCCCAGGCTGCCACTGCCTGCTGTCACACCCCTCTCGGGGACCCCAGCACCTGCATGGGGTGACAATGCCAGTGGCATAAGGACAAGAGCTTGAATAAACTTTGAACAAAATGCTTGGCTGGCAGCCGAGGCCAGTGAGACAGAGGTTTGAGGCATATTCTGTAAAAATATCAAGAGAAGAAATGAAGGAAAGGGGTGATAAACTGCGTTTTCAAAATTATGTCTATAGAATAGAGTGATGCTGATAAAACCCTTGTGTTTTTTAGAATCAAAACACAATTCTTTTTTCAAAAGTTATCCCTTTTTGGCTTTCCAATTACATTCCCTAAAACCTTTCCCTAATTTTCTGTGAGTCTCCATTTTATTTCACTGCAACTATATGATGTGCCAGAAATCCAGTTGTGAAACCCCTGTGGTTAATAAGTTCCCAGAGGCTACAGAAACATTTCTTGATTAAGAAGAAATAGTTCTTTATTTGAGCAGACAGATACATGGAAGGCATTTAATGACCTAAGAAAAAAAATCCACTGAGCACTGCATGAAGTGACAGTGGCTGGAGTGGACAAAGGGTTTCAGCAACCATTTGAACCTTCAAAGCCAAACCTAAAGATTCAGATCAACTCTAACAGAGGCTGAATAAGATCAATGTGAAGAAAGTTCCTTTCACCTCTCTCCTGAAGTATTTTGTAAGACAAAAAGTAATTAAAACAGAATAAACCCAAATAATCCCTGCTATTTGTAATGTAATACCCCTGTTATTTGTAAGGGTATTCCACACCTGGAATTTTGTTTGCAGTTCTCCTGTATCAGCAGCTCACTGTGCATGTGCCACTCTGGAGCTCATCCTCTCCACACTCATTTCATGTTAATAACTGCCTGCACTGCCCTCCCCAGTGCTCTCAGCTGCAGTCTACAGGAGATGGAAATTCTGGGCACCAAGTAAAATTTAACTATATTCTCTGTTAGCACGTGCATCCAATGACATCATCCTAACCCCTTGACATTACTGCTGCACTGAAATCTGTCACAAGTGCTGCTGTTCCCAATGCTCTCCCAGTTTATGTACCCTCCCTGCTGTCCTTGGAGCACTGCATGGATGCACCACACCTGAGATCATGCTCAGGGCTGCACTGCCTGTACACCAGAACTCCGAGGAAGGCTTCCAGCAATGCAGAACAATGCAACAGCCTGGTGAAGTCACCCTCCAACCTGCCACAGCCTGGGAGCTCTGGCTGATGTAACAGGGCAGTGTCAGAGTGTTCAGGTTCAAGCACAATAAAGAGGAACCTCACTTCATATTTTGGAAACAACGATGCAAACTGATTTGCCAAAAAACTCATCCTGATTTCCAGCAGTACTGGGAGGCTTGTAGGAAACCAGAGGAACAGAACTCTGAAGGTTAGAAAAAATAATTAAAAAAAAAATCAGTGAAAATAACTCTCTCCAGAAGAAACTGTTATAATGCCACCTGGAATAACCCATCTATACATTTCACCACCTCAAGGCAGTATGTGATAGATTTATCCAATCCTTACAGCTGAGATACAGTAGATCAGAGCTGAGAACTGCCTTTAGAATTTAAAGGTCAATTAAAATGTTTCTGGAAGAGAAGTAACTGCATGTTTTCACAGGTATCTGCTGGTTTTTATGGCACACACTGGGACACAGACTGATAGTATTACATGTTTTCAACAAACACCAATATAGACTAATGGCTGTCATTACTACTGCAATAAAACCAGCCAGTAATTTTATTAGGTAACAAGGAAAAAATTTCCAGAGGATTAAACACCTGGCCCCAGAATTTATCAAATCTAAGCTCTAAGTATATTGAAAACCAGTCCTAATTCAACTATTCCTGTAGCCATAAACATCAAGGGTAAACAAGAAAATATTCAACTTGTTCTTGATGGTGTCAATTTCAAAGCCATTAAAAAGCACTTAAAATTATTTAAGTTAACAGAATTCTTCCATGAAGTTCAGCTCTAAAAATGAGCTGTGGGTTTTATCTGAACACAGCTAAGGTAAGGGTCTACTTTCCATGGCACATCCAACCTGAAATGAGTCCCTGAATACTTTGAGTAACCTCTGAGAAAAAACTTTGGGCTCAGAAGGTCATTGGGTGAAAAGTAAAAGGCAGGGAGAGCACAGAGAAGAGGCAGGGTTTTAAAAAGAAAAGGTGTGAGGAATAAAGGCCCCTGGAGATGGTCCCCAGCAGTAGGAGGAATGCAGAAGAGCTGAGGATCACTGGATCCTCAGCCTTGTTTTGGCACTTGCACCTGAGGCTGCCCCAGGCAAAGCACAGCAAAGCAACTGCCTGCAGTGATGGCAATTTTCTCCTGTAAAGGACATTAGCTGCAATAATGAAAAACAGTGCTTGAGAAAATGAGTTCATATTAATATCACCACCATCAGAATGGCAGCCCAATCTCAGCTGCTCGAACCAAGCATTACAGCAATGTAAATCACACTCTCATTTCATGTTCCTGCAAATCACATTTTCGACAGAAAAAAAGATCTAAATAATCACCTGCTTTTCAAGCTGTACCAATAAAGGGGTTTTGTAAGTATATAATAGTGAAAAACATCTCCCTGATGATCTAGTCAAGCACTGAAACCCTCACAAAAAAAATCAGCCTCACCTTCTCTACGCTCCCAGCTGCTCATTTCCATCCCTTCCCACCCTATATCCTGTAGAAGAGGGAGCTCAAGCCCAGATGAATTTCTTACTCTGCTTCCCAGGAAGATCATTCAAGTGGTGGCAGCATCGTCACACACCATTTGTCCAGCTGTGGCCTCTGGCTTGGAACACAGAGATCTAAACTCATAACCCAATCACTTCCAGAACTTATTTCTAAACACAATTAAAAGTGCCATAGCTGCATTGTAGCCTTTGGAGACAGGGAACACATTGGAGGCTTTTCAGGCTGGAATCTGAGGCTTTGGTTTCCTTCTCTCTTAACTAAGGCTTCTCTTTTGGGGAGAGCAACTACATCCACTTTCTCAGAAAGTTTCATTAGAAGCTTAACTGTTTGTTTGCTCCCTGCTCTGGGAAAAATAAGCTAAAATTCATCATCACATTAATCCTCCCAAGAGGACGGGTGGGAGAAAAGAAACGAAGGCCCCAGTTCAAATGTGCCTTCCCATGTGAATCATGCCCTAACTATGGGCCCCAGCATCAACATCCAACACAGGAAGCTTCCCTTACTCCAATTCATACTAAACCAGTTTGTAACCATATCTTCATCACTTTGATTATATCAAAAAGGTGAATGTCTTTAACTGTATTTAATGCTTACATTCAGTAGTCATTTGGCTTGGGGTTTTTTAAATGCATCTGGTTTCCATTTAGAGGAAACTACAAGGTACAGAAGAGATTTCCAGCTGGACTTCTTTCCTCAGTCAGTGAAAGAAATTGGGATACCCTACACAGAAGTGCAATCCAGACTGTATTATTTCGGTGCAGAGGTAATACCTGGTCTTTACAATGATTTCTAGGAAAGGCATGCTGTACATCACTATCCTAATTGCTGTCAGCCACATTTTGAATGGGCCACACTGGTAAGCTCCTTCTGCAAAGGAGCAATCTTGAATCTTAAAGTGTACATTAGTGCATAATGAGTTCCTGGCAGCTGTTTTCCAACTGAAAGCCATCGCCTGCTGCTTCTGTTGGGGATGTGGCTGTGAAAAAAGCAGTTCTGCTGACGAGCAGGGGGGAGAGAGGCGTGCACGAATACACAGCATCACATGTAATTAACCACAAGCCCTCACACACTTACACCTCCAAACACAACTGCAGTGACTGCAAGCTCTGCAAGGGCCATGGCTTCCTTGAGAAACACCTCCTGCACTATTACAAGAGATTAATTAAAAATGAATGCAACAACAAAAGCCTGGCTTGTCTTTCAGGCGGGAATCACAAGGTACAGGAAGGAATATTCACACCTTTCCTCCCTAACTCTGAAGGCAACTATTACCAAAGAAAATAACTCTACTCTACACTTGACCCATTTAACTTGCATTTCACACCAAATAAGAGGCTAACAGCAGATCCAAGGGCTGAGTGGGAGGCCGTGATCTCTAACCAGGGCAGTGACCTTTAGACAAGGCACAGAACATGTTCCCCTCTTTCTCTTCCCCTTGTTTTCATGAGTGCTGCAGTCATCGTTCTGTCTCCGGCCTGGGTAAAGCAGTTAAAGCACAAATGGAAATGCCAGCTCATAAAGCGCCTTTCTTCAGCGTTTCAAAGCTAATGAGCATGAATCACTGATTGATTGGAAAATCTGTGCCCATTCCAGAGCTTCTGTTTCTGATACTCACCCCGCTCTGCTCTGTCAGAGGTGCACAGCAACAAGAGCCCAGCTCCTCAGCTGAGGGCAGCTGGCTGTACCAAATCCACGCTGACATCCAGCACAGACTGGAGCCCACTGTGCTCCGTTGCCATGCTCGGAAAAAAACATAAACAGGCTGGGACACAGCACCACAGCACACACACAGCCCAGGGCCTCCTTCTCCTGGTGTTTATGCCCATTCATTCACTTTCTGATTAGATCATGCCAATGTCCCCACCAGCACAGTCAGACGAGGTTTCTAATGGTTCACGCCATGAATAACTGCCACTGTTTCTTGACATTTATACATTGACATCTGCTCTCTGGTACTGAAAGCTGCCAGATGTATCAGACATTTCAAATGTTTTAAAAAGGAGGACCAGCAGAGTCTTTTGATCACAAAAAAGCAGCACGATTTTTAGTACAGGAAGAGACAAACAAGGTTTAGAATTGTTATCCTATAGGAGGGTGTAAATTGTTTATAAACACCAGTTCCCACTTTCATTCGTGTACTTCAAAACTATCACCAATGTTCTTTGCTGCCTCCACTACACTGACACACACTTCAAACCCTGTCTTATAAAGGAACCTTAGGAGTGGAGCAATTAGCAGATTTAATTGATCATGAAGCTGTACTGTTGCAGGAATCTGTGTACTCCTGGTGCCAGTGGGAATCCATACACTCTGCTTGCTGAGATCCAGTACTACAGTGTAATAGAAATGCACGGCAGCCAAACCTGAATGAAACAAATAAAAGCAACTCCTTCTGAACCACTCAGCTTGTGGCAGAAACCTATATGCTGTTTAACCCAGAAAATCATTTCCAACTGCAATTACTGCCATGTACTCTATCCTTTCCTTCAGAGCTGATCCATTCCCCAGAAAGCACTTCATCCATGGGCTAAATTGGTGCGTGTGTGTGAGCTAAACGCAGAGAAAACAGAAGCAGGTTACAAATTGTGTACCTGCTCGTAACCCAAGGGCAGCCAGCTGGAAACAACCACAGAAGAGGTGAGGTAACGTGGGTTGGTGTCTGCCTTTGCTCTCCCTAAATTGCTGCATGTCCAAGGAACATTTTTATTACAAGAAGGCTTGAAGAGGACAAATCAATTCCCAAACTGACTTGCAATGCCCAAAAGGATACACTGACTTTTTGTGTAAAGGGTAAAGATGTAATACTACATTTTCCATCCTCCAAATTCATATTTAAAACACAAAGATAAATTTGACAATCAGTTACATGTCCTTTCAATTATGATTTTTTTAATCAAAATTAACCTGAAGTAATTCACTGTCTCTCACACAATTTTAAAAACTCCTTTGAGGGAGACTTAAACATTGGTCCCTCTCCATCTACTTTTAAAATATTTTTCCCTCCTATATTTGGTGCCGGAGAACAATGAAATGAACTGGAAATAAATGAGAAAATTAAAAGCTACTAGGATCCCACTGAATCAATAACAGTACTGCAAATTTCTACTGAAAACAGAAATACTGGATTATTCCTACACAGTGGAGGCATAATGGCAGGAAGTTCAAACTTTCAGCTCAGCAATTACTGTCACCAAGACAAAAGAAGCCTACTTAATCAGCTATGAAAGATTTTGAAATAATTAATTCCTGAAAATAAATGAGAATGGAAAAGCCTCTGGCCATCTTAGTATTTTTTTTGGCCTCCCTCTGTTCCTTGCATCTCAGAGCTCCAGGGCTCCCGGTGTCTAACCTAAATATCTACGTGCTGCACATGTCAGTCTCAATTTGTAGAATGAAAAAAACCTCCCTAGCCAGAGATGTCATCAAAAGCATCAACACAGCATGCCCAGTGCAGACAGGGACACGGCAGCTCTGACAGGGACAGGCAGGTAAGAGAGGTGGGTGCCACCAGGGCAGGGAGGCAGAGGGAGCAGGTGGCTGCCTCCAGCACGGCCCCAATGTCCCCAGAGAGGCAGGACATGTGGCCTTAAGGCCAGCTCAGCCTCTGTCACAGCAGGAACGAATGACAAGGCTGTGAGATGAGTGAGGGCAATACAATATGTGCAATACTGATGGCCCCAGGCACCCTGCAGGGAGAAAGGGAAGCTGGCTGGGGAAGAAGGGACTTGGCTTCTTTGACTCAGTTGATTTTGCCAAACATTGGTGGAAATGAGCAAGAACTGTGAATGATAAATCAGGAGCCTGGAATGCACGGCAGGGGGATGCAGGCTCGACCAGCCACACCACCCCCTGTAACAGCCACCACTGATCCAGATCATTTCCCCCTTATCTTCACAGTATTTAATCTGTGAAATGCAGCACTGGCACGAGTCTGCTAATACACTACAACAACTCCATCCCGTTGCAGATTCCTATTACTCTGTTATAAAAACAAGAACATTTTAAAAACAATATATATACATTACTTTTAAAGGCCACAATTAACAAATTTAACCTTCCAAGACTTGCTCATTGCATCGATACAATAGAGCACAGTAATGGCTGAAGTGACCCTGTTACACTGGAACACAGAGAGCCAGAAAAGCCAGGCTCAGCCATGGGGCCCAGACCATGTGCACTCTCTGTCTTACACACCTTATGATGCTAAAAAAACAACCACAAAACCACAAAAGGCTCTAGTTCAGAAGTGCAGCTCTAGCACACATCATCATTTTCCCTGTCTTGTTGCTCTCAGTGAATGGAAATTATTTCTCCAGGGTGTCACTCCCCATGGAGCTGTTGCAATGGAAGCACGGAGTGCTGATGCAACCGAGGGCACAAAGGTGAGACATTCTACCCCATAGTGGGGGAAATACACAGCATTTTTGGGTTGATACCATCACACATAGCAACTAAAGCTAAATACAGCAAAGCATTTGAAGCTAAAATGTTAGTTTTACACCTGGCACAAAATGTGCTGGAAGACTCGTGACAGGAATAAAAGGCAAAGGGAACAAGCAAATCCTGATTTCAATAATGCAAGAATAGCAGTGGAGTTGCATCAGATTAAAGATAGTGCAAACCATATTAAAGCACAGAGCAGACATTTAGGAACGCAACTGGTTTGACTCTTAACAAACCTGTCCATGACTTACAAACAAGTTTATTTTTTTTCTCTACGTATTCTCTTCTTTACAGAGCAAATTCTAGAACCGTATAGCTGGCCCATTTACTTTCATGTAAATTGGATTATAGCTCTTCCAAAAGCAAAGCAGTTCCAGTTCTCTCCCACTGGTTCAGCTGAAAGAAAAATAAGACCTTCCAGCCTTACAGCAGCTCTGTTACCAATAAAATTAGCAATACTGAACACCAGTGACTTGGGTTAACTTGAAACTACCACTTTCCCTTCGTGATAAAGTCTTTCAGACATCTAGTGCTGAAGGAAAAAAAGCCTGTGGTCTTTCTCATTAGCTCTTTTCTGCCTGTTCAATTTACTGCTTATTGACTGAAGGAAAACCTCCTTTCTTCTAAAGCTAGAGGATGTGATCTCTCTCAGGTGGTACACTCTGGTTTCATTCTGGTTAGGTCACCAAACTGCACAGCCAAGAGCAGTGTGGCCACAGCTATTGGTTTGTCACCAGTAAGAACAGCAGAGTGGGGCAAAGAGCAGCAACTAGAGAAGGCACAGTGGGACTTTGCAAGCGTGGAACGAGGGCAATTCAGGGAAACACCACCCAGAGGGCTGGAACTGCTGTCCTACCAATCCCCACGTCAATTTCAGGAGAGACTGTCACTGGCTCAAACCCTTCTTTTGATGGCATTCAATTTTCCACTACATTTGGTAGTTGTAAGTGTGAAATAACCAGGTAAACAAGCATTTTAAAATATTTAAATAGCCACACTTACCACCAATTAAAGTGCTGTGCAATATTATTATGACACTGTAAATGATGCAGAGGAAAGCACAGAAACATGGAAGCAAGAGGGATCTCCTCGAAGGAGTGGAATCCAGCCCAGTGATACGTCAGAGAAATCATATCTCATACATAATTAAGTTTCTCTTGGCTTTTTATCTGATTAAACCTATTAGAAAGCTGCAGAGGAGCCTCATTTCCTTTTCACCTCAGGTTGCCTTTGCTTGAGCATACTCCTCTGGATTCTGAGTAGGACAGGCTCACTCTTCTTGCAATCCCTCTCAGCATGTTTTGTGTACATTGAGATTCTTGTTCTTGAACATAAGTGACACAAACACGACACTTGTATTCCAAAATGGGTCTCGATTACCTTATGCATGGAATAAAAAGTCTTAAGTAATTGAAATTAATTTAAAGGATTAGCTTGTACACTGTAACGATCTAATTAGCAAGCCTACAGCTTCCACTGGAAGTACTTCACGTAATGCAGCCAATTTTATTTAAAATAGGAGATTATGCTTAGGTTAGAAAAGGAAGTCTCATTTCTGTTCCTTTTAATCAGCATTACAACTTCCACCAAGTCTTCCACTACGGGTCTGATTCCAAGATTTTAATTTTTTTAAAAGAATGAGTGATACAAGTAACAAGACTGGAATTCTGCAATAAGCCAAATGGATTATTTCTGCATTGATCCATCAACGGTGTGGTTTCTTAAGAACCTGTAAGTTTAAGAAGAACTTGTGGCTCCTAGAAGTCCCTCTGCCATCAATGCTTTCAGTTCTAGATATAGGAACATGCTTCATCTTCACACATGATGACCAACAGTAGTTGGTTACCATCTGAAACACTCTAGAATGAAAAAAACATCCTTGAAAGGAATTCTAGGAATTTAGTACTCCTGCACTTTGCAACAGACTTGGCAAAAGACAGAAGGAAAACACTAATATATTACAAATTCCAGATCACTGCATTACCCTTCAACACCGATCTCCATGAAGTTACACCAACAGCAGAACGAGTTCTGTCCACAACTGCATCCTGTGCTCTCCAATACCAGAACTGAGTGAACACAGACTTTCTTCCCAGGAACAAAATACCACAGGACAACTGGACACAACCCTACCACTGGATTAACAAATCTATTAAGGCAGCCCACTGACTCACAAGAACAGGCAAAGCCACCACTATCACCACCACGAGGGCTAAATTTGGATTTGCGTAGGTAAAAATTTTCTCCATTCTATGAAAACTCTGATTTTTCCCATCCTGTATTAGGACAAAACTGAAGTCTTCTTATTTGCACACATATTTAAAAAAAAAAAAAGGGTACTGCTGAAAATTAGAGAAAGTCCTACTTGGCTTCCTGGCTAGGACACCCTCCTGGAATACAGAAGATCCAGATGAACGCTGTATCCGAGAAGAGCTGCTCTCTGTCTCTCCCAATACATAGATCAAACTCATCAAGCTCAATTAATATTTAATTATCCACACAAAAGGGATCAACTTCCGCAGAACAGATAGAGGGCATATTGGCTGGTGCAATGCAGCTTTGTTCAGCAAAAGTAGTTCAGGACCTGAAAACAGGCTACATTACTTGGGATTTTGGAGCTCTTGCACATGGCACTTTTGTCTCTCCTCCCAAAATAAATTGTGCCTACCTAGTCAAAACACAGAGGAATTCAACCTGGAATTCTTGTACTCATGGCTATTCCAGTGTCTATCTCCCTCATCATGAAAGTTACCAATTTTGAGGTTTTCAGCAAATAATTTGTAGATTTTAAAAGAAATATCAAAGGCAGGAGCTGTACTTCCTCATGAAGTCACTAAGGGTGAAGACTGTTGAGAGCTTACCTAAAACCAGACCTAAGCCACCAACGTCTAGTGCATCCAAACTCAGGGATTAACAATATTTTGGCTTAATACTTGTCAACTGAAAATGCCCCATTAATATTTTCTAGTTGTAAAAGACTGATAGTCGTAAAAGAAGATACCCAAGCATTTATTATGCTTCTGAAAAATGAAGATGAACCAGCTGTTGGAAGACTCTGAATGTGGAAATTCAATCTCAGAGATGCTTTCCAAGCATTGGCAGTTGTTGCAACCTTGAAAGGCTGTGGGCTACTTTACTTAGAAAACAATAGGGGAAAAAAAGAAAGGACAAATACAGAGATTAAAAAAGAAGCAATGCAAACACCCACTTTGACTCCTTAGACCTTCAAAATCTCTCTCCTAGTATGATACAGTTTCCAGATAACTCAACAGTCCACTAAAAACGTTGGCTATGCACTTAATCCTCTGATTTTTGCTTCCTTATATGGATTTCCATACCCCCATAAATAAACCTTTCAAATTCAGAGGTGAGATGAAGCAAATATCTTCTTTGCTACTAGGTTCTGGTTAAATAAAAGGCCAAGATGCTATATAAAATCCCCCACTGTGTGGAGATCCAGGCAATATTCCAAGCACAATGGGGTGGGGTGAGAGTGTTTTTGTTCAAATTCTCATTTAGACTGGATTCTGTCATTCCCTTGTGGTAATAGGTACAGAATCTTCCCTCTGTGATGAAAAGGGGCCTAACAGTGTCACCTATTCCAAAAGAGCTTTTCCTTACCAGGTCCAAGCCCATGCAGAAATCCCTGAACACATTTGTGCGTTATTACAATCTGTTACAATTTGTCTTACTCGTGTACAACGTTGGTTAAAATGCAAATTCTATGCAAAATGAGGGACTGAAGAACTCATTAGTGTATGCTGCATATGGATTAAATAATTCTTCTTCATCCTGTAAGCAGTCCCCCACATTTCAGTGGGGTAACTCAGGTTACAGCAATTGACATAAAAGGAGGGGAGGGAAGAATAAGTGTAAAGCCGTTTATGTCATAATTATGCAGCACCACAGGCATCTCTCCTCCTAAAGGGGAGAGAAAGCCCAAACAGAAATAAATAGCTGCCTGCAATTAAAGCCATAAAGCCATTAAAAAGAGATTACCTCAAGCAGGGGGTTGAAGCAGCGGGCACGGCAGGCTATACCTTGAAAATCAACCATTTGTGACAGAGAGACTGGACACACAGAGAAAGTGCCCTGGGAACTGGGTGTGGCTGGACAAATTCACGTTTTTACCCAGTTATTTGTCATTAGCATCACCAAATTACCTCAGAAGGTACAATAAGCAACGGATCTCTCTATGACTGTTTACAGTATGACCTTAAGAAACATCTCCGGAAAAACAAATTAAAGGTGTCTAAACCTCCATCCCTGTAGATTGAAGGAAAAGGGATGCGTGGCAGCACATGAGCCAATACCACCTTCTGTCAAAACAAACCACCCGCTTTCTTAAGGGCAGCCGAGGGAAACCTGCGCTGAGCAGCATCCACTGCCGAATGACACCAACTTCAACAGAACAAAAACCACAGGAAACCGCCTCGGCTCAGCCATCCGGCTCGGTTATCGCGACGCTATCGATTCCGCATAGAAACAGATGGGGAGAGCCCCCTCNCGCGCCCGGGCTCCGGGTGATGCTCCGGGGGAGAAACGCTGTTGGAATCGCAGAGTGGTTGGGGTTGGAAAAGACTCCTAAAGCTCATCTTCTAGTTCCAGACCCCTGCCACGGGCAGGGACACTCTCCAGTAGATTAGACTGATCCAAGCAACCTGTCCCGTCCAGCCTGGCCTCGGACACTTCCAGGGACTGGANCCGCTCCCGGTCCCACCTTCTTGGGTCTCTTCCTCCGCTGGCTGCCGCCGTTGCACTTCTCGCCGCCGTCGCTCTTCTGGGCCGCCTCCTCGTTCATCCTAGCGAGCGGCGGTGCCGGCGCCGTGCCGTGCCATGCAGGCTCCGCGCCCAGCCCCAGCCGAGGGTGGCACCGCCAGGGCAGGGCCGGGGNACAGCCCTGCGGCACGAGATGTTGCTCACCTTACCTGTTCCCAAACCCATTCACGTGAGCGAGGTGTTTGGCCACCACTGTAACATCCAAGAGATGATTCACTGTCACTATCAAAGCAGAAAATGGCAGCATGATTGGCACAGCACAAGGTGTTAGTTTGCACGACTAAAATAAAACACCTCCTCCTTGGGTTGGAAGAACAACACAGAAACACTCACATGTAAATGTATTCTTCTATTTCTTCTGATGAACACTTTCAAAAGAAAAAAAAATATTACACTGTTCCACTTACAACTGAAAAAACAGCCAAGTAACTTGCCCTCCTTCTCAAACAGCAGCGAAGGCTGGGGAACAAAAGAAAAAACTCCCTTTAACTGCTTACTCAGCAGAGGAGAGGCTGGAGAAAGTGGAAAGGACCCAGTGAGGCATGAATTCACTCTGCCACAATCGCGCTGTCTGCAAACACAACGAACATCTGCAGCACAACAACAATGTGAGCAGTGTAACCATCTCCAGATCCCTTTTTTCTTTTCCTTACTTCAAGAGCAATTTCTTTGTTACTGCGAGCAGTAGTAAATTCTAGACTAAAATGAGGAAACTCATGTAGAAGTAAGGGGAGCTACAGATCTTGAAGGAGGCGGGTGCTATACAACACTGCATCTGTTATGCCATAATTAGAGCTGCAATCACAGTCACAGCAAGGATTTTGGGGAAGACATACAACAATCATTTGTTATCAGCGTCAGACATCCACGAAATTCATTTGGGGAACCTGTGGAGATGCAGCTATTCTTTTAATTTGCAAACACAGATGCTGGTTTTAAAGAGAGAGGTCATCTCCCATTTCTCATTTTAGTCAAATTTTGCACAAATTCATCCCCCTGCCCAGCACTTTCTCATACCAAACTAAGCCATTTACAGTCTTTGTCTGACATTTGTTTATTCCCAATAAGTGATTCTTGGATTAAGCGCATTGTTGAGGAATGTGGGGATTACGTATTTTGTGTTTTCTTCTTACAGTGTTTCCTGCACTATTAAAAAAAATTAAATCACTGATATTTCTGAGTATAAAGATGAAGCAAACTTCAATCACACATGATGGTTCTCGTAACCAACAATCATGCATGATGGTTCTGAAAACCCTGAGATCACCTAATATTGAAGTGATGTAAAGGGGATGAAAAATAAACTATCTTGCTCTGCGAAATCCATCACTTGTCCCTCAGTCCCTCGAGATGGACCTTCATATTATGTTTTAATTCTATATTTACTTTTAGTCTTCAGGCCGAAAAAAACCAAGAAAACGGGACTGCCGGAGACTTCCATGATAGCCAGGAAATGAGCAGATTTTCCCAAGAGATTAAATGATGGAAGGCTTGATGCCTGGTGAAAGGAAGAATTCTCTGGGAGTCACTATGAGCAGCAAAAGGGCAGCACTCTGGGGAGGCAGCCAGTGCTAAGTGTAGGCTGGAAGGTGTGAGGGAGGAGGGAGAAAGAAAGACACAATTTGAGGATTTCCAATTTGCATCCACATTTCTCACTTGACCTTTCCCTTTTTTCTATCAGCACATGGGAATCACACTGTCACACAACTCCCTGGCAAATCAAGGGTACAGTGTCACAGTGCCCACAAAAAACGACTGGAAAAGCCTGTTGTGACAAGTATTCCAGCTACAAAACCACCTCAAATTCACAGGCACAAGTTTGCTGAAGGATGACAACCTCATTAATCTGAACTGCTCCTAGCTCCTCTCTCCAAATCCTGGGCGTTCACCTTTGGCAGTGCAGCTTTAGGTGTAGTCAAAGAAAACAAACACTCTTGCTCAGTAACAACACACCAATACCCTTCATTTGTCACGATCCCAGAAATCCAGCACGAAACCAAACCAACATAACTCAACCAGCCTGGGAATCACAGCGGGTGTCAACTGACAACAGGTTTAATAACAGCACAAAATCAGCCCTAGGAACCACACAAGCTGCCTCAGAAACACCCAAAGAGCCAAGGAAGTCCTAAATATTCAGAAATGCTGAAGGCATTCATATTCATTTAAGGCAGTTAGGAAAAAAATATTATAGTATGTGTATTCCATTTCCTTCACAAAATTTATTAGCTGAAAAAAAAATACATAAGCAAAAACTTCCAACACAGGGAATTACACAGGAAGTAATTTTTAACTCACTTGAAATAGGGCTGTAGTCACATACCTGCTCAGCCCTCAGCAGTTTATACAGGGAATATCAGGTCTCCAAATCGTATCTATGAACCCACAAAACCAGGAGCAGTGGCTAGTGATTAATGATGGGACAGATCCCATGAATGAGGGTTTAGGTGAGCAGGTGGATTACTGTGTGGAGACTTCCCACGGATATATCCCATCAGTTATGTTGTTTCCAGGCTGTATTCATTACACCTAAATCCAGCTGCTTAGCTTGCCTTAATCCACCCCACATCTGAACCCCAGCCTCGTGTAACAGCCTGTCAGGTTAACAACATACAATTACCTCCCCTCAGACAGCTTTGATCGAGGGGATTTCACCCCAGCTTAAATTTACTTTATGGAGCTAAAAAGAAATGATGCAAAAGTGTGAAGTAACTCCCTAAAAGTCCTTCAGCAGTGTGCTGGTCATTGTCTCTGAAGCACTGCCAGAGGCTTCCTGCAGTATATCAGCATTCAGAGCAGCAGCATTACAGGAATCCCTTTAACTTGCTAAGTGTGGTCAGTCAGAGGGGCTTCCTTGCCGAGTTTTGCTTGGGTGTTTTCCAGACCCAGGACCCTCGCTCCCAAATTCATTCCTGATTGTCATGTAAACCCAATGCAAAGAAGAGTGTCCCTGTTACAGCTGCTGGCAGATGGCTCCAGCCTGCACCAAGCACGGTGGTGGTGCAGCTGGGTCACTGCTGCTGTGCAAGATAGCAGGTTTATCACAACCTCAGGCATGTCTACACTGTCAGTCTGACACAGAGTCATTCCTTATATCAGCATTCTAGGTGGCTTCTGCAATTGAAAATTTAATCCTACAAGAGCAGCTCCATTCCCACTGAACTTAACAGTGGCACATCCATTAAGATGTTTCTTCTAACAGTCAGAATTTACACAATGAAAATTAGAACTTTATATCCTAGTTGAACCACATATGCTTTCTAAATCCTGACTTTACTTCATATTCTGCACCTGTACTACCTATATATAAAAAAAAACAAAATTGAAACAATGTTGTCAGCAAGTCAGAACACTCCCACATTCGCATTTTGGAAACTGAAAACTAGGGGTATTTCATCAGTGTGTCAAATACAAATGGGAGAGAGTAAAGACCAAGACAGGCTCTTCTCAGTGGTTCCCAGCAATAGGCACAAATTGAAATGCAAGTCAAGAAACACTTTAAAAGTAAAGAAATATATTACCTAGCTAGACTATGAATTCTTAATCCTTAGAGATACCCAACATTTTACGAGGCATGGTCCTGACCAACATGCCCTGGCTGACCCGGATCCAAGACAAGGATTGGACTATGAACTCCAGAGACCCATCTCCACTTGGCCTGTCCTAAAAGCAAGCCCTCTGCATTTGTCACATAGCAGTAGTTGTTAAAATCATTAAAATACACAGCTATTCCAGCTGAGTAATTGCACATACTGTCATTGTTAAATCGGTGACACCTATATTCTCTCAGTCACTTCAATGCTTATAATAAAACCCCCTCTAAATGCCATGTGTGCTAAGTGCTCTGTGTCCACTCAGCAGTGCACCACAGATAATCATGTGGGATTTTATCGACCCACCACTGCAGGAGTTTCTGCTGGTTACCTTGAGCTGAACCTCAGCTTCCATCTGGCCCACCCTGATAAGAGAGCAACAACAGAGCAAAGCACAGGAGAGTGGAAAAGCTGCCTATGGTTTACCACCGAGTCATTAAACTGAGCTGCAATAGCAAAGAGATAATCTATGCATCTATTTGATTATATTTAACAATCTGAAAAATTATTTTTCTGATGATTAAGTAAAATAAAACTTATCACTCAAACAAGCATTCTTACACACTGTTATGTAAGTGCTCCCTATCTATTTCCTCCTCAATATATAAAGAACAAACATAAATTACTAATAAGCAGATTCCTCCAACCACACCATAGCTTTCCATTAAAAATCACAGAATCCTTACTAACCATCTTGTTCCAATCCCCCTCTCTTGGCCAGAGACACCTTCCACTAGATCAGGTTGCTCCAAGCCCCATCCAATCTAGCCTTGGATATTTCCAGGGATGGGGCAACCACAGCTTCTCTTGGCAACCTCCTGAGCCAGAGCCTCAGCCTCACCACCCTCAGAGAGAACAATTTCTTACTCATACCCAATCTTCACCCTGCACTCTGACAGTTTGAAGCCATTCTCCCTTGTCCTTGTACAAAAAGTGGTTTAGAAGTACTGGAATGCTACAGAGTTTGAATCCAAAACACAAAACAAAGTAGTATTTCTTTAATCTGGATTTCTGTTACACAGTCATGAGTGATTTGGTATTTAATCATCTCAGGACAGCAGAACAGCCAAAAAATAGGCAGCCAACCTCCAGGAAACACATCTGATCTATCCTTCCATTGTTTTAACAAATCATGTTTGAAAAGAAAAACCAGTAAGAATACAATAAATGAGGATTCCCAGCTCCATTTCTGAGGAAAAATAGTTCCTCAGAACTCTTCAGTTCAGCACCTGTGCCTCGGACAGCAGGAGAAGCTAAGCCCCTCTTCCTGTGTCAGCTTGGAGAGGGTCTCTGGGAATGGACCCCCAACACCTGCACAGCACAAACACCTCACGTCATTTGTGATTTCCACACAGCACAAAGAGAGCAAATATTTCTGTGGCAAATGCACTTGGGTGACTCATTTCCTCGGAGGAGTATCTGTTGCTGGTAGCAACCTCCAAACAAAGAGGATGTCTCTGCGTCCTTGTGTAAAGAACAATAGGTAGTAGTACCCTGTCATCATCAGTCACATACACACAGCTGACAATGTGCAGTCATATTGAAAGTGTGGATTAGAGAAATGGCTCTTCTTTCAAAGGTAAATATTCCCAAATCATGAAAATTTGACTTCTGAGTTTGATACAGTTAACAACCTGTATATGTGTTTAAAATACAGGTATTTAATCACTTGGCTCTATTCCTTGTTGTTTCTGTCCTCTAGAAAAGCACCATTCCATGAAAGTGGCAAGGAACTATCAATATTTAACATGTTTTTGTAGGATTCTCAACAGCCTTTAAACACTGATGAAAGTCAAGTCAGCAGTGCCATATGCTGGAAGGAATCAGAGACTACCTATCCAAATATCCAATAAAAGAATTAAGCAATGCAGAATGCAAATTTGACATTCTTTTCTTTCTAGAAAGTGTCCTCTATTTTTTTCTCATTATTGAAGCCAAGTCACTACACTCACTGGACACAGGGAGCAAATGTGAAAAGAAAAAAATTAACTTTAAAAGAATGGGTTATTTTAATGCAACACTAAGCTGCTTTGTCCCTCAATATTAACATCTCTGAGTTGCTGGGATCCTACTGTGCTTCTGCATTAAAATTATCAGCCAGGTTCTGCAGACGTAGGGTAGCCTGCCTAGCTCAAGGTGCTCCACAAAACACATACACAGCAATCAGTGCTACACAAACCAATAGTCAAAATGTGGATTTAAAACATGCTGGACCAAGGAGAAGAAATTCCTGCCCTCAGTTGTGGTGTGCTGTAGATCAAACAAATTAAAATCCATGAACTGAACGCACCATTTTGTGCCCAGTGGGAGCTGCAAATTGATCGTTTGCATTATCCATCCATCTGGGAGTCAGGATTGTGGGGATGTGACCTCACATAACACCTCTGTTGAGAAGACATCAAACTTCTGCAAGAGAAAAGGCTCTGAAGTCCCCTGCAATTATCATGCTGGTCACATGCTCCATGGCGATTGCTATAGTAACCAGACACTTGCCATGGAGACTTTCTAGCTCAAAGCATTCTTCTCTTATTCCTTCAATTATTTTTCTTCTGATAACTGTTAATTTATGTTTTATTTTGGAGTAAAGGAATTGACATTTTTCTTGTGTTCATGAGGCAAAGAAAAGACTACCAGAAATTAAATCTGAAATCCATTATAATAGAAAGGAAAATTAGAACACAGCTTTGTGTCATGGGCTGATAAAACACAGTATTTTTATTATTTAGCATACACAAACAACAAGAGAAATTTGTCACATTTTCAGCAGAACATTACAAAATTAGGAATAATTTTTTTTTCCAAGTTCTCAAATGAGCCTCTAATATTGCCATTATTATAGGTGTGGCTGTTAGATATCATATAGAACCTTCTCTCAGTAGATAACATTTTCCTTTTCCTGTAAAATATTCTGATCAAACTTCCATCTCTTGAACTTAAGGTTTTTGATACTGTCTCAAGAGGAATTTGAAATGCTCATCTGAAAGAGCTTACCTATTAAAGGTTTGACATCCACATGTTTTGGATCAAAAAACATAAAGAGGGTAACAGGATTGCCAACTCTGTTGGCAAGAAGAACCACCAGGACTGAATCTGGGAATGGTACTGGTGGCACAGGTTGGGCAGAGAAATTACCATGGAGGTTGAAAAAGGGGAGATGAACAGAAGAGTCTGTGCTTCCTAAAATTAGTGTTTTCCAAAAGCAGGGAGGAAAAGGTCAAGAGGATCAGATGGCTGTCTGCTGTTCCAGAAGTAAGGAAAACTAACTAGCAAAGGTGCCCACGTAATTTTGGTTCTACCTGTATTGATGCTCTATGTACTCCCATTGCATAATTTTGGATCTGTTACTTCACCAGAGCCACCTGGCTCTCAGGGCTGAGATGGCCACACCAAGAGATCCCCAGGAGATTCAGAGCAAAGGCATCTGGTGTCTGATTTGCAGATAAATTCAGAGAAATTGGAATACATAATGTAGGACAAGGAATGGGACATTGTCTTAACAGCCAGAGCTACCCATCAGCACAGCAGATAACAGCACCCATACTGCTCCATCTGTCCCCTCCTCATGCTTCACACAAGACAGGTGCTCAATAACAAGCTGTTCACAGAAAGTTTCTCATTTTCTGCATGCTCCTCATCCACCTTGTGATATATTTCCTCCAATGGTTAAAAACTCTCAGGCATAATCACACTCAAAAGGACAGTTTCAGCCTGGGATCAGTGAGATGAAATATACTCACTTGAAAAAAAAAAAAAGCCTGCTTTCCTCAACTAAGGGTCCAAAGACTCAAAACTTTTGAGTATCATTTATCTCCCTGTCTTTCAGCATTCCATCCACTGAACAGGAATAATTGTGTCTCTTCACTTAACAGAAATATAATGAAAATGAATTCATTATTTTCCACACACTGGATAGGACTTTGATGAGCACGATGGATGAACCCTGAGGGACTAATAATTCTGTCTTCAAAGAGATGTTTAAACAACATGTTCTAAATAAGGCCTGGGGCCACAAATCGAGCAACGAGTGGGAAACAAGCTGAGGAATAGCTGTTCATTAAATGTGTATCATTAGTTTGTTCATCGAATGCAGCAGGAGCTGGTGGAAAAAGTATTAGGGGCATGTGTAATTGAAGCCTGCGTGGTGATGTTGAGACAGGACTGGGTCAAACAGAGGTTGCAAAAGCCTCTCCTAACTCTGCACTCTCCATTGACTCCTTCCAGTGCAGTTTTGAAGTGTGTATAGATACACACACATAGACACAATGAGTAAGGACTCAAATATGAGATAGGATCAGAGAGTGAGATTTCCTGATTTGACAGCCCCTGCCATTTCAATGGTCTCATCTCTTAGGTATCAAATGTCAAATCCATCATTAGAAAGTTGCTCAAAACAGGAAAGGGCTTGCAAGAATTACTTCAGAAGCAAAAGAAAAGGTTAATTAACTGAAAATACATATTCCACAGGCAAGACAAATTACAAGCTCTTCTAACTTAATCCACCACTGACACCAGCTCCTTTGGCTGTTAGCAAGCATCACCAGAGCCAATCCCTGACACTCCAGAAGCGGCTCTGAAGCTGTCGTGTTCAACTGCTCCATACACCAACCCCATCAGGGACATAACCACATGCATCTCACTGCAAACTGATTTTGTGAAGGCCAGAGAGGAGGATGAGCACAGCACACAGCAGCAGTTTGAGTCCACCCCCAAGATAAGGAAATGAATCACACAGTGGCCACTTACAGCACAGAGCCCTGCACAGCGGTGGGGACCTTCTGCTAAGCCACCAGCTCTTACAAGATTTTACTGCTCTTCACAAGGTTTTATTTTCAATTATTATTGTTATTATTACTGTTACATGACAGATTCCTTCAAGCTGTTCCACAGTTCTGTTTCTTCAAGCCCAAGGAGGAATCACAAAGTACTGCAAGTACCTTGAATGATACCTGTCCCCTAAAAAGCTTCAAATTCGATGCCTCACTACACTGGCATCTCCCTGCACCCCATTTTTTCCTGCCACAGTGCTCCATTTTGAAGTGTCATAGTCAAATATCTGGGTCAGTTTCTTGCCCTGAGTGAAAAAACACTTCCTCCAACTTCCAGAGAAAAACTGCATGTCTATATATTTAGCAACAAAAACTGGAGTAACGTTTAACAAAGAATTTGTTCTTCCCTTACTGTAAAAGAACATTTCGGCTCGTCAAGCTGACAGTCTTCTACTGAAAACCATCTTGTTAGAAAATACTCTCTTTGGAACTGTATCAATATGTACTTAATGAAATATACATTTAAAAAGTAGGAAGCATTTCCTTTTTATTTTCACCCACAGGTACTGTAGTCTGCAAAAAATATTTTTTAAATAACCACTTTCAAAATATTAGGAAATAAATAGGAGTTATAAGTTGTTCTCTTTGTGTGCAGGTAAGATACTTGGTGCACAGAGCTGTTTAGATCCTCAGTGCTGGACTGAAGACAAGCTCAGGCCCAGGCTGTGCTGGGATTTTCTGTGGATCTTGGTCATCCAAGGTCAACAAGAGATCCCTCCCAGTCCTGAGGCTGCTCTGAGCTACTCTGGCAAATGACACAGGAAAAATTAAATTTCAGATGACCCTTTTGCTCTGTCCTCAGCCAAGTACCACATTCAGTGATCTTTTAATTCAGTGTAGCATTTAATCACATTTAAGTGCTTTTCTGTATCACGATGATCTTAAAATGCATGCTGGAGGGGATAATTATAAAATAACCTCCCACAGCAGCCTGTAAGTTTATCTGTTCTGCAAATTACAGTGTAAAACAATGGCACATCATTTCTCTGTAGGTTTTTTACCTTGATTGAATCATCCTTAAACCATAAATGTTTTTAGGTCAGAATTCTTAAAGAGGATGAAACAAATACTGTTCTCACTTTCCAGGTTGCACTGGACAGACAGAACTTACTCAAGATATGTAACAAGTAAATTACAAGTAAATTATAAAAAAAAAACAAACTAATGATGAGTCCTAAATAAAAACATCAGCTTAACATCAGAACATGCTGCCTAATAGTGAGCTCCATTTTGGAAACACACTGGAAGAGACCATCTTTTATAGCTGACACTTCCTCTAACAAAAATTACTGCATGTACCAGCCTGACTCTCTCAGATTCACCTTTAGAAGGTGACACTGCTCTTACCATGTGGCAATTAACATTCCCAAGGTGAGTAACAGGATGAATCATTCTAACAAAAGCAAAAACTCCCAAATTTTTCCAGGGAAATGGCTACACTGTCAACTCTTCTGCTTTCAAACAGGTCGATCCTTCACACACCGTAATGCCAACAGCCCAATCACAAACTGATTTTAGAATCACTTTGCTGTTTCTAGTACCCCAAGCCAAAGCATATAAAGCAATGAATGCCTATATTTTAACTCCCTGTCTCAATAGGAAACTCTGACAGTGAAGAGCAAGGACAGTCTCTGGAGCACTGTTTATTCCAGAGCCAAGCCTGGGGGTGGTGTGGCACTCCCTGGCTCTGGGAGACAGCAGCGTCTGGAGCCACTGCTCACAGCAACCAGAGATGATTTTCACATCAATAAACGCTGTCCTCAATAAATGCTCTCCCCAAGAGCTCTCTTGATGTCATTGCTGCCCACGCAGGTACTTGAGATGACCTAACTTACTCTATCTGATCATTTCAGCTACTGGGAGATATCTTCTCCTACTTCTGTAAAATAGGAAGGGGGATTAGAAGGAAGAGAGACCCCTCTGCTGCACACCAGGAGCTCACTTCAGTTTAGAAAATAATAATAATTTAAAAAAAAAATACAGTGCTGGAGAAATGTTCATCTGCAAAGCCCTGGAAGATGAAGGTTATCTAGAAGATGTGTACATGATGTAGGATAAATTTGCCCATAAAGAAAAAGTTCACAATTGCTGTGGTTTGAGACACCTGCTCTGGGAAATGGAGGAACAGAGTACAAACCTGAGTTGGTTCTCAGACAGTAGGATTGAAAAGCTTTCCAGAAGTTATTGCTTGCGTGAGGAAAACCCTTTCATTCCACAGCAGCAGCAACAAAATGGACTAGGGGAAAAAAATGCTGTCCAAGTATTCTTCCAAACACACCTTTGGTTTGCTGAGCCCACCCTTCATCCAAAAAAAGCTCATTTTCCCACAAAATCATTTTTCTGCTGACACCTACATTAGTTTAAGAGAAGGGAAGGTGACCTCCCCTCTTCTATTTTTGTTCATTGTATTCCAAATTTTTTCTTTGCTTCCAAACCATTTGTTAAACTTATTGCATTTTAAATAGCTTTCAAATGAAGAAAAAAAATCCTCATCTTTGGATAACATATACTATTTATCACCAAAATTATTTTGGTAAATGCTCCATGTCTTTGTCAATTAAAAAAAAAACCTTAAAACATCTAAATCTTGTGAAGTATTGTCAACTTTTCTTTAAACATGACTTTGGGACAGTAACTATCTTGCCGCATTTCTGGTGGTATTACAGCAGAGTGAAAAGTCCAAGTTGGAAAGTCACTAGGCATAAAATCTGGGAAGGAACAAGGCCACCTGAAGAGCCTCATGGCTCAGTTCTGTTGCAGCCACAAGAACCACTTGACCTTGAGACACAAGAGTGGAAGATTCTGGGGTCAGTCCAAGCACAATGGGAATTTTTCTACTGGTGCAGAGAAACAAACCAAATAGAGAGGAAAGCAAATAAACCCAAAGACGTTTCTACCCTCATCCATAATTGATAAGACACCATGAAGTTGGTGAATTAAATGGACAGAACCCAACTTCAGAGTGAATACAGAAAACTCTGAAGAGAGATCTTTTATCTATAAACTGTGGGTTATAAAAACACTGTTTGCTGATCAGCAAATAACATATTAAATTATCTGGGAAAAAGCCTGAAATGTTTGAGTCCAACAAAAGGAGAACACAACAGGTAGCAAATAAATTTGGATTATAATATTACAGAGTAGTTCTCACTGAAATAAGCAGTATACATTTAATATATGTTTTTCTGCATTTTTATGACAGAGATATATTGATAATGGCTTCTTTCCCTTCTGCACTGAAGTCAGGATTCTTAATGAGCACAGACAGAGTATAGAGTGGCTTCAGCATTTCTCTCCCAGAAAACCAGCTACAACAGCACAGACAATTTTGAAACCCAATCTGATTTAAAACATCAGAGCTAATAGAACACTTAAGACATCGGTTATTTTTAACTCTGTAACTGCAATTGTGAATTTTCATTCTGGAAACACAGGCAGAATAATCAGAAAAGATAAACAAAACATTTTATGTAAAATAAATGGATGCCTTATCCTGCAAAGACCTGAAAATATTTCCTGTTGCCAGCAAAAATACTCATAAAATTTGGAATGTGAAACAACAGCTGGGAACAGTTAGCTACAGGAGAACCAGTCTGGTTTGCAGTCATTTTGGAAATCAACACACAGAGTGGCAGCTATAGGTTTTCATTTCCTTTGTGATAAGCCTTTCACAGAGGGAAAATTCAGCAGTATTTTTCCCTGCCATACTTTGAAACCTACTATGAATTTCATAAGTTCGTATTTGAATGGTCTAAAGCAGACTTGAAAGCACAACAGTCAAAACAACCTGCAAACCACCACGTAAGGGATGAAAAGGATCCCGTGTCATGAGGCAGCATAAAAACCACCAGGGAGCACCAGGCTTGGCCCACAGTCACAGCACTCACTCCAGGCATCTTTTACTGACTGGATTCTTGATTCTAGCAAAGTCAGAACCAGTTTATTCATCTGCCAGATGAATTTCTTCCTGCAGCAGATGTACATCTTATCTCACATGGCTTTTTCACTCTTTGTTTCCACAAACACATTCTTGATTTTTACTGCACAGGATGAGAATCAAAATCTGGTACAAGAAAAGGACTTTCAATTCCACAAAAACAAGTACACAGCAAATAAATCTCATCAGTTGTCAAAAGACAGATTTGCTGCCTACCAGAGAAGACAAACATTATTCAGCTGTGTATGCCCACAACTGTTTGCAGATTCTAAATACAGAGGAAGAGAATTGTATCTGAAACATGAGGAAATTAAAAAGGCTAATGTCAAATATGCAGACTTTGTTCCTGCAGAAAATCTTTCATTAATTTCTCACTTGACGATGAGTTTTTGTTCCTTTCTTGCAGTATGTGTAATGTTAGAAAAACACTCTGTGTTTTAATAACATTTGAGAAACACAAGAAGTCAATTTTGTAACTCTTTCTAGTTTTAAGTTTTAATGGAAATACTTGCACTGCTGGCATTGGCATGAAACCTAGGTAGCATCTCTGAATGGAATAAAGGCTATGGTGAAAAATAGTGAAAAGCAACTGGTAAACACCATTTCTCAGTCTAGAATCAGGCTTATTTTACTTTTAAAACATAAAACCGGCTTGGGTTTTAACACATGCTGCATTACTCCAGCTGCACATTATCATCAACAAGCCAAACCCAGTAATCTCACATAGGGCTTCTAATACAGAAGTAAAAGTGCTCACTTTACAAAGTGTATAAAAAGTTCAACCAAACTAAACAAAGCCATAAGTGTGGCTTTTATTTCCTCTTTTTCAGCAATCCCTACAGCTTAGCATAGTCTGTTGAATCAGCCAGAGAGGAAGGCAAACTCTGCATTTTTATATTGTTGTCTATGATTTCATATGTTCCATGACTTATTTAAAGTGAAGTCGAGGACTGGCATGCAACACAAGAGGAAAATAAAACTTCAAGTCCTTTCATTAAGGAGAAGAGTCCTAAATACAGATAAAAGTATTACTATTACATATTTTTATCTCATGTTAATACACAGAGTTTTACCACATCAAAGACTGAGATATAACTGCTATTATTAGAGGCCTGGAATGAATTCACAGACAACACTGACAGGTCAGTTCTCCCATATCCAGCTCTATATTCTAACAGGATCTGTTCCCTCCAGAGCTGCTCTCTGTTGTTGATCTCTCTAATCAATAGCACTTGAGAACATAAACCAAATCTGTCTCCCTGCCCACAGCTGCAAAGGTCAAGCTGATCATAAGATCAGTGTTTTAAGGAAGAATGGATCCAAGGATTTCGACATTCAGGAAAGGAGGAACTCCTGAAAGAAATTCCATTTTTCAGCAGGCCTCTCCACTGAAGGCAGAGGAAAGCCTGAGGTGTGCTGAGGCTCTGGACAGCCAGGGTTCACAGTGACATGCAGAGACTCAGAAGGGCCAGTCTAGAACTGGTGTTGCTCTCCAGCACATTTTCATGTGTACCATACATTTTGAAAACATGGACTCCAGAAAAGTTTGGGAAGCTCAAGCCAAACAAATTCTTTCAGAGAAGGGGCCATAGAGGCAGGTCTAAGGGCTTCTGCAGGGACACAGGAGGAAGTTTAATTCTCTCAAGAAGATGGATAACTGCCTTGATATTTCCTTCCTACCATTTAGTATCCTGTTTCTATACAGTTGTATAGCTGTCTGCTGCAATTCCTCCCTTGGTTTGTAATTTCGAGTGTTTTGAATTTTATCCACCTCCTCCTGTCCTACGTATAAATTTTTTCTGTCCTATTTTTTACCCTACAAATTCTTCCCTTCTTTCCCTCATTCCATTCTTTTGTATTTTCCATTCACAATTTCCCTTTTAGCTAAACTGCATCCAAACATATATATGTATATATGTGTGGGGGTGTATATATAAGTGTGTGTGTGTGTATGTTTATTAATAATAACACACTGTGAGTGTTTACCAACCCTCCTGCAATTTGTTTGTTCTAGGCCTTCTGTTGCCCTGTGTATGAATCATCCATTTAGGCAGCAAATTCTTCAGGAAAAGGCCTGCCTGTTGTTCTAAATACATACAGTGCCTAGCACATACAGCCCCATTCTTAATTATTATAATAACTGCACCAGTGCTTTTGGTTTCCTCACTGCTAGAATGCTGGATGCTTGCTTTGTGTGCCTTCACTTCTCTAACAAACCCTTACTGAAAAAACTACAGCACAAAGAGCACGTGACACAGCAAAGCTTTGTGTTTGACATGGAAACTCCAAGAGGAGCACAGGCAGTGGCCAAAACAGGTCCTGCCCATTCTCCCTGCACAGGGCATCATCCACAGCTCCCAGAAAAGCCCTTGATGTACCCTCTTTTCCCAGGTGAAATGCACAACTCCTGTTAACAACCACACCAATTTCACATGCACTTTTTAAGGAAAATTGAGCCCTTTCCACACGAGTGTGACCTCCTGAAATCCAGCCCTGGTGGAGGGGCAGCAGTAAGAGGAAGGAATGGCATGTTCCTGCTCCCAGACACTGCAGGACACTCTGAGCTCTGCCTTCCCTAACAAAAGCTTCTTTTCATTAAAGAGTGGAAAAAATCCCCTTTTATTCTCCAGCCTTTGAAGGGCTTACATCATCGCTTCTTCAATTTCAGGATTTTAGTGAAAACAAGCTTTCTGCAGGGCTGGCCAAATGGCTGTTAACTAAGAATTCCTGGGAGTGTTTAATCTACACTCTCCATTAATTTATCATTAGGGTACCTTCTAATAATGACTCACTTAATGAAGAAACAAAACCACTGCAGAAACCCTCCCTGCTCCTACAGTATTAGTTACCATGAACCTGGGCATCTCTCCACCAAAGCAGTCACTGTACATCTTTTTTGTTTTTCCATCCCCCAATTAGCCCCAAGGCTTCCAAGGAAAAAAAATGCCACAAGCTTTACATATTGCAGAGAAAATATTTTAACACTGGCCTTTCATCACACACACAAGAAGAAAATTTCATCAACAAGGTTGTGTCCAACAGCTGCCTTGAATGTGGTTATTAGAAATTATTTGTGAATAGGAATAAAATTAATAAGGGGAAAGGCTGTTACACCAGCCTTGTATAGTTTTAAATTGCATTTAAATTTTAAAACCCCCTTTTTTTCCCCAAAGATGTTTCCATACATGAGCCTGTGATTCATTCCTTTTTGAGAAACCCATGTAACCCGAAGCAACACAGCTTCGAGAACGTGAGCACACATTTAACCTTCAGCAGGGAAATCCTGTATTGAAGACCAAGGGAAGCTCCAAATTAAGGAAAATTTGTGTTTTACTAGGAACAAATAAGTTGTGCTAGCAATTTTCAACAGAAGGCTCTAAATGTGGTTCCTCCCACGAGCCCTTCCACCTCTGTTTTACTATTGCTAGAGCACAGGCTGCTTGAAAGAGCTCAGTGTACCCAACAGCACCAAGTCAAGGGAAAGTCACTCCTTCACCTACATTCCCTGTCGCCAGGCAAAGAAAATCTGCTTGGGCTAAAAATCAATTTTTTATACCTCAAACAACACAGGGCCTTTAGAGAACTAATAGCAAGAGTTTTAAATTTCAGGTTAGATGCCATGCTTTTAGTTATGGTTATCCTGAAACCCGAGAGGGAATTACACCAATCTCTCCCCAAGCCTGGGCAGCAGTTTCCATCTGTCACCTGTAAATAAGCTAACTTCATGAAAGGCTCTGCTACCATGAGCTGTTCACTTACAGTCAGTCTTTGTCTTGATCCATGCATTCATCAAAACTGCCTGCAAGCCATTCCTGACCAAAGGCTGCAATGCACTCAACTGTAATTTGCTATAGAGCTTTCAATAGGACCCACCATAAATCTTGGGCCACTTCTTTAGACTAAACAAGTGTCAGTTCTTTTTTGGGTGCCACAACAGCATGGCTCAGAGCAAAGGCAGAGAGCTGGGACAGAAAGGGCCCATCACAGGGACAGCACCACAAGGCACTGGGTTGTTCACAAGCCTCTGCTGTTCAGCTCAGAACTCCAGCACCACTGACCAGATCTTGACAGATCAGACAGATGTGTCTTGGAAAGGTGGCCAGCTCCAACAGGCAAAAAGAGCCACAGAAAGAAAAACTGTGTCTGAAAAGGGTAAGTCAGAGATGCATCTGCATCCTCTGTTTTGAGAATATGTACCAGTAAACAATGAGAGAATGTCACTGGCATAACTTAACAGAGTGCATTGATCACAAGATGCAGAATACTTTACCAGTTAGGTAATTGTTTAACCTGCAGGACACTCACTAATACATATCAGCTATAATTAACTTTAGCCTACCGAGTCAGATAATATTAAAAAAAAAAAAAAAAGCAGGTCAGCCTTCACAGACACAGATTACTTAGACATTCTTCATGAATTTTGTCTGTGAAATTAAATTGCAGTAAGAATAGTTATCTGAGGTGAACAGTAAAGTGACAGGATTTTTTACAGTTTATGTGCTTATTGTCACACCCCACCAGTGCTCACAATCCAAACGTCTCAGTGTTAAACTAGTAAAGGAAACTGAACACAAAATAGACCCAAAGAAATCTGCAGCTGGAAACAAGCCTTGGCCCAAAACCATGAGGGACTTACTTCATCATATCACCTGGAATGACAAACTTAAACATCCAGCCAAGGAGTAACACAAGTGCAACCTGATTATTCATACACTTGTCTCTGCAAATGTGTCTCTGACCTGGCCCCTCAAGCACTCCCTGACTTCACACAGATGCTTTCTTTCCCCTCTGTACCAGACTACTTGGCACACAGAGAACATGAATCCTTAAGGATTTAATGAAAGATACCCTTAGGTTGACTTCCCAATGCGTCACAGGTAGACACTGGTACTTATGAATTCAGATTGATTGCAGGCAAAGTTTTTCATCCTGGCAACACCGTTGCCATGGTGATCTGGGCTGATCCGATATTCTTAGCAACCGCTCCCAACTCTCCATCCCCAGCACTCCCTGCTTTCCTCCAAGGCTGAGCTGCCTAACCTCATTTCCCAAACCCCACTGACCACCAGCAGAACCACTAGAGCAGCACGAGCTCACAAACTGGGAGTGCCTGATACACCAGTACAGCATGCTTTGCAAATGAGAGGATATGGAAAACACACTCGGGACACTGAGCAGGGGAGTGAGTCATGCTGGACCTGTTCTGCTAACACTTTCAGATCCTGGGGACACAAACTGGAGAGCAGTGAGGGTCCGGGATGTTCCAAAACCACAAAAATCCACCTTATTATTTCACACACATACCTAGTTCACTATCATTCTTCTGGGCTAAAATAGCATTTGATAAAGTCAGTCTGAAGCTGTGTGCTTGAAACCACAAGAAGATGCATAGAAAACATCACCTGAGGTTTCACACCACTCAGCAATAGAGCAGTTAATTATTACACTATTAACAACTGCCTCTATTGCACAATACTAGGCACACTGTACTCTAACAGGCTTCTGAGCCAGCTGAGGATAAATCAGGAACTGGCAAACCACAACACCTGTGTTACTCCAACTACTGCTCCACACTGTGTTTGGCAACCGCCCTCACTTCCTGCCAAAGGCTGTGTGCTGCCACTGCTGCCTGTGGCTGGGCTTCCCTCCACTAAACCCAAAATAAAGCCTGAATTCTCACACTGATTCCATGTAGGACTGAGTAACTTACAGATCCTCATGCAGGTAATGCTTTATGGACTTCATCTGCGAACGAAAAAAAGGAATAGTAGAATCTACTACTTTAGTGGAGGGGGAAGCAGAATGGATAGAGCAGCTGCTAATTAAACACAGGTTTAGGCCAAGATGTGCTACCACTAGAAGCACTCAATAGTGCCAAGAGCAATGAATTTGATGTGACTGGCAGCTGCACCACAAAGCCTGATGACCCAACTGCTCTATTCTGGACTGCTACTCACCAAACATATCACTTATAAGATCTATAACAAAAAATAATAAACCTGCTCTAAACAAATAATCCATTACAAAACATTAACCACATGCCCGAGAACTAAGAGAAAATATTTTGCAAGTTTCAATGCATGTGTTAATGTTTGGATTCTGATTTTAAAGGTCTTTTCCAACCTAAGTGATTCTATGGAAGCAGACCTTCAGGGAGGTCTCTCCAAAGGGAAGGTTTAAAAGCAGCAGGCAAACAAACAGAAAACACGATGTAATGGCACATTCTGAAATAAGAGCACCGAACCACAAAGAACTATAATTTAGAAGGGGTTTTTTGACTGTATTTGCAAAAGTCAAAGAATGGCAATTTTCAGAAATGTTCTCAGTGTCAGATTACATTTTTCCTAGCGCTATGGTAAATCACAAGTTTCAACTAAGATTAAGGACTCAAACACATTCACACCACAAAAGTGGAATAAAAGACTGTCACTAAATGAGGTTATTCAGCGTTCCTAGACTAGAAAGCTCCTGACAAATTTTTGGCTCCCTTCCTGAACAGAATAGTCTGAATGTTCCCTGCTGTAATAATGAAGCACCCCACGTTTGACACACGAAATCTACAATTTGTGAGAAACACTGCAGGAGGACAACAGCTGCTTGGCAGACATCCTGATCTTGACCCCATATCAAGGACAATCTTCCAGAACCACACTGGCTTGCCCTCAACATACCTGAATAAAATGAAGATTGGCCTTATATAGTACATATAGGTGTGCTATATTTCAGTTTTGCTACATTTTATCAAGTGCAAGATAAGCAGAATTCTGCCAGATGCTTAGCTAACACACAGACAATTTGATAAATATCAGTTAATGCTTTACTTCTCCATTTCCTGCATATTTCTCTTCAGAGGAATCCTGGGAAGATGCAAGACATAGCATTGCAAAGTGCCCAACAATGTTGTATTTACTTGGACAGATTTTGCAGTCTCTTTCAAGTGTGCTATATATAGCTGATTATTTTGCTTTCTAGTCTAGAAAAGGAAAATCACAGCTGACACAGATTTCTTCTCAGCAGTCGCCTGCAAGCCCTGGCTGCAGATCTCCTCCCACAGCACAGAACAAGCAGCAGAGTCCTGCAGTTGCACGTGCTCTGAGCATACACTGGACATCTACTTGTGTTGTTTTCTGTCCAAGAATTAAGCACAGATAACAAAAGGGAAATGTTAGAAATATCAATGCTTCAGGTCTGTTACCTATTTATTGTATTTGCAATTTAATCCAGCCATCAAACAGATTCCACAGAGCATATCATATTAGCCATTGGGTTTAATGTATTCTGGAATCAAAGCTAAGGCTGCATATATTGCAGTATCCAATTTATATACAAGCTATTTTCTTTTTCTTTTCTTTTTTTTTCCTTAAGACCAAAGAAATGCCTATTGACAGCTTTTCACAGTTATGTCACTTTGATGGTGTTGAGCCAGGACCCCCATGTGAGGAACCCTTACATAATTTATTCTGGTCATTTTCATTCTGAATAGGTGAAAAGAAATATTTTAAAGATTCCACCTTGAAGACAGCAAATTTCTCTTTCTTAACCTTTTTTAAAGTGCTTTTAATAAATAAAAAGAAGGCTGATGATACCACAATCTACTCAATTTATCCTCTTTTGTTTCAATAATCTCCTTATAAAGCTCTGTTTTACAAGGTGACAAAATGTTAGGAGCTCTCCATCAGTAGCATATGGTGCATTAAACAAATTTGCTCATGTCACACTGAAAGAAACAATGCTAAAAGAACATCGTGACTGCAGTTCCATAAACTCATGCAGTAGGAAAGCCAGATTTACACAGTTTAGATCTGCCCTTTTGTATATATCAATGTTGTTTATCACAATACTATAGAACAGAGTCTTTTTTCCATAAGATCCAGTAGTAATTAGGGGATGCCTCATCCAATCACCATTCCTTCACTCTATTTTTGGCCCTGTTCTTTCTCTTTATCTGTTGTTTTTTGTCGGGTTTTTTTTCTAACAAAGGGCCTTTGTCCAGTGTCAGAGCTGTTAATGCTCCTCACCCAGCCCATGTGTGCCTGCTCCCTCCTTACCCACTGCCCAGGCCACCATCCCTCACCTGGGCAGTTCTCTCTCAGCTCCACTCATCAAAGGATGGCAAAATCAGGCCTATCTCTGTAAGGTTTTTAAAATTTATTTTATTGATGCAAAATAGAAGGACTAGGAAGGGAAGATTCTCAGACCTTCAGCAATTCATCTGTGAGACAGTGATCCAATGCTGTTCCTATTAAAGATTATTTGGCAATTTTTTGAATAAGAATCCTGCAAAAGCCCAGCTCCTTCTGTAACTTAACATTGAACACGTGCACCACAAATATAAACAGCGTCAGAAAAAAAATCTGGTGGAAAATATGCTAACAGCAAAGGTCACCAGCAGCTGAAGCAATATGGCAAGAGAGACAGGCAGCTACTGCACTTATCTGTGTGCTGGGGTGAGAAGGTGACCCGACCTTCACATCACACAACCACCACACACTGCACAGTGGAGCACCCAGAAAACATCACAGAATCCCAGAATGCTTGGGGCTGGAAGGGACCTGAAATATCATCTCGGTCCATCCCCCTGCACCTCACTTCACAGGAGAAAATCAGTGCCTAACTCTAGGACCACGTTCAGAGTGTGATCCTGCAAACCTGCACAGCTTCATGCTTTGCCTAGGAAGACACACTCTTGCAAATGTAGCCCAATCTGTTACTGGTTAGCAAAGAAACAGACTTAGGTTGTTAAGTCTTATCCCTACCACCACAAACCTTAAGCTGTAATGAAATAAGAGGTATAGAGCTCATAAGAATTTCTCCATAGGCTTATAACTTGGAATAAATGTTTTAAATTGGACAGAAGCCTGAGATTTATTCCCTGGACATTCCATGTTTGCAAAAAGACAGTAAATTACCTACTAAATGGATTTTTGGTAGGCAGCTGGGGATGGTGACATCAATCCAGAGTGCTTGAGTTAAAAAAAAAGGAAACCAAGGGAAAATCCTATCCTGTAGCACCTGATTAACACTGATTTTCAGACTATACTTCTCAGAGAACTAAAGGAAGAAGACAGGGTTATCCCCAGGCTTTTATGTGGGTTTTTTTCTGTGTATTTTAATATTCAAGATGTCAGTTTTTCAGAAGCTGTAAAGCCTTGAGCTCTAACCCAAAGTAAATAAATAAATATACAAATACAGGAAGATTTTTATGAAAACCCTTTTGGGATATGCCCTACATAGCTGAGAGAGGCCAAGATTTTATACATATTTAGCTGAGTTACTCTAAAATCTCCTTGATAACAGAGATGCAATGCTGACCTGAGCACTGGGGAGGCTCATGGCCATGGCACAAGTGTGGGAATGCAGCAGGCTGGTTCCAAGGAGTAACCAAAGCATCGAGGTCATGACAGGAGGAGGAGGGAAGCAAAGAGGTAAGAAATAGGAACACTCGTTAGAAGGACAGAGAAAATCAGACAATAACAATTGTGTGGAACAATTAGATGTTTACAAAGCAAAAGAAGAAGTTGAAAGGCTAACCCTTGAAGAGAGAAGTTATGAAATTAATTCCCAGGACACTAGCTATATACTTATTAAACCACGTACAAACCTTCAAACGACAACTCAGCACTCCTGCAATCTATTTAAATCTTCCAACCATTAAGAAAATACATGAAAGAGAACAAAAGTGGATTGCCTTTAGTTTTCTTTATATGGAACATCCCACCAGGCAAGCAAAAGCCACATAACTGCTATTCCATAATATACTTGGTAATGAGAATATTTGCTAGTTCTATTATTAATGTCAACAAGTTGTAACTCAGATGGCCTGAAAATCCAACAACAGCTCAGTCCTCTTGATGGATTTGTTGTTTCTTCATACCAGGCCACTGCCTGTGATTATTTTAATTGGTTACTACTGGCAATACTGTATTGTGGAAAATTAGGCAATAAATTATACAGCTAATCATGTGGTCACAGGAATCATATAAACGTCATATTACTGTGTCTAGGAAACTGCCTGCTGCTCTGCCTGGAACTTAAGTAGAAAATGAATAAAATCTGTCACCAGGCCAATGAATGCTGCTGTTATTTTACCCTTGATGCCTCGTTTAGCTCGATGCCCCTCAGGCATGACCTGCTGAGACACCAGCCCCCGTGGCAGGGTTAGTTCAGGAACAGAGACAGCAGAGCCAACGCAGCAACCCAGGGCAGGAAAGACCCCACTCCTGCACCCTCGTGATAGTGAGGAAGGAAGGAGGGAGGGTCTGGGACCTCCTGTCACAGAACTTCAAACTTCTTTCCCTCCCAGACCTATATTAAACAGGCAAGCCAGAGTCTCACCAAATCTCCATCTGCTTACCAGTTGACTTTCTAGGGCTCATCAACCCTAATAACTCAATGCAATAAGTCAATAAAGGTGAAAATATTTTGTTTGTAGGTATTAATTGTGATTAAGGGGACCACATCTCTGCCACAGGGCAGAACTCCCTTCCCACCCTGCCCTAAGATGGAGCTCTTTTAAAGAGCTGTGCAGAAAAAAAAAAAGGAAATTCATCAAGAGTGTTGGGCCCTGTTCTCCCTTCTCCCAGCTTCCTCTTCTCACTCCAATTTCTCTCAAGACATTGAAAAGACTTGTTGAAAATACAGCTGAGTGGGTGATATAGTATATTCAGGTTTGGTTCATATGAGATTTGACTGGGTCAAAATATTTCTTCAGTAAATTTTCATTTCCCTTGGAGTGATGTGTACATATTAATACGCCTGGTGTTTTTAAGATGAGAGATTCATATTAATGTTATTCCTTTTATTTTTGATGTATTCTTTCCACTGAGTTGCTGCAGGGAACTCAGGGAAGGAAATACTGTTTGAAAACACGGTGAAATTTTGTTATCACAGGAACAGAGAGTAACTCCTGAGGAAAAAGCAGGAATTCTGCAGTACTGCCCTCACTGCAGACTGAAGTGATCCTGAGCCATGTCAGCTGTCAGAGGATGGCTCCTTTAGTTACACATAAATAACCTGAAGGCTGATCTGGCTGTACTTTAACAATTTCTAGCTAAAACTTTAACAGCAAAGTTTGCCAGTGTGTTCTGTGGTGTATAACTTAAATTTGCATGGCTCCACAGAAACAGGCCAAGGATCTAATTTACTTGTTTCTAATTAGTCTATTAAATTGATAAACAACCTTCCAGAAAAACTTTTTACTTGCAATATGTCTATGAGGCAAGATTATTTTAGCCATTCTAGTCTGGTGTGAGCTCAAGTTAACCGAACCTTGGAATTTCCATCCAAGTCCAAAGACAAGATGCTCAGAAAACAGAAACATAAGCTGAGATCATGAGAACAACCACTGCCAGAATGATCCCTCCTGTAAACAGAGAGCACCTCTAATCCTTGGGTTATCCACCAATGGTACATGCCATAATCAATAATTAATGATTTACCTTCTGATTACGGAATCCTAGGATCATTTAGGGTGGACAAGACCTTTAATACCAAACTTTCACTGAGCACTGCCAACGCCACTGCTAAATCATGTTCCCAGCTGCCACATCCACAAGCCTTTTGAACAGTTCACTAATTCTGCCAAAATGAAGAACCAGCTAAAATTAATTCCACTACTAAATATTAAAGCATTGTTCAAAGTAGCAACACTGCAGAACACTCCGAGCTTTGCCATAGCTCTTTCTTCCCTAAGGAGAGAGTCGTGTGCAAGTTAATTTTTATCCACGTTAAAACCAGCACTAAGATATGGAGTAAATTCACATAAATCCCAACCACTTATTCCTCAAATTCAGCAAATCTGACTCTGCTGTTCCTTTGGCTACTGACATGAGAGTGAGAGATACAGAACATTTTCTATATTAATTTGTAATTAATTCATTCTATTAACAAACCAGATCTTTACAACTTCTATAGTGATTACATTATTGGAAGTTTATGAATTTATGAGTATTATTTCAGAATTATATATAAAGTATATCTATATGAAAACAATAATGTGCTTATTCAACAAGCATGAAGAGACACTTCTCTTCTGCTATCCTTACTTTAAGAAGTTCACAAACCTAAGAACTCTCACAAGGAAAAAAAATTAACGTGATGAACACGACTATAAAGTGAGTAAGGTCATGTTAAAAAAAAAATCCAGAACAACAAAAGCCTAGGAGATATTAATAATGCACAGCTAATACCAAAATTCAAAGGGTTGTCAGAAGCCAGGCAAGCCCGTGTTAATTTTGCAGAGATAATAGAAAGAGAACAACAGCAGGCTTGTTTGTAGTGACAATAAACCCATAAAATAGCAGCACACAAAATAAAAAGATACAGCATAGGAAAATGTAAGTAGATTAACAACATTTCAAATTGCAAAAAATGAGGAGTTTTTACACAATGCCACTACATACTATCTAATACTGCTGAGGGGGAGCACCAACAAAGCAGAGAAAAGGATTTAGGGTAGAGAAAAGGCTATAGTGAGTAGTGGGTAAATCATCCAAGTCCTCCTGATAGCTGCACCCCTGTGTTCTCCACAGGCTGAAGGTGTTAGAGTGAGCCAGGGAAATGAACCCAAACCCCTCCTCTGCAGCTCTGGTAACATCTGAGGAGCAAAACTTATAAAGCATTCTTCTTCCATGCAGAAATGAGATGTACTATGGCAAGAAGATGGTTATTCAACTAGTTGAGGTTGGATCCTGGATTCAAATCTCCCAAATCTATCACAAAAAACCAGCAGGTTAGGCTTTCTCAAGGAAATGATCTTATACTGAACTAGGCTGTATTATTTTTCTTCCCCTTGTTTTTATAAATGTTTGACATTGCTGGGTTGAGGCAGACAGTACACACAGCCTTGCAGAATTAATGCACAGATATCTGTGCTCAGAATATGTTTTTTCTTTAATTTTTAATTAATACTAACAATACTGAAACATGTGAACCAAACAATATGCCGCAATGGGAATTCAAGGATACCTGTATACTCACAGGCAGTCTTAATACTGGGTCTACTCCACCTTTCAGACCCAATCTTTAGGTGGTGCATTGTTACAAATCCCTCAGGGTAGGTGCTCTCAGCTCCAAAATCGTTAGAAACTGCTGGGTTGTAATTCCATGCCTTGTCTCTCTACTTACTGGATACATGCCAGTGCACAAACTGTATTGACAGGTGAAATGAATGGCAGTCAGGAGCTTAAATAACTTCAAAAACCCGACTCAAGCACCACAGTGAGATGCTTTATCATACACTGAGATTGGGAGTTCTAACAGAAAGGCACATTTATTAAATTGTGTTCTCAAATTGTTCATTCATCTAACAGAAGTGTAATGACCTCATACCAAAAAGCAATTTCATATCTGTTTTATACACTCATATTGGAGCATGTACTAAAACATCATGTCATCATGAATTCAAATAATGTTCAGCAGAGCACCTTGTGGTGTTCTTCAATCTAGTTATTCCATGTTGCTTTTAACACATCTGTTTCTCCCAGCTATCAAACTTGGGCTCAATTTTCACATCTTGGCCTGTGCTACTGGTCCAAATTAAAACAAATTATGAGCTCCCTGACCTGGTATTTACTTTTCTCCAGTCAGCTCATGGCACAGCTCAGTGTAGAGTGGAAAGTGTGTCATTAAAGTCCAGTGAAATTGAGGAAAGCTAAGTGCTCTATGCCAAATGAATTTTTCCCAGGGTGGACAGACTGCTTCACATATCAGATTTGTTTCTACTGACATTTAAAAGTATGGTATTGTTTTGTTCTTCAAGCACCTGAAAAGCTTGCAAGGTGGACAGGAAGAGGTAAGTCAATGTTCTAAGCTGACTCTCCCAAATACACAATTGTTTGATCTGTCTTTCCATTTCAATACTTACTGGATACACCAGTTTTTTCAAAAAACCTACAACTCTGCTAAAGTGATAACACGGAACTCAATCCAATGCCATCTTCAATTAACTTGTGTTTTAAGTCACTCCCTGGTAATTCAGGACAAATCTACACCACATTTAAAGTTTGCTTCAAGTCTGCCCACAAAACTGTTGGTGATGCAGAATGGTGCATGGGAAACGATGATACACAATTAATTAGTCACTCAAATTTATTTCTATTCCTTTGTTTTCTACATAAACAAAATCTAGAGAGGTCTTTAACAGCTCCTGCACGCCCTTACAACAGCCCTGATGGCAGGTTGCTGCTCTAGGATTAAAAGAAAGATCTACTCCGTACTCCAAAGAGTTTGCCACTGCTGTTTTGACAATACAAAGGGTCTAGAAAAAAGTTTTGCAAAAAGGATATCAAAGGAACCAAGCGGCACAAATGTCACAATAATCAATTTCCCTAAGTTCCTTTCTAATCTATAAACGGATGTAGTTCCTGTGAAGAAGCCTGATGTAGCACATCTTACTAACACAGAATATTGTTTGTTAAAAAAAAAAGTTTCAATAGAATTATTTGCTTGAGTGAAAGCTGTTGAATATGATTGTCTAAAACCACCTAAGCCTCTAAAGTCAGTGGCTTCACACTGGTGAACCCTTCTGCTAATTTTATTACCCCAGGCAGTTATTTGACTTACACACCCTACCAACATTCATCACTCACATGTAGCTTGAAAAACATTTTTAATAATTTCTCCAAGTGGAAGCATGCTATTGAATACAATGCAGGTTTTTTATTCAGCTTAAAAGTTTGAAATAAATGCTACTTCCTCAAAATACCAAAGAGCTAAAAATAGTTTAAAATTCCCCCTACTGAGTAGCTTCTTTTCCACAGTAATTTGCAGCGTGATGATGAAATGAGACAAAAACAAAAGGGGAAACCCATATCATAAAATAACAAAGCAAATATTAGTTTAAAAGGTCATAAAGTAACAGCATTATCTCACACAGAGATCAAAGATGAAAACAGAATCAGACTAAACTGAAATAGAAATTCTTTCAATTGTTCTATCAAACATTCAAGTAATAAAAAGTTCAGGGTAGGTCTCTGAAATGGGTTTTTAATCACTTGCTTATTTTATTCCTCCTCTAATGGTATAATTATTCTCCACATGATGGGTGAAAAAGCAGAGACCTGTCAGAGCCCTGTTCAGAAGCAATCTTGCAGGACCAGATAAGAACATAAAAGAGCCCTGGAACACAGCAAGTGTCAAGAGGACACAAGCTGCGGGGCTGATTAGCTATTTTGATTCTATATTGAGAGGATCTGATCCATTAGTGTGAGGAGATTAGAAATCACTCTGCTACAGCTGTGGTTTATACCCTCTCCTCTTTTTTTTTAATTATTATTTTTAAACTTCAGGTTAAGCTCTAGCCTATCCCCGAGTCATCAGCTGCAAGTGGAAGAGCAAAGGAAGAAAAAGAGAATTGCTCTAATAACACAGGAGTACATGGAGGAACCACTGGAGTTAACAGACCCCTTAGTCCACTTACAAATTAAGAAAATCAACAAAGCCAATTCAAACAACAATGGTCAGGAGTTATTGTATTTAAGTTTCAGAATCAGGAGAAATATTATTTATACAAAATTAATAAGAAACTTGGTCTCTCTGTGAAATGGTACAAGGGAATTTCTTTTGTGCTGCTGATGTAATGGAATATTTATGAGCACTGGGAATCAGGGCAGTCAGAATTACGACAAAGAGAGGTCACAGAAGGTAGGATTGCAAGGTTACATCAATTGGGTTTTTCTTTATGTTTGCTTTTTACTGAATTTGTGCAACATGCCTCTTTCACAGATATTTTTATTGTCCTGAGCAAAAAAAAAAAAAGGCACTGTCACGAATTTGTCCAGATGTGCCCTGGATATATGCACTGCAATAGGCATTTTTATTTCTTTTTAATAACTATCTCCATTGGCACCAGTTTCCTAACACACACACGAAGATCCCACAGCTCCAATGTATCTTGGTTTCAATCACAAAACTGCCTGAAGCTAAAAATCAAAACTGAAGAACAACAAAGGGATCATACTGAGCCGGGCACATTGGAAATGTATAAAAGGTGGATGGACACAACAGTAGTCACTAGAGGAGGAATGTTTTAATGCCCTTTTTGATTCTATAGACAGTTACCAAATATTTTAAAACAGCAACCAAAGCAAGAAATTTCGTCTCAGATCCAATTTGCAGAGCATTAAAATACATACTTGCATAGAACACAAAAATGCCTTGGCCTTCAGCAATGTTTAAATGTTTTGTTCATAAACTGGGCCGGAATCCTTTTACCACTTAATTAGTGAGAAGATACAGAGTTTACAGTACTACTGGAACACACACTCATCTTCTGTTGTTTTTCTTTGTGTCCACACAAACAACCCAATTTAGCAGGGCACTGAGGGAATCTCTCCAGATGGGCAAAGTTCATGAAAATATTCATAGGAGGAAAGGTATGTCATTACCCCCAGGCTCTGCTGACTGGATTGTAATTAGAAAGATCTCTCTTTTTTAGCAGATGGGTCTCCTGGCCTCTTTCCAGTCTACACTTCATGTTGCCTATTGTGGCAAACCAAACTGTGAAGGAAAGTACTAAAATAAAGCATTTCCTAGTCTACCTTTGGACAGAATCAACTCTCATATGTGAATACAATTTTTTAATCAATTTTAAATAAAAGGCACAAAGGCTCAGTAAATTGCTAGCTGGCTAAAAGATTACCCAAACAAGGATAGCTGGATCAGAGCTTGTTCAGCACTGCAGGGACAGGATCATTATTCCATGACTAGCTGGTGGTCTCTTTCTAATTCCTCCAAGACAAGGAATACGTGTACAAACACAGCCTTTGTCAGCAGCCTTAGCAGGAAGATCAGACAAGAACTGAAGGGGCAGTTCACTTCTGTAACAGCTTTGCCAAGTCAAAGCTGGAAGCTGGTACCAGAGCTATCTGCTGTCCCAGTAAACAGAAACCTTCCAGGCTGTCCAGTTTACCCTCATCACAGGCATTTTCTCCCAGCCCCACCAAACAAGCTCAACAGAAAAGACACTGGTTCCACTCTGGCTGGAAAGTAGCTAAGCAGCAGAATAGAATCACAATGCCTGTGGAGGAATGGATGAGAAGGAAGGATACCATAGCAATATCCATGAAGCACAGCACGTTTTTAGGAACACAGGAACAGGCACAGCAGAAGTGGTATCATAAAGCTTTGTGTGCTGTCTGAGCAGCATTTCCCCAGTGAGTTCTGACAAGAACCAAACCCTGCATGAAAACAGGGCTCAGACTGGGGCTCTGCTCGGTCTGTGCAGCGAGCAGGGCCTGTCAATTAACGTGAGCTGTGGAGGTGGTGCCAGAGACGGGGATCCGGCTGCCGGAGCTCCCCGGAGCCCGCCAGGCTCGTTTTACACAGCCTATTAGAGCAGCTATTAGACGGTGTCGATTTTCCCTCACTGTTACAGCTGAACAAATAACGAGAAAAATTATATGCAAACATCCCCATGAGTTCTGTATGATTCTGCTCCAACTGCGTTCCCACATTTGCTGTTTATCACAGACTCTCGACATTTGAAGGGAAGAGTTTGCTCTCAGCATCCTCTCAGGACCACAAAGTAAATCTCACTATCAACAGCAATTTTCATGGGAGGAGGGGGGATTATTATGCACAAAATTATGATAAATAACAAACAAGTTTCTTAAAATTGCAATCTGTTTGCAGACAATCTGCAATCAAGAAAGGAGGCTTATTCATCAAGCAAATTGTTACTGGAAATTGTCTTCCTCAGCTATAATCACCCAGGGCACTTGCAAAGAGAGGTAAGAGAGTCCTAGCACCAATTCCTGCTTTTATCTGCCTATCTCAAAATGTACATTTAATTTAGGAACTTGGTATGTGGAATGAGTACCACAAAACACGCAATCTCAAGTAATGAACTTCAGAGCTGACACAGCACACACCCACTAAAGGCTCAGGCCTGTCATACTTATTTGGATTCTGCCAGAGCTTCCACTAACACAGCTACTACCTACGAGACTCCTACTCCCCCTTGGAAGCTGGAAAAAAGCTTCTGGAATGATTTTGGAGGGAGATCAGTCATTTTGAAAGAATCACTTCTGTCTGGCATGTAATTAGTTTACTTGAGGAAAATCATTTTCTCCCTATTCGCCCACAAGCTCTTCTGTGTGCATGGAGCATCCTGAGAGGAAAGATAGCTGGAGGTTAAAATTAGCAAGGAAGGCAGATGCCATTGTCTGCTCTCATTGCCTCCTCCCACAGCGCACGTCTCGCATCCAAACCGAGAGGGGCTGGAAAACACAAACCTAAAGCACAAAGGAAAAAAGAAGAACGTAACAAAAATAACCCCTCTTCAAAACAACAGATACGTCAGACTTTTCTGGTCAACTCTGCAGATGATTTTCCAAGCAGTAATGGCAGTATGTGGCTTCATTAGCATATTAGGGTTGTGCTTGCCATTGCCTCGTGTCAGGATTAGATTCCATTATCTCAAGACAAGAAAATCAGGAGTATATGACAATTAACACTTCAAATGACTTGAAAGAAAACAAGGAATCTTCTGAATAGTCTGTTTCTAGGATGACATGCTGTAAACAAGAACATCAGCACTGACTTCAGCTCAGCTGGCACAGAAAAAAGAGCATCTGTTTTTCTTCTTGGCAAATATTGATCACCACTGAAACATTCTCATATATTTGAGATACACTTACACCTTCCAAAAATATAATTAAGGCAAAAAAAATCATTTCTATGGCCTCACGTTCAAATAATTTTCAGTGATCTATGTCTAGCCTGACAAAATAGTGAATAAGATCAATGAATTCCAGCACCTTGAAAAATATTTCTCCTCAGAGGGTGTGCTCTGTGCATCCAGAGAGCAAATAATATCTGGGTTTAGGACACTGCTCTTTGCTGTGTGCAAATCTGGCCCATGCAAAGCGTGACCAATGAAACCCTCCTGAATGCAAACAAAACAATCCACTGATCCATAATTTGCAGTCATGTCAGGCCATATGTTATGGAGAAAAAATATACATACACATATTTTAGATATGTGTGTGTATATAGAGAAAAAGACTGGCATTGCTGCTGTGGTGAAACCAATTCTAACACATTAAAGTTCCTGTATTTTTACCCAATATGCTAATTCTATACAGACCTGCTAACTGGACGGGCTGGCAGGCAGCTCTCAACAACACCAAGATAATGTTTCTAAAAGGTGTCGGGAGCCTTAATAGTGCAAAATACTATGAGTAAATTAATCCTTCTATCAAATGGCTGGCAGTAACATAAAAGGTCATGATTTATACACACAAAAAGACTCCTATTGAAAAACAACTCAGCCATGTCCTGCCCCCAACCAGAAACCAAGAAAAACGAGCTCTACATTGCCCTCAAATAACCCAAATAAGCAGATCTTTGCTTACCCTGAAGGACTTGAGACACTACCAAAGGGAGGGAGGAGGGGAGAAGAAAAATCTTTATTAGAGGAAAATCACTTTAATAAAGATATGAAAGCAAGCAAGCAAGCTCTTGATCACAAGGTTTACCCAGAATTTATAAGCCTCCAATAACATAGTGCCTATTAAAAAATTATAAAGATGTGGTTTGTTAATGTAAATATTTCATTAATAATGAATTAATTACAAATTAACATATATAAAATGTTCTGCACTTCTGTAAGCCTCCAGTGTCTTCAATTAAATAAATTCATGGAGATTTCCATTCAAATCCAACAGTACTGCCTATTCACAATTTAAAAAGCAGGGGAAAGATGCCATTCTTGGATAGCATTACCTTGTACCACAAAGTTGCTTAACACAGTGTCACTGGTCACATAAATGCAGGGAACTTCACTGGCTCTTGGGTTATCACAGATTTACTACCAACTTAAACAGAGTGGGACCAGACCCCATATTTTTTGTGGAAAAGGCTCCATAGGACAACAAAAGCCATCATCTCACCAGATTCCTTCTGACTATTTGAGTGATAGTGCAGAGAAAAAGGAATGGGAAGCAAACAACTTCCCAGAAAACAATGTTCCTGGCTGGCACAACTGAAGTTATCATGTAAGGAACCACTCCAAAATCATTAAAAATTCAGTTACTGGAATGAAAAGTCCAGCATTTTCCAATTCCAAACGCTGACACTGCTAAGAAAGAACAGCAGTGGGCTTGGTCAGGATAGAAAGAGCAATAATACAATTAAGGATAAAACATTTCCTTTTCAATTAAAGAATAGAACGGAATAGAAACTGAAAAGCAGAGATATGTTGGGCTTATGACCCCTGAAACTATGCATAGCTTAATGCCAGGCTCTGAACTGAGTTAATGCAGCCTCAAAGGGGCATTCCTCAGCTGGCTGGGGTTTAATGCAGCAAAGGGATTCCACAGGCATTAGTATTGATGAGGAGAGGAGGTTATAAAGCATGTGCTCTCTATGAGTAAAAAGGGTAATGAAATCATGCAGCTTCATTCTTCCCTTGCCCTCAGCAGATCCTGCAGACTCATTATCAGTGTTTTTGACAGCTGGGAATCCAGCTAGGGCTTGGAATGCTGTTCTAGAACATCCCACCCCTGTGGCTGAAGATCGACACAATGGCAAATACCGATTTATTTCAAACAGAGGCTAACACTGGCCATCAGCTGTGGTATCTGAACCTCTGGAAAGTGTGCCAAACTCACAGCTATAGCCACGGAATGACCACTGGGACACCAGAAAGTGATAAGCACCTGTATACAGCCCTATTATGCTCAGGGTCTCCTAATGGATTTCCCTACCTGCCCAGAAGAGCATGCAACATGATTTTCCACCCTGCCAATCAGCCCAGGAGTCACATCTGTGAAACTACGGAGCCGTTTCCTTGACCTTCCCTCACACAGAATGAAAAGAGTGCTTGTACTAAAACATTAGGGAATAGGTTTGTGCTCTAACAGCTGAGGGCAGCTGAGTTGCTGTGGTCACTTTCCTGCTGACCTTCTTTCATTCACTATCCATAGTGCACATTTCCCAAAGATACAGATTAAGCTGGAAGTATACTGTTTATCACTGCAACAAAGACGCCTGTTAACCATGGTGCACTTACCCTCACTTGAGGAAACATTATAAAGCTTAGGAAAAGATTCTAATACTTAGATACCACAGCAAATCTTAAATTATTCCAAAGTATAAATTACACCCTTTGCCTTTTACTAAGGATATGGTACATAGTTATCCCAGGGACCCTCAAATCCCACTATAATGCACTGGCAAACAGGACAAACCTTGGTCAACCTTTCCCTACTTGATCTTTCTTTCTTTGTTTTCTCCTATCTTGCCTCACTCTTCCTCATCCCATTCCCATACCTTTTCCCTCCTCCATTTCTGGTGTTACTGTCTTTTCCTTGATTAATTCAATTCCCAGTTCCATACTCCTAAGTCAAACATAGCTCTAATGCATCTATCCACTTGTCACAGCTGATTTTGCCAAAATACAACCAAAAGGAGCCCGTTCCTTGCTGCACTTGCAAATAGCTCCAGAAGAGTTAAGCACAGGAGGAGATTCAAGGATGCAGCCTCAGCAGTAATGGCCATTTACCTCCTGACACAGCCATGACTTGATGAGGAACCCAGTGCACACGTGAGAGGACACGAGCTGCAGTTCAAACACATCTGCTGCCAGAACTTCCTACATCAGACATGCACAGCACTTTAAAGATTTCTGGCAGTATTTCTTACCGGCAGCAAGAGACATTCCACCATTTCCACTGAAGGGAAAAGTTACCTCAGTGCTCACTGAAATAAAACCTGGACAAATGGTGAAAATTTGCTCCATTTTAACACTGGCTCATTGAAAAACCCCAAGCAGATGTTTCATTCTGCAGCTGATACACAAGAGCTCTGTCCCTCACTTCAGGAGGACCTCGATTCAACCTAAGAGGATGCTATCCCTGACCAGTATCCTGAGGACATTTCTATTCTGTTGGACAGACCAGAAGTTAACATTATTAGCCAAACTAAGAAAAAAACCATCTTTTCTAAGCCACAGTGCAAGAGCATCATCCAGGGTAAACCAGCACAGGAAGTAACACATGTGACTGCTGCTGTGATAGTGCTTGGGGTAGAGAGTGCCCTGAAGGAAACCAGAGGGAAAGCAGAGCTACAACACAGAGCTCCAGGCAGGCTTTCCTTGCAGTTTAAATCTATCTGAACATCAACAGTGATTAATTTAATCTTAGCAGGCAGTTTGGACATCCTTCTTCGGTTTTAAGCCTGGGAATCTGAGAAACAAATGAATTAAGATGCTCAGTCTAAAGTTCCAGGGACCTTCAGCCCCTAAATTTGCTAAATCCTATACTTGTCTGCCTTTTCCTTCATTGCCTTCCTGAAGAGGCTCAGCAGCTGTCACCCAATCACATGCCTGTTTCTTTTAGATCCTGACTCCTCAGGGTTAAATACCAGGAGACTGGGCAGCCAGCTCCTCACTCCAGTTCCCACTAAAGGGCAACCATCTTGTTCTGCAGGTCACAGACACTTCTTTGGCAAAAACAGACCATGCCCTCGTCTGACCTTTGATTTTCTATGCACAAAAATGCAGCTGGGATCCAGCCTCTATGAGATAGAGGGAAAAAACATCCCCACCAGCTCCTTATGGGAGCAAGACAGCAGAATCCAGTTCTGTGCATCTGTACAGCAAATTCAATACAAAAGAATGCACCACACATTGAGACAGATAAGTTACATGTGAATTTTCTATACATCAGCTGGCACTAAGGTTCCCAGAGACAGAGCATCAAAAGCTCATCAGTACTTCTCCTATCTCCTCTACTTCCTACACAAAAACTTCTTCCCAAAATAGTTTGTAGAATTTCATTTGTATAGGTTTGGCTTTCTTCATATGATGCAAAAAGATTCTGTAACTTGAAATTCCCATTTGTTCTGCCTAGATAATCAGAAGGAAGTTTTCCAGAATCACTCAGAAATGCCTTGTGGAAGTGCCCAAGCAGACAATCAAAGAGAGGGGGCCTCAATCCAGTTTTCTGACAACTTGAATCAAACCATTTGACATGAATGTGCCCACAGAAATCACCACAATGCATTGAGCAGACAACGATTAACAAACACTTCTGTTCTGTTGGACTGCACTGGCTCCCTTAGAGTTTAGTGTTACACTAAAACCAGAAAGTAACAGAGCATTTTGGAGTTCCAGTCCATGGAAGCATTTGATGTATCCTGTAGCTCCAGACAGAGAGCAAGTTTGATCCTGATATTTCCTTGCCTAAAAGTCAGACATTACATCAGAAGCAAAGGTGACCCTCTGACTGTCATGCTCTGGTCTATTGAAATGCACCTTCACGGGGGAATGTTTAACATGCTTTAACAGAAAATGTCAAAGCTTGTCTAAATGTCAAGACATCGTTACACTCTGAAACAATCACTTGCTGAAAAATAGTTGCAAGCCAGATCAAATTTTTAAATACATTTAGTTACACTGTACTGAAAAACAACAGAAATATATATATTTTTAAATGGTACTAAAATACAGATTTTGACAAAAATTGAAATGACACCTTGTGATTCCCCAGTTATTTTATATTAGCCTCAATCTAATTTGCAATTCTTAAGCCTTAAGAAAACCATTGCAAATTACAGACCAGATGCTGATAAGGTTGTTATCTAGTGCACTATAAATTAAAATAAAGCAATAGAAGCTGACATCCAAGAAATGCCAAACTTAAATTTCCCAAAGCAATGGGAAATCAATGAAAACTAAAATAGAAGCTCCTGAAAAAAATGGTATTGTCATAGTTTGAAAGCTAACATAATAACCCCAACAACTGGATGTGTAATCACATAATTTGTGCAAAACAACCGTTATTTTGCACTATTTATAAACAGAGGTAAAATAAGATGCATTTGGGGACCTGCCATTCTACCCAATATGACATACTTCCTGATAGCTGGTTGGACTTATTTGTCCCACAACTCTGAATTCTTTACCCTCACACACTGCAGGTGTTGAGCAGATGAAAAGAACCTGCTATTTGTAGCTTCTAAGTAAGAGGGGAAGAAGAAGAAACAAGTGTTTCTTCTCAATCTGTGAATTTTCAAGGCTGATTCTCTTCCTGTCCAACTCTCCTGGCTAAAATTACCTGTTAGGAACATTATCAAGTTTCCTCTGTTCCCTCTATCCTGAATTTTACTAGAGAATGAATAAGCTTTTCAGCTACAATTTAAACAGCACATTATTTCCAGCATTTTAAAAAGAACAGAGTTTTACTAGTGGCATTGCAAGGGAGCTGATATTTTCTATTTCTCTCTTCCTGAGCTCCTAATGGAACAGCAGGGGATAAAGTCAGTGTTTAGGCCATAGAATAAGTCATAAATGCCAAAATGGCAAACATTCAGGGGAATGCTTCCCAGAGACCACCAAGTAGAAACCTTCAGAACAAATCAATGCACTTTAAGTAATCAATTCTACCTCTACAATTGCTTCTATTCCCTATTAAAGTGTCCAAAGGCTAAAATTACTCTCAGATTCTGCAATTCACAATGCAATAAACAAATATTGATGCTTCAGTTTGTGATTTGTGAGCTTTTAAGGTAATGGAAATCAGTCTGAGTTGCCCTGTGCCAGAGAAAAGGCTTACGTCTCAGTTTTCAAATTGATGGAAACTATTGTTCATTCTGCTACGGAAGACATTTTCCTTGCCTTATCTAAACAAGGCTTTGCATTCAGGAATCCAGAAGAGGAATTGACACATCCTTTTGGCACAGCTCCCCCAACATGCTGTAAAATCAAATGTCATCCCTAATGCAAGTTCCCGGGTGCAACACGTAACGTGAGTGCAGCGAGAAGATGGATGAGCAGAAGGTGGCAATAGAGCACCAGATCCAAATCCATGTACACTTTATTTCCAATTAGATGCTCACTCTCACCACAGCACACACCCTGTGTGTGAGTTGTGTACCTCCACTGAAAACTCAACGTGATACAGGTGTGATTTCTTATGGCTGCATTACCCCTGGGTAAAAGCAAATGTAAAAAGTCTATTTTCTCCTCAGGTAGGTGACATAATTACAAGACTTCCATGAGCACTTCAGTGTGCTGCCTGCATCTATTGGAAAATTACAGGAAACAGAGGGTTGTGTAGTTCATCAATAAAAAAGTTATTATAAACCTATGTACCTCCTCCAGCTGAAAAGCTAAATTATAAGGACTTATCTTAAAGCTAGAGTGGAAAAATGTCATTACATTTTATACAATAATATTCCCCTTCATTTCTAAAAAATCGTCTCTTGAGCACTGATGGAAAGCGTACAGAAAACATCCTCTTACTCGTTCCAAGATTAAGAATATTTCAGTGTAATGCTTCACTGTTAACCAGGTAAGCACAGAGAAACCTGGCTCATCTGGAGTTTGTAGTGAAGCCTTTAAGTTTCAGTCAGAAAGTGCCATTTCATACAGGTCTGCAGAGACTTCCCACACACGCAAGAATTTTCTGAAATGCTCTTTTCCATTATAAGCATATAGGAGGGATTGAGGAAGGCAAAGACCTCCCTCTTTCGGCCAAAGGGAGGCGAAGCAGGCACACACTGCCTTTACAAGAGATGTTAAGGCAAATAGGATTGGATTCATTTCCCCACATTTCTGATGGAGACAAATAAAACAGGATAAAACAATGAGGGGGAAAAAAATTTCACTGTTGTCTCATGTGCAATATTCCCAAGTTGTCACATTTAATATGACAAACAAAGACTGATCTTCATGCACCACAGAAAGCAGTTTTTCTCAAGTTTGACATGGCATTATCATTATTTTGAAGCTCTACATAGGTTTTCTGGTTTCAAATCTCTTGAGATAAAGATGTTTCTTAACATGAGCATGGCAGTGTAACAGATTTTTTTCCTGGAGCCCAGCAGGCAGCAGTACCTGCCCAAGATGCTGCCCACAGCTGGACAGCAGCCCCAGCCCTTCAGGGTTTGAAATGGCCCCCATCTGCCCCAATAAACCACACAAAACTGAAGCCCACAGAACCATGCTGACTAGCAATTATTTGGGTTTAAGAGCTAATGTTACAGGTACCTAGATCTGAAACCCCAGGAGTGTGCATCTAAGTTACACATTTATGTATTCCCTCTCATACGTACACCATGGGTTCTCCACGGCAACCAGCATCACTCAAGAGTGGGGTATTTGAAGGCAGCCTAATGAAAAAGGGGCAGTGGCTGAACTTTCCACCTCAACAATGAACAGAGGAGAACCGAGAAGCAAAACACAAGGGCAAGCGTCCCTGGCTCAATGAGCAGCACCCTCGGCCAGGACAGGCAGCTCTCTGTGCCCCATCAATCACCTGAGCTGGAAGCCGACACCCAGCAGGCAGACACGAGTCTCCCTCCGTGTCTGTACAGTGATTAAAACGTGCTAAGTAACCATTCCAGCTCCAATGGGCTGGGATTGTGTCTCCCCCAGTGCTGCCACCTGGGGAGCCGGGCGAGTACCGAGATATAAATACAGCCACGGATTTGGTCGCTGCTCACCCACCGCTAAAAGGATCCCGGGAGCAAACCCTTTGCTGGACACATCGTTTTCTCTATCACTGCAAAAGATCAGGTATTGAAACACCGACAAAATGAAGCAAATGGCAATAGTCAAGACATCTGACATCCTAAAAAGCCTTCCAGACTTAGATACGTCATCAAAAGTTATCCAAGTGGCAAAAAAACCCTGAAACTGGGATTTCAAATGATTTAACATTCTAGTGCATCACGTGCAGCTGCCTCATGTACCTGAAAGCAATCTTTAAAGAAAGATTTTATGAACTGACCATTTAAATGCCATGATAAGACACACAGAACAAGCAGCAGAGGGAAAATGAATATACAGAAAAGCCATAGTAAAGTACTCACATGTTCTGCCAAAATAGTAAAGAAATCTCTCTCAGCAGGTATAATTTCAGGGAGTTTTAGCATAGAAATTGTCTGATAAACATCCTTTCTCCACTGAGATTAAGGCATTAAAAAAATAAATCATGGCACAATGATCCCCCCAGCAGCAATTAATAAAATTATTAGTAGACACTTTCTGGATGAGTCTGCTTTGCTTAAATTTAGTATTTGCTTAAATGCTAAGTATTTGCTTAAATACTAATCACTTTTTATTGCTGAGCAGAAAGAAGCAACTCAAGTGTAATACAGGAAACAAACTGTGAACTACATATTGGATATACTTTTAAAACAATTTAAAGGGTAAGTTACATAACAGAGCAACCAACACTTACAGTGTCTTAATTATCAGTGTTCTTAAATAACTGGGCCTCACTGCTGTCCCAGCTACAGCTTCCTGACTGGTTCACAGATAAAGAAAATTATTTCAACGCTATTTCTTGCCCTGGCTTGTTGCCTGGGTTGGTGACAACATGACATGGTCCCCACTCTGCAGCAGGCTGGCAGGGGACCATCATTCCCATTTAACCTTCATTCCAGAACACTGGCCTTTGTCAGAGAAATGTTGCCCTTCAGTCCCATATAAATAACTTTGCTTCCCCTGGAAACTGGGATTCGGGCATGCTTTGGGCTTTAACTGCTTCTTACACACTATAACTACATTAATATAGGAATTTAGTTGAGGGAAATGATGACTAAGATACAGTTTGTTCTTTGGTGGTTGGCAAAGATAAAGTATATTAAACAGCACAAACTAATTAAGCTTTTTCATTTTGTTTAAAGAAAGGTAAGAAGGACATTTCATTTTAAAAAAATAAAATTTAATAACTCCTAAACATTGTTTTTTCTTAATTCTTTGTGTCTATACCTCTTAGTAAATTAAAAGTGACTGACAGGTCATGAAAACAGTCACATACTTAAAAATAACCTTAAAAATCATCAACCACACACCTCCTAAACCTTGGAAAAAACATCATTTTCAAGCTGATTTTATCCCAATGATGTAACAAAAAAACATAACTGATATATATGTCCAGAGAGAGCAGCTCATGTTTGAGAGAATATCCCAAAGATCTTACGAGTTTTAAAGGAATAGTAAGTAATGGAAGAGTCACTGTGGTGCTTAAATAAATATCTGGACTTGTATTTTATGCAAAGGTACTGTCACTTGTGACTCAAATTCAATTCTTGTTATTGTGCAGATGCCTTTTGGCTGTATTTATGTTAATAGCAATATAAAATAGCAATATGATGTGCCAAACTATTTAAACATCAATCCAGCTCTCTGCATCTTTATAATTCCACCCACTCGCAACTGAAGTAGAAATTGTTTAAAGAACAGCAAAACATTTTGTTAAAAGTCCCTGACTAAGGACTAGACAAACCAGAGTAAACTCTTACACCAACAGCTGGTACTGCTGTGGTGCAGGGAGCAACACTTGCAGACTGTCCAGTGATTTATGCTATCAGGCACGTTGCTTCTTGTTATACCAGATTTAAAACCCTCCCTGTGCTTGGCATCTATCTCAGGCTGACAGTCTAGGCCTATAAAAAAAAACTGTGTGTGCAGAACAGCTTATTTTAAGAAAATTCTTATCACCCTTTTGCTGAAAACCTGTAGAATATTCATGCTGTGGAGCCCAGCCTTAAAAATCTGGCTGCCATATCAGGGATAAATAAGCTTTGTGCTATTCCCAAGAGAATTCACCCAAAACTGAACAAGTCACAAACCTCTATAACCACAGCTTACAGTGAATGTTACAGCATCTTAAAGCCCAGATGTGTCCTGGTGCTCCTGGGTGTACTGTGAGGAGGGAAATAAGGTGGGATATACTGCTGAGCAGGCCTACCTCAGCAGGGACCTACCCAAAGGGAACTGACCCCATGGAATAAAGCCAAATAAGGCCCATTTTTGATGATTTTTCTAAGTTTCTATATTTTAGCAAAGTTACTTTAAAACCAGGAAGACACCAAAAAATAGAAAACAAAAAAAATTCATTATCAATGTTTGAAATGGAAGACAGGAACAACACGAAATGCCAAAAATAAGAAAATTAAGTACAATAATTTCTTGTATTATAAAATCAATAGTGGCTTTTTCACAAAACTCCTGCATCACTCAGCACACAAAATGGATGGAGCTTCCTATTTTATCTTCCCTTTTTGAACCCAGCTGTGACTACAGTTATTCATTTCCTGATGGCTTCCTTTGGAAAGCTAGTATTTTATAAATAAAGCCATACTTAGGAGAGCAAAAGAACTGACAAGACAAACAGTCAAGCACTGCCAAGACACAAATGCCTTGTCATTTAGATAAAGATTCCTGTCTTTGGTACATGGTATTCTCTTTTTGAAGTGTTTTGGGTTTGTTCTTGACCATATGCCTGTATTCAAAACAATACCTCAACCGTAGCAATAACTATTCATATTCTGTAATATGATTACTTTCCTCTTTAAACCTTATATTTCCTCTCCCTGAACCTAAGAACATGTCCCATATTCTAGGAGAGCGGACTTTGTGTGTCCCAGCCCAGCAGCCAGAACAGAGGTGATGGCAGGAATTTCCCTGGGCCACGGGGTTACCTCAGCTCAAGGAGGGACAATTTTGTGGAAGAAAACACCACTGAGGGTTATTAAATCACAGAGACAATATCCAGCTCAGGAAATCCTGAGCCAAAAACAGCTAGAGGCCAGGAGATTATTTAGGGGAAGTACCAGATGTGCTTGCCCCATTCCTATTCTTCCCCAAGAACCAGGCTGCAGATATTGTTGAGGAGAAAACAGTGAGAAACAGACCCTCAGGTTAGGTCTTGAGGTGCAGCTTTTATGGATGACAAATGTGTTTTGGATCTGAATGTCCAGACAAAGTTTATTTCATTGCAGGTTTTCAGCCCGTCTGAGGAACAAGGCAGGCAACAGTTCATTAATTAAAGGCATATTTATAGTTTCAAGATTATCACCAAAGTAATTTTTAAAACACCATTTAAAGTTGAAAGATGATTGAGAATTAAGTGTTTTTTAATTTTTTGGCCACCACAGAGCCCAATCTTCAGCCAGACAAACTGGTGTAGTTATGAGAAGATACAAAGCAATTGGCAGCTCCCACCTAACCTGCCTCACAGAGGGATATAAACAAACCTTATTAACCTTTTTCTTAACAGGAGGATCCTTTCTTGTTCCCCCTCCCCTGCAAACACCCTCTCTGTTCTGCTGGACAGTACAGGCCTTCCTTGGGAAGTCTCTGTTGTTGTTTCCGATACATTTTAGAACACGTGTCCAACCTTGATTGTTTAGAGGATCCTACATCAGCCTTTTGCTTCAGTATTTTTCCAATCCTTAAACAAAATTCAGGTTTTCCAGCTGCTACTCCATTTTAAATTTTGGAAGACTAGTGGATCATTGCAGAAAGCACAAACTGCTTTCCTTGAACAGTTACTAAATGTGGATCCCAGCAGCTCCTTCCAGTGCACGTTGCCTCACGTTCACCCCCAGGCAATTGCTCCAGTCAGAAGGTGAAGCTGAAGGATCTCTCCTCCACAACCACCAATCTCAGCTTTACAGCATTCCAAAGGCAATGCTTAGCAGTTTTGATTTCAACCCACTATTTGCATTTGCTTAAAAATCTCTTCTACAACAAACTGCAAACAGACTCTTTAGAGTCTGTACCAAATTTCCATCTAAAAATGGCTGTTTATGTCCAAAGAAAAGAGCTAAATGTAGCAGAAAGTGTCTTTTCCCTACCCTGGCAGGGTTTTATCCAAGGGCCTTGAGCTTTTAGTTCAGCTACATCAGCTGGCTCCCCTCAGAGAATTTTTAAGTTCATTAATGTTTGCTAATCTCAAATCATGAATATGGAATTTGTTTTATTTAACATACACTTACTCTACACCTACTCACATGCATATATACTTACACACATGCACACACTCTGATATTTTCATTTCATTAGAAATGTTTGGGGAAAATACTGACTGCACAGCTTTGATGGATGCAGCTTCCTCCCTTATCATTTTATGACCATTTTAGTTAATATAATTATCATTACAGCAGAACCTAATTTGTTCTCATGGCTACAAATTCATGAGACAAACAACTGTGATGCTACAGTCTGATCAAAACAAGAGCAGGCAGCAAAGCAGCCCAACTTTCACCAGCTTCTTCAGCTGAAAGGCTCAAAAGAAAAGGAAATCAAAATAATTTCCTCTACATCTTTGGGTTCCCACCTCTGCAGCCATGCAGCCTTTGCACCAGAGATGTTACAGACATGGGTGGCTGCAAAAACTACAGAGCAGGTTTACGGTGTTTCTTAAATATATACAATATCTGCCAGCCCTTTTCCTCCTTCCCTGATAAACCTGGACAACAGATTTTGTGGGGGAGTACACAGACGACTTACCTGGACATTAAAAGTTCATTAAAAGCTTTGCATTCCTAACCTAAGGTATATGTGGGGGGAAGATTTTATTACCTCAGCTTGTTCAATTCTAATAGATAAAAAAACTGGGTTATTATAATTTTTGCATTATTATTTCATGCCATTGTAGAATAGCCTAGGGAAGCAAATTATTTCTGAGAACAGATGTATTAACTACATGTCACTGATACTTTAGGAAGGAAAAAACCCAGGCCTATCCATTACAGGAAAAAGAGTGATGAGGCTGACCTAGCTTGCCCTCATTGGTGTCTGTGGAAAACTTTCTACCATTAACACTTGTACTGAACACAAATCTCACTTCCAATGGATTTCCCATTGACTCTTGAAATAGAGCCAATGAAACTAGTATTCAGAGAGAGCAGACCACGCATGAAACACTCAGACTGACACAAGATTGGACATACATTTTTAAGAGGCACTTAAAGAATTAGGAGTGAAAATTCTGCTGTACACAAACACACTTAGAAGTAGGCACAAGCTCAAAATGATGACATTTGACACTCCCAATTCTTCAGTGGAGTTTGAAACCCTGGCAAGGATGTGTACCTTGGCCCATCTTCAACCTCTACCTGTGCCAGAAATAGCACTGGAAGGCAGATGGAGAAAAGCAAAAGCAACAATATTCTGCATTTATGTCTTATCTGAGATTGTCTGAAACATTGAAACCAGGAGAATATCTTTAAAACAGCTCTGTAAAGTGGCCAGGCCTATGTTTTCATCTCTCCTAGCAAAATTAAGAAACTGCAAAGCTGCATTAGAATGAAGTGTTTTCTGAACAAATGCTTATAAACAGAATGTAAGAAGTTTGTCTGGCCAATAAAAACTACCCATTCTCTCACTGAAAAAACAATGTCCTTTTGCCTGCCATGCTTGTGGTAAAATAAAACAAATAAAATTTTTGGCAGAAAGGCTAATATAGACTAAAAAATCTGGCAGCCAACCTGTTGCTCTTTGCAGTCAATGCTTCACATGTCAGGTTTTACTTTTTGTCTGGAAAATAAGCTGTGGAAAAGCTCAGGACCATGTGAGACATTTCCTCGGGATTTAGACTTCGGGCTCTTTTTTAAACAAAGCAAAGTCACCTTGGGAAGCTTTATCCTATTTGAAGTAGCTTTGTCCTTCTATTTTTTCACCCAGGGAAAAAGAAAAGGAAAAAATCCAAATCAGAAGAGAAGAAGCCACCAAAGGGCCACGTACAATCTGCTTCTTAAACCGTGACTGCTTCAAGCAAGAGCTGCTTTCCACACTCATTTCCTTCCCAGCCACTAAAGTGGAAGCAGTTTTCAAGCATGGCTACACAATCTCTGAGAGCAGCAAATTCTGAGTCACTGTGCAGCATTCAGCCCTTGGCCAGCGCATCTCACCTCCCACTCCTTCTGATGGCAGTCTAGCTACAGACCAGTGCTGGACACTGGAATGATCCTCCCTGCCTTTACGGCCCATTAGCTGCAATTTCTGGTGGAGCAGAGTCTGCCCTCAGTTGGATTTAGCTCAGCTGCTAATTGCCCCAGCATCTGAATGCACTCCATGTGGAAATCAATAGCAAACCTGAAATACTTTTAATTCTTCATAGAGACTCTGGAATTTCTCCCATTTCATACTCTCAGACCTCAAGGAGATAAAAAGAAAATAACCATGACTTCTCTGTGCTCATTTTGGTTACCACAAAAATAAAGCTTTTCCTCGCTTTTTGTAGTACAGGGAAGATGATGATAGATGAAATTCATCATGAAGAAAATGAGCCCCTTACAAAGTGGCAAAAAGCAGTGCAAATGTACCACATACCATTCCACTCTTGTTTTGAAGGAACAGTCTAAAGTCAAAGGGTAATTTATTCATTATACCCATTTAAATTTTCATGTCCCCTTAGGCTGCCAACAAAAACACCAGTTAATGTGAAATGCAATCTGGGGTTTTTTCCCAGATGTAGATATCTGTTCCTTAGAAAATCCAAACAGGCAGACAAGAGACACAACTTAAAATGATTCTATATCCAGAGAGAATTTAAAGATATGTTTGGGCATACAAGCATTTCTGACACTGATCTCAAAGATGCAGTTTCACTTTTAACGTACCTCAGGATGAAAAGATCCTGAGGTGTTGCATCCATTTTTTTTTAAAGCAGGAAAATATTATAAAGGTGCAGACATAAGAGCCTTCTGACAGTTCTAAAACTTCCATTGCTCACTAGAAAACAATCTTAATACAAGCACACAAGTCCTTCACTTACAGCCTTTTCCATTACTATGACAATAAAGTTACCTAAGGGAAAATGCCACTACCAGAGTGTGGGACACAGCCAAACAGCCAAGAACTCAGAATCAGCTTGGCTTAAACAACAACTCAGCCTCAAGAATATTTGGTAAGCAGATCAACTGCTCAAGGTCTGGAAAAACAAGTTTCCTTTCTTTGGACAACTTCTTTACCTACATGTCACCACTACTTGGTGATGATGAATACCAGTCCTTACAAAAATAAAATCACATCTAAATGCTTACTCTCAACAATATGAGCAGTAACACTAGCAAGCTACAGAATTTGTCAGATGTTTCAAAAACCTAAAAGACACAGCAAACACACAGTCTAAATCATAAGACACAATAAATAGCTCCCAGTTAGCAGATCTATCAGATCTTGCCAGTCTGTTCCTATTCAGAGTTTTTTGGTTCTCCAGTACTAAAAAGACAAGGGAATGATATTAAAGAGACTCCTGGCAAGTTCTCTTGTGAAGTTGGATGTTCAACCCCCCACCAGTCACCTCAATTTTCAAAGGAAAAATTACTGCTTCTCTCAGCACTCACAGGTGCTGTGCAATTGCCCCAGTTCAGGATCACCAGTAAGAAAAAACGTGGCTGTTTACAGCCGAACCAGAGACACAAAAAGAAAGAATGGATGATGCCTGTCCTGCTGCCCAGCTGCATGGAAAGCTGGGGAGACCAGGTGCCAAAAATTTCTACGTGTCTTTTATCAAAAGCTTGAAGAATAAAAGACATAGCAGCATTTCCCTGCTGCACAGCACAACACTGGCCACCTTGTTACCAACCAAAGGCAAATAAACACATTTTAATCTGGGATATAAACACACATACAAACACAGAGGTTTGATTACCAAGTTCTTAGTACACTGGAAAAAAGAGAACACCTACCTCTGGAGAAATCTGTTGAACACAGTCCATGTTTCCACTGGTACCTCCACGATCATGCAGGCTAGAAACTGGTGATGTCAAAAGGCAAGGCAAAGTTCCCAGAGAATCTGAAAGCTTAGAGGATTTTGACCCACCTTTGTGAATCCCTGACTTTAGCATGTTGTTTGGCATTGGTCTGAATTAACTGACAACATGACACTGAGATGGTAAAGTCCTTTATTGACAGCTCAGACTCGCACATACGGCTCAACAGACAGAAATGTAACGTATCAACCAAAAGTAAAGAAATAAAAAAGAGAATCTACACTTCAAGAATCAATATTGCTCAAGACGGTGATGATGTAGCTCACAGAGCAACGCCTGGTTTACTGAGATGACCTCTGAAAACTTACTGAGGCATAATATTATTATTCCCATTAAAAAAATAAAGGAATTTTGTATTCCTCAGCAGCAGAGTCTCTGCTGGCTTCTGATAGAAGGTGCATAATTACAGCAAAGGAATAACAACCCACTGCTGATGATCATTAAGACAGACAGGACACGACATGTTTCCAAGAGAAAGCTTCTAGTTATGTTTCAGAGACCTGATAAGATGTCAAATGTAATAAACTAAATTGCCTGAAACAAATCACTCTGATTTCATCTTTTGATACCATTATATCTGTTTCCCCACAATGTAACCTAGTGTAGCCCATGGGACATAAATGTATCCAGGACCAACTTGAATTCATTTTACACTCAGCAAATGCACGAGGCATTCAGTAAACATTGCACCAGATCTAATATTGTTGCTTGCTATGTAAAACTAGTGCACCAGTAACTAATGCTGATTTTATATAAATTTTTATCTGTTCCAGGTAAGCAGGGATTATTGGTGCTCAGAACTCCATGTGCAGAAAGTAATGACTGTAGTACACTGTGGGTTTCTTCTTCATGCCCAAATTTCTGCAAGTTTTTCCTCCCCTTGTTAATGAAAGGGGGTTTTAAATGTCTAGCTCCTCAAATTTAAAAAAAAAAACAAAAACCCCCCTCCAAAACAAAAAATCCCCACCTCTAGAGTGACCACAAGCGGCAGCATTTTGTTTTAATGTTAGCCAAGAATTTTCTCTTTTCAAAGGCTAAAATGATGCTGTGGAATTCTCTGGGGAATAGAAAAGACCTTTTAGTTCCCACAAAGGCACTTATTTACAGATAAAAAGCAGAACTTGTACACATTGATACGTTTCTGCTTCTGTTCACAAAGACCTGTGAGACAGTAAAACTGCAGCAAGCTCCAGGAAAGAAACAAACTGACTTGTTTTCTTGCTTGGCTGCAACACATTTATTACCCCATCTTTCAAAATACTTCTTATTTAAAATACAAATCAGAATTATTAAGTGCACCCAAAACTTCAGTTGGACAGATTTGATCTTAAACTGAAATATTCCCAAACTCAGTTCACTAAATCAGCTTCAGGTGAGGCTTTGTTTCTCCATGACATTTCTTTGTCAGCAAAATCCCAGTGCAGACAAAGGAAAATCAGGAAAAATAGCAGAGAAAGGTAGTTACATGCAGCCAGTAGTAGAAAGTCTATAAAAGGCAAAACCAGAATTTTTCAGCCAAAAATCTTGTCAGAGAATACTTAATTTTTGAGTCCAGTATAGTCTGGGGTTTTTCACTCAAAATTGATAGAAGGAGAACAGATAACAATCCATTAGACTCCATAATCTTTTCAGAAGTAGGGAATTCAGGGATAAATCTCAGTTCTGCCTCATTGAAATGAGAACTTGTGTCTATCCCCAGACATTTCCTAATCAATAGGTCTATCTTCCTCTTTGCACCCACCCTTCTGTCAAAAAGATTAAGTATAACTTTCACTCTAATGGAAATAATTAGGAAACACTGACATTTTTGTAAGCCAGAATCCTCTTCATTTCACCAGCCTTGGTGAGGATTCTTCCCAACAGCTTCACATTACCATCCCTAATTGGTATTAACAGGAATTGCTCTCTGTAACCATCTCTCTCCCATCAACCTACACTCTCCTGAGGGATTTCACAGACAGCAACATGACAACAAACACTCTACAAAATTATAATCGATCATCAGTGATGTGAAAAAATAATCAGTAGGAGAGCTATTGCAAAAGAAATATAGCTGGGGTTTCTTTGATGCTTCTGTGTGGGTGTCACCAGCAGAAGCTGCAGCATTTTGCTCACAGTATATTTACAGACATTATTTCTCAGTGCAAGTTAAGGCCTCACATACCTCCATATCCATCTGGCTGCCAAGGAAGGAGCTGTTTAGGGATCAAATCTGGGTTTAGCTTCCTCAGAGTCACTTAGTGGTATCATGTCTTAGAAATCAGATGCAATGCACCTACTACTTTATAATCAGCATGTAAAACAGACTTTCCAGTGATCACCAGTGCAAAAAGAGATTTCAAGAATGACACTTAAATATGTCGTTCATCGTCACCACCATATTATTATTATTTCCACTTATATAGCGAGTAAAATAATTTTAGTCAACTACTTACACCCAGGTTCTTTAATTTTTCTGACAAGACAATCTCAATAGAGCAAAAGGAAAAAAAAAAGGAAGAAAATACTCATTAAATATGTACTCAAATTAAGTATTTGCACATTTCTTATTGAATCTAAATCAAAATACCTTTTGCAACATGCTGGCCATTTAAATGTCAATTCTTCATGTCCCCTTCGGTTACTTACCTAAAAAAAAAAAAAAACAGGAAAAAATACATTAATTTTCCACATTCTCAGATGTATCATGAATACATACCTTGCTCTCCACTGCTCCCCAGTAAGCTTTCAGTGGTTATAACTTAGGCAAGACAATTAGGATAATGGGTTTTGGTTGTTATATTAGTTTAGATTACATGTTCCCACTTTACCTCAGCTAAGCATTCAGTAATTGAATTTAAGATCTTTTTACTTATTATTGCTTTTTTCCTCCATAGTACATGGTTTCTAAATAAAAGCTACTTGATGCTCTCCGTAACTTGATTTTCATACTCTGTGTATTTACTCTGGTAAAAGTCATAATTGCAGTCACAGTAATTGAAATACAAAACACATGTGGAGATATAAAACCCAATGTGATCTTCAGTACAGACATTTGTGCAACTTCTTAACAGCTACTGACAAAACATATTTTGGGCAGATAGAGCACATCCTTGACAGTGCTATACCCAAAATCATAACAGAACTTCATCTTCCAGTTAGGAACAGCAAGAAGGGCAGCATGTCCAAAACAGGCTGACCATTCTCTTCCCCAAAAACATGGAGTTTACACCATTATACACTGCATCTGTTTTCTGCAAAATCTTTCCAGATGAGAAAAACAGGCAGGTGTGCGTTCAGAACTTGCCAGAGGTTCTGCCCCCTCCTCTTCACCCCCAAGCTCTTGTGTAGGAGCTGAGCAGCCAGATGGAAAATCCTCTGGCTCAGCCTGGCAGCAGCCCACAGGTGCCCAGCAGGACCGTTCAGGCTCGAGCATCCACACCCAAATCTAGGTGATGGCACTGCCCTTCCCCATAACCCACACAGGAGGCTGGGCTACAACCACACGTGTCAGGATCTGCTAGTCTCAAGTGAATCTCAGCTCCTGTTGCTCCCACCCACACAACCTCCAGCACTCTTCTGTGACTGAACTGCATTTGCCATTATTGCCTTTCTATATTCAAGATAATGTTAACAGTTTACCATACATCCTATAAATGGTAAGACTGACTTAAATGGTTCTTAACCACCAAAACAATATCCTAAAAGACAAGAAAACCACTTCACATTTCATCCATATCACCACTTTTGCCATACGCCAGTTTAGTAGATGTTTTCTTAACCAATGAAAGTTGAAAATTATAAAAAATGCAGGTGAAACCCTTAACAACTAAATACCTTTTGTATTCAGTAAAGAACTTGTCTGAATTTCTTTAAACCCCTTATTTTCCAGCATCAAGCTTGCCCAAGCTTTCTGACAAATTTCAGATGGAAATATCACTTATTCCCATAATGTGCTCACACTGAACAGAGTGTACAGGCTCAACATTCACTCTGCCTGCATGCAACTAACTTTATTTTAGACTGAATTTTAAATCCCTGCCAAATTCAGACATCTCCTGCACAAGTTCTGCTGCTTCCACCTCCTGTCAGCCTACTCTGTGATGCCTCTGAATGAACCTTTTTTTTTTAAACTGGCAGATCTCTTATTATCCTCCTCTTTCAAAGCAGCACAGTTTGCTCCTCCAGTCCCCATGCACGCACACGTTCAGCCTTTTTTCAAGAGCAGGGTAAGTGCCAGCTACAGTTCAGACCTCTCCAGGATATGAGCCTATTTCAGAATACATAACACCATGGTGCTTTAGCTACAGGAGATCCTAAACTGGGTTTAACATGTACTACTATAGATTTTTGTCCTTAAAATGACAACTCAAGGTATAATTGCAATCTGACTAGAATTATGTGATGAATCATGCTAGTTGGCAGGTTTGGTTCATTTTCCTCCCTTTCCCTCTTAAGGGGAAGCATAATTTTCAAGATTAAAGAGAAAACAAATTGATTCTGTTGATCACAGGCACTCTCATGGCTAGTTTTCCTACAGTAGTTTGTAATGATTACCCACATACCCATTCCACAGGGAATTGTGAGTTATAATCAAAATTTGACTGACTTTATTTCAGTGCCTGCTTTAAAATTCAGGAAGTTGGGAGGGTCCTCCACAACAAGTACATATTAAACTTCAAGTACTACAGTTAAAGCTTATTTCTGAGGAAAAATACCTTTGTCCTTTGCCATTTAGCAAGTATTACACTGATCCATTTGTCCAGGGCTTATAACATTAAAGTCCCTTGGTGTTCCTTAAGATCATCCAGCAGGAACGTGGATCCTTCTGCTGTCCTTTGCCAGTCTAGATGGGATCACAGCCTTCCACTCAACTGTATTTCTCTTTTATCACGAAAACAATGACCAGACAGACTTCAAATGAGGTGGCTCATTGGCAGATAATGAATTCCATTCCATTTCTTCCACATAACAGTCTCCATTTTGCACCACTGCAACCCAAGGCATCTCAGGCTGTACTGAGTCAGGAACCGTGAGGTAAAAACTGTTCAGACATCATTTGGTATCCCAAACAATCCCTTCCAGAAATACCCAGTAGCAGGTGCCAGATCACCACCCTCATCCATGCAACTCTAAGCCACACCTTCTTCCAGTTTTAGAGGGGGACAAGGATACAATAGTTACTGTCAATCAGGGAGCAAATCTCTCTACCATTTAAACGTTGAGCTTCCCGTGAAATAGGATTAAAGCTAATGGATGAAGCTGTCTCCTGTCTGCCTAACAAAAGAAATGATCCTGCAAACTCTGACCAGAATTGTATTAACTACCAATTATAGACATAAATATAGCTATGAGACTGAAATCATATTTTTCCTGCTGCTGCAGAGGACTTGAAATTAAAATAGTTCCATCCAAATCAATATTCAGCCATCTGCTCTGCAAAACGCTGACACATCTCCTTCCTTCAGGATCTGTGTCCCCCAAATTAGATGAAGTTGCCTTACCTTCCAAGAGTCAGCAGAGGCTGGTAAAGTTCTTCTGTCTTACACTGCTGCCTGGTAAGTGCTATAGCTCATCCTACATCCACCCAATAACTGTGTTCTTTGATTTTCATGCCACCTTCTTGCATCTGCTTGGAGTGCCTCATGTAAGAAGCCAACAACCACAAAAAAAAAAAGCTTGCTTTTTACGAAGCTTGCTTTTAAAAAGTCACTTCAAATAGCCATTAACACAGAGCAAGCTGAAAGCTAAAACAACAGCCTACAAGAAGACAAAATCATTTTATTTAGAGACTGAATGGATGGTCCTTGGTGGAATTGTATGGGGGACTTTCCTTATGAGCATCAGATGCACAGGAGTAAGGGTGCATTAGCTGACAGAACCTTTGCTTCATATTTCCAACCAAAGGCATAGCCAGGGAGAGTTAACTGAGTGCAGCTCAGTTTTTAGAGCACTTGCAGTGGTTCAAATCCATACCTGGCTACCACTCCTAACATAAAAGGTAAAATATTAAACCCTACAGAGCAGTAAACATTGAATATAAATCTGATTTTGTATCCTGAGGCCACTATACATTGTCTAAAATGTTAAAGAAAATTAATATATTTTTCTGCTCAAGCACTTTCAAACCAACTGCCCTGCACCCTCCTTTTGAAGAGCTCCACAGTGAGCTTCTGATGTTCTGCAGCAAACGGGCTGGCCATGCTGGCCGTGCACCCATTGCCTGGGGTCAAGGAGAAGGGAACAAAGCTGCCTTTGTGCACATTCCCTGGCCGGCAGGGATACAATACCAGCAGGGACAGAGCCAATCACAGTGTGCCCACCCATTAAAGCACTGATCCCTTTACTGTGACAGGCTAAGTTCAAAGTCCATCTCAAGGTTATCAGTTTTAAAAATTCTCCCAAAAATTGCTCATGCCTAAGCGGAGCTTCAACATTTCAGAGCCCACTTCTGCAAACTCTTTGAAGCCATCAGTGCTATTTGTAAGGCTAGCAACTCTGTCAAAACAGTAATTTATTCTCTCTTCCTCCTAAGCCTAAGGACCACTAAAGGGATTTTAATAGGTTTTGAACAGTTTAAATCCACTGTGCTCTTGCAGATGTTCTATGTTAACATCAAATTCATGGCCTTGCAAATTCAAGTTAAATCTTGAGCGTGGGGTGGCAACTCAAGATACCTTTTTATACATACACACACTACCTACATAACACTATAATGCAGTATTTTGTATTTGCCTTCATTTACTGTCATTACAGCAATCTTCTTAAAAGCACTAAAGTGCAAGACTAATATATGGATCCAAGCTAGCTCTGAAGTCAATCTAGGTGTTAGCAGCAAAGTAATCTATTTAATCCTTTAGGGAAAAGGGAGATAGGTAATAAGTAATGGAAATTCAGCCAAAGGAAGATCTCCACAAAGCTACCCAGTCACAGAAGATGAGGCAGTAAAAATTTGTAGTACAGAAAAACTGCATCTGCCTTCCTACCCTGCTGCAGTCCTCACCCCACGTGCTGGCTTCCAGGCTGAGGGGAAGCAGCAGCTGGCACGAGGCCAACTGCAGCACCTGAGCTGTCAGGTGAGAACACAAATCCCACACAGGGAGGACTCAGCAACAGGTAGTGCAACACAGGTTTTCTTTGCCTATAATACAGAGTGCAGGATTTGGGCTGTGATACAGAAGAGAGAAAGGAGAGATAGAACTGAGGGAACAATCAATCGATCTGACATTCCTCACTCCCCTGAGTAGGTTTAGAGACTACAGATACTCATTAATGGCCAGTAATTAGATAACTGTCCTCAGTAAATATACACCACTGCTTCCACTGAGAGCATTTGAAACAACTCCTAGTTATTGACAAAGTAGTTTATAGCACTTATGAATTTTGACACATTTTCTGAGACACCTCAGAGCTTCCTTGCTCCGTGACCCAAGAAGATCATCTTACTGTGTCTCTCAGGACAGGTGTCCTCTGCTGACCATGCTCCCAGTACCACAAGGGACTCTGAGCCCCAGGGTGACAGCAAGACTTACTGTGACATTCACAGGGTGCCAAGCTGCCTTGGAAGTCAATAGATGGTTTGGAAACTAAGCTGAAGGACACACGGCTGGAGCCTCAACTTGCAAGATGAAATTATCTCAGCAGTCATAACTCCTTGGCGTCCTTCCTATTTTTCGTGCTATGTGTTCGAGAGTCTTTAGCTAACACTCTTTTACTTAATTAAAATTAAGATGCTGATCTCATTTGTATAAAGGAAAGAAGATTGTAAATGTGGCTTGGGAAAAAAAATTTGTCTTCATTACTGAGTCTTGCTAGACTTGCAAGTTCATGCCTGCCCTGTGACCAGAGATTTTGGGGGAGCAGGGAGGGATGGCACCTCACAAAGCAAAGGGGGTGATGGCAGAAACCACTATTTTATTTCAGTTACACTATTCCCCCAAAACAGGTAGTTCCAACAATTCCTGAACAGCTGTGACACAAAACAAACTGAATGGAAAGTCACAAAGCTGAGAAGGGATGCCAGAGGTTAAGATGTCCTTACTATATTAAGGACCAAAGAGGACTTGTAGTGCCCTTTAGCTGACAGGCCTAAGCATTTCATTCCTCTCGCCAGTCACTGAGCCATTAGCACATTATAAAAATACATCCCTGAGTATGGCTCCACACAACAGCTTGAGGATTAAGCCACTTACAACCTTTAGATGAACGTTTCCCTGTTCAATATGAAACCCTAAGGAAGGAGAGTTCCCCTAAGGTCTGGGGAGGTGTAAAAGGTGAGTGCCATAGAGCAGAAGCACCGATGACAACTATTATTGCTTTGGTCTTGCAGAAGCAGCGGTGGTCACCCCCCATCAGCCAGGCTGTCCTATTCCAAGGTGCAGAGCCCTGCCTCCCTCCCAGGCTGTGAGGCACATGTGGCAGGAGTGAGCTCTGCACTCTGCAAGCCCCGCTGGCACCATCAGCTTCCCCCATGCTCTCAGCAGCACTTACTGCAGTAGCTTGCACATTATGCCTCTGGGTCAGCACTGGCTCACAGCCAGCCCGCACAGGGGAGGCAGTGGGCAGGGCTGCCGGGAATGGCAAGGCAGACATGCCCACAGGGGTCAGCGCTGCAATCCCAGGCCCTGACTTGGAAGCAAACTTCAGACTGATGGCCACAATTCAAGGACGGTGCTGCTCCCCCTCCACCTTCCAGACATGAAATGTCTGAATTGGGAATGCAATGGAAAACACACAGAGAAAGTGTTTTCTGCTTGACTTGGTTTTAAAACAGAGGCTTATATCAGCAGTCAGACTTTACTTTTATTTAATTAAAAGCCGATTAACTTCCAATCACTTCTCTCCAATGACCAAGAGAAGAACAGCCCCAAATAGAAATGCCAACATGCACTGCACTAAGCATGGTACTTTCTGCAGGAAGGATAAGATGCCCATCAGGTTTGGGATCAAGCAGAAATTGGGCATAGTTTTGAGGCCAACCTATAATATTCCAGATTAAAGAGTCCAAAATAAGTTCTAATTCAAAAGCCATGTATTCCTACACAGTCATTTAAGAAAAACAAAGAGCCAGTCTATTATGCTCCTTTTCCCATCTATTAAAAAAAAACAAGGAATAAAATTCTTAAAAGGAACACTCAGAAATATCTTGATTTCTCCCAAACTTTCTGTGCTTCCTTCTTCAGTGCAGTTCGGAGAATGGTAGAATAAAAAGTCAGGACACACAGGAAACTCAATAACCAGGACCATGCCAAATACCCAGGTGTCATTTTCAGCCTCAGTTCGCTCTCATATCTTAATTTCTGAAGCAGAGCCACCACCCTGCAGCCAAACAGCTTTCTCCAAAGCTCCTCAAAATAGCTTTTTTCTAATAACTTTTTTGCAACAAATTAAGTCAAAAGCTACATTTGTAAGTAAAACATATTAAAATTTCAAAATATCCCACTTGCAAACGATACAGTATCCTGTAATTTTGCAATGTCTAAGCTTTCTTGAGAGCAAAATACAGTATTTTTTCCGTATTACCAATTGCTAACAGATGTTCTCCCCTGTGTTGCTAAACAAGTCTTGATAAAAACACACTCGTGTCTTAATAGAACTGGATGTACCCTGAGTGGGTTTCCCATTTGATCTGCTGTGTGGCTCAGAGGCTTTTTTGTCTGCTTGTTGTAGCACAAAGTGTGTTTGGTCCCACAACAGCGACAGCTGACAACTGTTTTTCCTGTTTGCAAGAGCTTTACCGTTCAACTTGAACCAAAAGCATTTGTCATGTTGCATGGCAGTGAAGTAGATTTAATCAGATGAGGCCACTAGAGTTGTCAGTGCCAGGCTGAAAGAATTCTGCAGGACAAAAGCTGGATTTATCTCTCTGGGAGTCTGTGCAGGGAGCAGCAGTGCATCTTTGTGAGTGCACAAGGGGGAATCTCAAGAGGAGAAGAAAACAAACCCAAGAGAATATTTTCAGTGCAGTTAAGCCAAAAAATAACTGTTCTTAAGTGACCAGCAGGATGCTCCTGCCAGCCAAGAGCACTGCTGTGAGAATTTTGACAACATGAAGTGAATCTCCATGTCTCTCTTTCAAATGTCACTAATTCAGAGGATGGTACCTTCTGTGCTACCCCTACATAATTCTATTTCCAGAGTAATAAGCATCACCTAATATCTGGTCACATTCAGCAATCCACCTGCAAAACATTATTTACAATGGATGACTGTTCCCAAACTGCAGTGGCAATCCTCCAAAATAGCCTTAGGTCTTCAAATTCCTTACAAGTCATAACAAAACACATACCTCTCCTAGCTAATGTCAGAGACCACCTAAAAAAAACCAAAAATACAAACAACAAACCATTAAAAGAAAGAAAGTTTTCATCATTTTACATAGCCACCGAGATATTTTATACTCTTTGTATCCTTTTGGAGGATCAAAATCCTCCAAAGAAGGAGGATTTCTTCCTTTCCCAAAGATTTACACAGGTAACTTCAGAAGAAAAAGAATGAAGCCATATATGCAAAATCAAATCAGAGGCTCTCAGCATTTGCAATCACCAAGAGTGAATGAAAAAACAGCACCTCCACCTTAGGAGCTTTGCTGATTTACATCCCCCTCGTACAGTCTCACTGTGAAGTCGTGCCTTGCAAAGAGGATGCTGGTGCTTTCCATCCGCACCAGAGAGAGAGCAGGAAACAAAATACTCTTAGTTACCAAGAGAGTGAACACTGATAATGTTGCCCTGATATTGCCATGCATTATTTTAAAGGGGCAGTTTTAATCTGCCCAAGGTCTGATTCAGCAGCTGCCAAAGGCCAGAGGAAGAGGCGCCTGCATTTGATGTAGAGTGTGTTGGTGTGGCGGGTTCTCTGGCACGGCACAGCCTGGGTTCTGGCATTGCTGTATTGAAAGCTGCCTGCAGTACAGTGATGAATTGGAGCTCAGCCTTGCATGAAGTGTTTCAACATTCACTCCAACTGTGCTAAAGGAATTTCCCATTTGCTTTTCTCCGCTAATTAGAGAGCCACCGGGACACAAGGGGGCCTTTTGAGAAGCGCGGCAGGCCCTCAAGTTCTGCTGAGTCAGCAGAGGGGCGGGATGTTTTGATCCACTTGGAAGACAACCTTCAACTTCCCAAATGAGGCTGCAAGCAGGACAGTAGCTATAAATGTTAGCTAAGATTTACAGCCTACAGGCACTAATATCCATCTAGACTTATTTAGTCCTTAATCCAGGAGATAAGGCAGCAACAGGAGCTGGTAAATGTACAGGTTTTTAAAGACTTAACTCATTTCAGTCGATACCTGCCTTGCCTAGCACACATTTTTTATGGACACATCTTCAAGGCAGAACACAATACCTGAAGCAACTCCTCATAAGTGGCTTGCAGAAAACATATATCTAAAAATCTGTTATAAAGCCTTGATACAGCATTCAGGTGTCTGCAATCTCACTGCACCTGCAGACTGTCCTGCTTCTGAACCCAAGCCCACCAAAACAGTGCTCACATCTATAATGCAACAGGCTCAGCAACCCTTACATGTTTATTCTTGATTTCAAACTGGAGATAATGAATTTTAAGAGCTATCAGAACTGCCTCAGAAATGCCTTGTCATTTACTGTATCATGGATAGACAGAAAATCACTTAAGAGCTGATACTTTTTAAACAAAATTCAAAAATGTGGAAAACAGATGCCTGTATTTTCGGGTGACACTACACCCATGGTGTGCCTTATCTGCATCCACAGAAAACACCTGCTGTGCTTCAGGCTGTGCAGTGGGATTGCAGACACACATCCCTCTGATTTCAGCTGTGCAGCAGGTGAGTCAGAAGATCAGCAGCACAGGCATGAGGGTGTGATCCTGCTGCCACTCTGGAATATCCTCCCCTCTGGAATATCTCCTGCAGCAGCAGGTGAAGCCTCTCACCACTGTCCAGCAAACATTGTCCTGCCTGCCCCACTGCTCCTGGCTGGACTGTTTGCATTAAGCAGCATTCCACAATAATAAGCAGAGCAGATCAGCCACAGCTCTCATTTAGGATACTCACCAAAGTATGACAATCATAATGCTAATTTATTTCAATGCCTTCAGACTAAAAACCAGCCAAATTTCCCATTTATTTTTACCCTTGCAACAACAACAATAATATAATTTATAACCAAGATTTAAATATAGTTTCTGTGTTGGTTTAGATGAACTGGTGTTCTGATGAACTAATGTTCTCCAAGTTAAAATGTTGTTTTATCTGAACATTAAGACAGAACTAATAACTGGTCAATAAAATTAGCACTGCAATTTTTTACATAACATGCAGAATATTAATAACAAACCATTTAAACTGAGATTAGTTTTCATGGCTTGGTTGCCTGAACCAGTACTTGAACAGTAGACTTCAGTTCTGCTACAGTACTAAGCAATACTCATTTGCAAGCCTCTTTCAACTCAATAAAATTTTATAAAGATCTTTCATTATTAATGGCCTTTTAAGTTTCTGAAAGTGTGTTTTTTTCTAGAAGACAATAGTGGCCAGCCTAGTGGAGAGAAAAAGCTGAAAGCTGAATTCCCTCCAGATGTTATCACTAAATTGGCATCAATACCCAAAAATGCAGTAGGCTCCCCTCTGAACATGGGATGGGAGATCAATGAGAGCAGGACTATCCCCAGTAAGGTAATAACAACTGCAACCACATCCCTCCTTTGCACACAGGAAGCATTTTATTTCTCTCCTGTCCCTAATACAAATATTTGCAATCAGGTCAGGTTTTGTAGAATTTCAGAAGCCTCTTCAGAATGGAAGCCAAAATCCCCGGGGCCAAACCCTGGGGAATCTCACTGGAAAGTGATGTGAGGGGAAACTGAAAGCAAAGATGGCAAGCAAGGAGCAAAGGAGGCCAGGTAGTATGAACAGCACTGTGCCAAAGAAACCCCAGGGATAAAGCTGCAATGTTTTATTTCCCTCTGAAAAACAGAAACCAGGGGCAGTTCCACTTAAGCCACCAGCTGCCCCAACCAACCTGACCGAGGCATGCACACCTCCAAACTCACTTGCATGAAATGTTTTCTTTTCCACTCCCCCCTCTCCCAAAAATACACCATTTACTTCACTTTCAAAATCTTTCAAGTACCCATGCAGAATAAATCTAAAAGAATCTCCTCTTGAACTGACATTAACACTGCAGACAAAAATACAACTGAGAACACATAATTGCACAGCAGCTTAAAAAAAATGAGAATGGAGGATATTCCTCTACCACACATTCCCCATTTTCCCAATATTTATTCTTCAGTTCTCTTTACATATGTTTTTCAGCACTGTGGAAATAACTAGGACTTTGAAGCACAGCTGTTTTCCACAGTGTTTCAGAAATTTAATTTCTAATCTGTATTGGCACAAAACCCCACCCAAATAATTAAATCTCATCGTTCTCCAATCTAAAAAAACCTGAGAATGGCTGTACGTCTGCCTTATCAGACATCTTTTTTTAAATTTCTTGTTTTCTTAAAAACAAAAATAATTTTAATTTAAAATGAACAATTTCTCTTTAATAACTCCTGCTACTCAGAGATCTTATTCCAAAGTCCTGAGCATCTCCCTCATTCTGATCCCCAAAACCTCACTGATTCCAGCAAGCAATAAAAGCACACAGAAAAATCTTATCCAATGTGTGCAAAGATCACAAGTATTTCTGTGTCCTTCTAAGGACATGACATACCAAAATAGAAAGCTTTAATGCAAGGAAGAGAAGCCTGACAGAATGACCAAAAGGAATTTCCATTCTGTCCCAGGAGATCAGCAACTCAAAGGCTTCCACATCTTAAACCAATGCCCCAATCCCAGGTCACAGACATCAAGGGGTTAATAAGAAGCCCCACAGTTTTCCTGCTTTTTTTCACTAAATTAAACCAAGTACCTGGTCTGAATTCAACAGATGTTAATACAACTCTTCTATTCACAACAGTGTTTTAGTCCTTACAATGTTTTAATTAATTTTACTCTTTAAAATGCATGAAAATTTCACATCACCTTTAAATATTTATTGACAGTTTAGATGAATATTTCATGCTGATTTTAAAGAACAGAGAATTTTTCATAACATTTCTGTTAATACAACATGGCAATTCTACACTCTCAGATATGCTCTCAGTACAATGAAAAGGAATTTTTTATTTTGTTCAAAGCAGACTATAAACACTACTGCAGAGAAATAAAAACCTCAAGGATGAGTTTTTTCAAAGCTATTTAAGTGATTAGGGAGCCCACACAGCTCCCATTTACATGAGTAGCAACTTCATGTCTGAATCTTTGGAGCAATTTTAAATATTTCATTGGTCTGTGAAAGAGTCTCCCAGTTAAGAGTAGTAGGCTGGGAGTAATTAATTAATTGAAAACACTACCAATGATGTACAATGGAGACAATTCTCATAGCACAAGTGAGCATTTTGTGACCTAAAACAGACCACAAAAGCTCTACAAACACAGGACCACCAACCTATTTCAAACCAACTGCCTCATTTCTGCATAATATCTGTCTTCCCTTCCAACTTACCATTTTTCTGCCTTTTTGACTTTTTAAGAGGCCCTTTAAAGCTGCTGGAGATGCACCAGAGTAAGAGCACTGTGGGGGGTCAGAATGACTTACGGGAGCTGGGGCCACAAACAGCTGAGACAGTGAAGGCCAAGCAGGTGCAATTGCTTTCCCTGATGCAAAAACAATCAGTGCACTCAGTGTTGCTTGTTTGCACACAAACAGCCCTGTACACTGAAAAAATCCACCTGTTCTAATATTCAATTTAAAACAGCTTTTCTTATTGCCACAGAACTCTGTAAATATTTATAATTACAGTAGCCAGGTGCACAGAGAGCCAGGGAACAGGCACTTTAAAACAAAAGTTGCACAAAAAAACAGCCTGACCAAAAAAAAAAAAAAAAAAGGAAAAGAAAAAAGACAAAAAGGTAAAGCTCTAACAGCAGCTTAGCATATATAGAAACCAAGGTATTAATGTGCAAAATGCCTTGCAAATATATTGGCCCTTCAAAAAACTTTGTCAGTCAGTAGCAAAACCTTTGCATCAGGTGGTAGGGATTCCAGACATCAGTGGTTCCTGTGCTAATTCTGCCTGAAGAAATATGAAAACAAGAGCTAAAATCATTTAGGTAATGCAGAACACTGATAGCTTAATATTCTTTGTTCTCAGGAAAGGCTAAAAATTTTGCTATATTTAAGGATATTCTTATATTTTGTAGTCATAAAATGGGTAAAAAGGCAAAGGACAAGCACCCAAACAGAGGGGTGGAAGTCAGCACAGAAAACTATGATTCTTTTCAGAAAATGAACACTGTGATTAAAATGAAGCCCTTGAATATGCTGTGCCACAGCCGTTGTCACCAACGTGCTCATTAGCATTAAATTAACATGGACTTGAGAAATCAGGATGTAAATTAACAGCAGATGATGCTGTGAAAATGTAAGAAATTACTGTTATTTGTCAGTAATTCAACTAACAAAAGCAAATTCTGTTTATCACATGTAAACTCTAATACTGTGTTATAGTGTTTTGGTTTTTAACTAAAATCAACTAACAAAAACAAAGAAACAAAAAAATGTTACAATTTCACACTCACCTTCTATTTGGTACTGCTTGTGTTGGACACTAATTACATCAACGATCAAATCCAGGCAGCAATTCAATCAGAATACTAGACTAAGTCTTACAGAAGTAATTCGAATTTTTAGCAGAAAAAAATTTAAATTATTTTCAATTATATCTTTGCTCTTTTCACTGAAGACTTGAATTGTAATATTTTCCAGGCTCTTTAAGGTTTCATTTTAGCATTCTCTGCCAAAGTGACCACAACATTATGATCAAAAACGCATTTTCAATAATTATGCCCTAAATACTTTGCAGCACATCCATATATTGACTTACATTGCAGAGGTCAGATATTTCACAGTAACTTAAAATTCTGCATATCCTCCTCATCCATGACAGGGTATTTCATGACATGAAGGCTGCACGGTGTCCAGGAGCCATCCCAACACCCACACCAAATGCTCAGTCAGAGCAGGCAGGTGGCAATAATTAGAATGAAGATAAGCTGAGGTGACAAAGCAGCGAGAGCACATCAATTACTGCCTGTCACTCAGACCAGGGAGCATCTCAGAAGATGGACTGATACCATTCTATCATTCCCTATTATGTTCAGCTTTTCTCTCCTTCATTTCCTCAAAATGGAAGGTCACCACAACACCATTACATTTTTTAATAGAAGTGATTTTTTAATAAATATTCGCCATATGCATAATACAAACTAATGTTTGACTACATCTCACAGGCTGCACACTGTACACAGAATTATGCTGTGATTTTCAAAAACTAGGTCACGTGAGAGTAGTGGGAATGAACACTTCTGTTTGAGTAAGAGAGAGGTGATTTCAGAATAATTTGATAAGGTTTGTTTTCCTATGTAATTTTTATACTGATATTTATCTTTTATATTCATATACACACAAATATATCTAAAACTATCTCTCTAGCTCAAGAAATAAGTAGAGACATTGTATTTAAACTCCTTAAGGGGTAAGCACAAATACACTCCCAAACACACACCTTAGGGCTGAGTTATCAGCAAGAAGTTAAAACAAAATAAACCCAAATTTTGAAACCTTGAAAATTCTCACATAACAGGTTTGCCATCCCTTCACTCTCTCTGCTGACCATCCTACAAGTAGCCAAAGAACTCATGACACCTATGATCCAGCTGCTTTACAAGTAAGTAATTCTTGAAGTCAGTTTTAAGATGTTTCTACACCATCTTTTTTTCCGTAGGATTTAATAATCAAACTGTCCAAATGTATTTTTGCCTTTAAATAAAAGCAAAGCAAAATTAAACTCTGGCTTTAGACAACCAGTCAAACTACCTAACTACATGATTACAAAAAAAAAACCCATCCCAACGTGATGGATATGCAGTCTGTGAAAACTTGCAGCCATCCTTCCTTCTGGTGATGCTGCAGCAACTAAGGCTCAAGGTACAGGACTGCAAGACAAGAGGCTTCCACTCACAGGACAACAACAACAAAAAAAACCCTTTAGACAGCAACTGTGCACAGATATAATAAAGTTTTGCTTCCATAAAATAAATGGAGGTCAAGAGAATCGTGGCTAAGACATTTTTCCTCACCTTTCATCCTGGACTTCAAAAACTTCCTTTTAAATCCAGGCAGCTATTGAAAATGGGCAATTATCAAGCAACTGCATTTAGTAGAAAGTGCTCTGACCACCATCAGAGCAGATGGTTGGTGCAGCCACTAAAGTGACACAGGAAGATTCACCATCCTTTTTTGCACATCTTCCTCTTCCATCAGACAGAGGGGCCACAAGTGCACATCACCTCTTTGCTTTATTATCCTGTTTTATCCTCCAATAACACTTTTACTGCCAATATAACTGCTTGTGTTAATTGGTAGTGCAAAAACTGCCCACAAACAACAGATAAAATCTGTAAAATTCAGTGTGTTCAAAAATATTTTTATTTACTACTCAATGACCATTCTCTTGGGATAATAAAAAGAGGCAAGGAACAGCAGGAAAGCCCTGAAAGTCATTCCTGGCTTGCACAGACTTCTGTGCTGGACACCCCTCAGCCCTCTGCACTCAATGTGTTGGGGGTGGCCTGACAGCAGGAGGCTTGCAGGTAATTTAAGAGGGGATCACTCACTGCACTCTCCCTCACAGTTATGGTGCTGTATAGAAATCACAGTAGAAAAGACTGGATGTTTTCATATCCCTTGGGACAAACAGAGGCATCTCCTGCAGTGGCATACACTGTGTTATAGGAATTCCAGTACCTGCAGCTCTGTATTATTGGTGAGTCATTTCAATGATCAGAAATAGAAACATTTTAAGTGCTTGCACACAGTTACCCAATATTATTATGGAATACTGACAGCTGAACACTGATCATCTCTCAGGAAAAAAACCCTCTTTTTTCAAAACTAAACCAATAATTTCTTCTATGGTACATAATAATTTTGTTTCATCCATGTGTGCACTCCAACTACTGCCTTTCAATCAATCCTTCGAAACCTATTTTATGGAAGAAAAGACAGAGCTGAAATGCTTTATCTTCCTAAACAATATATAGTGAAGAACCTGATGTGCCAACTATAGGAAGCCAATGAGTGTGTGACACCTGGGAGTGGTGAGCACCCACGGCAAGAGAAGAGGCAAGGAAGCAGCCAGTGAAGGTGCCTCACTGAAACAAATCCCACCGAGAAGTACTTGGGTTAATGCTTTTAATTGCATTTATAAAGATTTCTGCTGTCACTCTGAATAAAAGCAGCACATTGAGGAAATTTGAGGAGCATCCTGGAACACGCCCTAAGCGACACCTTCCTTTCCAGGTATGCATCCCACCCCGGCCCCTGCAGCGCGGCATCAGCAGCCTCACCCCGCACACCTCACTCCCACCGGTGACAGCGGGGAAGCACGTGAAGCATCCAGCACAGCTGGAGAACTCCACAGAGGGAAAGAGGCGGGAAAAGAGGCGGGAAAAGAGGCGGGAAAAGAGGCGGGAAAAGAGGCGGGAAAAGAGGCGGGAAAAGAG
>VXBB01015260.1:262360-308629 GCA_013399915.1 Illadopsis cleaveri
GAAAGGCAGAGTTTGCACAGCTGAGCAAGCCCCCCTTCCATGCAGCTCTTCCACAGATGCAGCAAGAGCACCTGTGCCTACCAGCGTTACACGGCTGAGGGATGGCACAGAAAATTCTCTCTGCACCCAGCAAGAAGAACGGGGGCTTCCTACCCGGTCCCCTCATCTGCCTGACGTGTTACTTTGGCAGAAGGCAGACTTCCTGCTTCTACTGGAAAAAATGAATTTCGATTATCCCTGCCTGATACATACATTTTAATAGTTCCNGCGGGGGAGGAACCTGCCCGGGCACCCTCCGGGCTCGTAGGGGAGCCACAGCCCCTGACAGACTGCGCACACACACCGCTGGGTTTCGTTCCCCCGCTCCCCTCTTCCCCCAGCAATGGGCACCTCGGGGACAGGGGTTGGTGAGTTATGGATAAGCCAAGCGCAGGAGCTGTGCCGGGAGCAGGGAAAAGGGGAAACTAAGCAAAGCAGCTGCTTCCAAACAGCTTTGCTGAGCCACAATGAGGCCAGCAAACAGTGCTAGTTTTGTTTAAGAACACCTAATTTTGCTTTACTGCTGCATTATCATATACTTCTGAGAATACAGCCATGGGAAAATAATCATGGAATCACCGAATGGCTTGGCTTGGAAGGGATCTTATAGATCATCTCCTTCCAACACCCCTGTCATGTGCAAGGACACCTGCCACCAGACCAGGCCTCCCCAAACCCTGTCCAACTTGGCCTTGGACCCTTCCAGGGATGGGGCAGCCACAGCTTCTCTGGGCTGTCTGGTCCTCCCTCTGGCCCCAGNCAGCGCCGGCGCTGCCGCAAGCCGCGGGCGCTGCCGCCGCCCCCCGCCCGTGACAGCGCCGAGCGGGGAGCCCTCCCTCTCCCCTCCCTCCTCTCCCGGTATGTCCGAGCTCGCTCACGCCAGATCTGGAACACGAGCGCGGAGCCCGCTGCTGCCCCCGCCGGGACACCCGCCCACCCGCGGGCAGCGGCTCCCGGCCCGCCCTGACACCCGCGGAGGNCTCTGGCCCCAGTGAGGGCCTCATCACCCTCACAGCCAAGAATCTCTTCCTAATATCCAATATAACTCTGCCCTCTGTCTGGTGACTCCATGCCTTTATGACAAGTCTCTCTCCAGCTCCCTTGGAGCTCCTTTAGGTCCTGGAAGGTCTCCCCAGAGCATTCTCTTCTCCACGCTGAGCAACCTGTTTGAGGTGCAAAGCTGGAGTGAGAAATTAAGCCTAAGCCAGTACTCCAATGAACATCCAAAGTCAACACCCTGGATAAGGAGAGGCTGAGAGAACTAGGGACAGAAGGAAAGGCATGTCATGGCATAGGGCTGGCAGAGAGCAAACAGCATGCCAGCACTTCCCATGAAATGCAGCACAACTCAGACCCCTGCTTCAACAGCTGCACAAGGCTTTGCTCCACATGCTGACTCATGTGGTCTGACGTGTTCAACCCACGGGCTGTGCAAAGCACAGGACACACAGGCACTCAGAAAATACCACAGGTAACAATATCAGCGGGTCAAAGAGGACAGGTAACATCTCATTCTCCTTCTGTTCTATCATCACTTTGGCATAGAATGGACAAAGTTTGATGCTTTTACAATATCAGGGCTTCCTCAGTGCAACAAGGGAAACTTACAAGGAAGGGCACCAGGTGTTTTCCATAGCTGTGCACTTTGCCAAAAAAAAAAAAAAAAAAAAAACTCACAAATTAGCTATAAAAAATTTTCCGGTGCAAANTCAACAATTAGGCATACAAAATCTTGCAGTGCAAACATATGGATATTGAAGCCTGAACTGTTTCAGCTACATAAGGTTTGATAATTTTAGTAAGAAAATATTAACCCACACATCAAGAAGAAACACAAGATAGTCTGATGTGCTGAAAAAAAATCAGGGTTAAAGGGAACAGGAAATATGAAGAAATGCAAAAATAGAAAGAAGCTATTCTGTGAAGCTGTATACATTAGCTCTTGTCAGTGTTGTCTTGAACCAACACTGAAAAAGATTTAACAGTTCTCAATACTCCCATTAAAACTGAAAATGAAGTTTAAAAAAAATAAAATCCAACGTAACTATCTTAGCAGATCTCTTTCTGTACATTCCCTCCCCCCTTCAAATTAATTACATTATGCTTCCACGTCACTGACATAAAATGACTAATGTGACCTACAACATCTCTCTGGGACCAAAGCAAGCCGTGGTACTGTGTGCACAGCCTGATGAGGCTGGGCACTCTGAATCCTGCAGCACAAAACAGACACCAAGTGCAACACAAAGGAAGTCAGGAATAAAGCTAGGAAATTGCTGCATCGAAATATGTGGCATGAAACATTCATTTGTTTTTCCCCATTCCTCCTTCTCTCATTTTCCAGATACATCTAAGTTGTTTCATTCATAGCAAATGCAATCGATAATGCTTTTAGCTCCGACTGCATAAAGAGTTCACCATAATACTGCACCCACTTCAAATCTAACCCCTTCCAGAATTACACAGGAGCAAATCCCAAGTGCAAAAGAAACTCTGGAGCAGGCCCAGCACAGCCATAGAGGAGGGTTTTTTAATAGGTAAATACACATATATATATATATACACACACACATCCTTTGGGAAGGTTGAGGAAAGCAGCAATATTTCAATGCTGCTTAGTGAATGGGTGTCAAAGCAGCTCTTAGGGGGAGCAGGTCATTTCACTAATTAAAGCTGTTCTTCCACGTTTCACTTTCTGACATTTGAGCAGTCCGGCTGCCTTGCCACGGGCAGAACGGAACACGCCACTGAGCTCCAGCCAGAGGCTGAGCACTTGTGACTCAGCTCAAATTAAAAATACACAAATAAAAAGCTAAACCAACCCAAAGATGCATCCATACCCACTGAGCTTCAGAAGGCCTTGTCCAACATGGAGTTAAACTGTCTTTCTTCCATCACAACATAACTAACAAAAAGGAGTGGCCAAAACAACTTCTCATCAACCAGCACAACAAGGAGTTTTCTCCTGGTAGGAATGCTGCAAGGATTTCACCATTAAATAAGTTCTCTCTCACAGCAACAGGCTATCAAAGATAAATCAGCATCAATCCCTTCAGAACTAAGATCACAAAGGCCAGCTGTGAGAAAAGCCCCTCTTGTGCTGTCTCATAAACCACTGAAGGAAGGACAATTGTCACCTTCCAGGCAGAGCAAGCCACAGAGCAGCAGTTGTCAAATGCAATTAGCCCAGGGCTAGAGAAGAGCTTTGGACTACTGGAGACCAGAGCCTCGTGTGTTTCAAAGGAACATGGTTAATTTGGGGGGTTTAAGTTGTATTCTCCATGACAGTTACTTCACAAAGGTAATGGCAACAGTGAGCCTGGAGATCCCTCCCAAAAGGACCTGCTTCTGAAGGGATGGATCAAAAATTTTGCAGAAGCAGATCCATATTCCTCCCAGGGGAGGCTCCACCTGCAGAGAGGGCAAGACAATATCTACCCACAGATCTGGGTCTCCAACACAGCTATCCACTAACCCCATATCAAATCCCACAGAATCACTTTGACCAAGGAATGGGAAAAGCAAAGAAAAAGGAGCGTGCTTATGTCCTTGACTTCTGCTTCAAAAATGTAGGAGTTTTGAATGGAAACCGATCAGGAAACCTCACATGGCCAAATTAGCAAGTGAAAGATGCTGAGGAGTCATTTTTTGCTTCAAAGGGTGACTTCAAACAATTGTTCTGCACTCTTCACATTTTTCTTCACTTGTTTGCTTTCCCTTTCCTTCCCCCCAAAGCCTTACTGGTAAGGGAATTTAACTTCATTTACAGAGTAAGCAAAAGGAAGCTCTCTGGTATTTGTTCATTTCCAGCATTATGTCTTCCTAATTAAATTTCTGTGCATCTCTGTTCAGTGTTAGAGCCACAAGTGAAGGAGGTGTCTCCTGCAGTTCAGCCACCAGCATGAGCCAACCTAAGGCTTTTTCCAAAGCTCACAACAGGAACAAGCAGCTTTCCAACAAACCTCACAATTCCCTGGGGAGCTGGAACCACAACAGGCAGCTTCTGCCAGCATTCCCGGAGATGACCACACTGTAATCCTTACACAAGCACAGGTCCACAGACTGCATCTACCCTACAGTATCCAGCAAAACTTAGATCCTGATTTTTCCCCCAAGAGAAACTGTAGTCTTATCACATCAATTCATCCTACAGCCTGTGGAAATCAGAGCTACAGTGTTCACTCACTGAGATAACAAAATCTGCTATAAAGCACAAACTTGGAAAAATCACATTTTTCCTAATTGAGTACAACTTTTCCTCAGGCTTTCACCTACCCCCAAGGGATGCCTACTATCTTCTGGGATTAAACTCACTCTGGAAGCCTTTGGAGTGTGCCGAGAGCTGGTTACTCTTGCACATAGGCCATTCTCAAACCAAATTTATTGAAAATACTTTTCCCACTACACCTGAGGGATGGCTGGGAGACAGTGTGTGGAGGAAAATGAGCAGAGTCTGAAGTCAAACAGTAAGATGCTGGCAGGAGGCAGTGTGAACACAAAGGATTTTTATATTGTCTCCTTTTTCCACTTGAAAATAAAAAGAGTTCTGGGTACTGAGTTACACTCCCTCAGCCTATGGATGAATCTGGACTTTTGAACAAAAGCTTCTTGTTAAACAGCAACAATTAAAAACGAAAACTTTAGCACACCATATATTTTAATGGAACCCTTCTTGACGTGCAATATGAAGGCCAATTTGTTTCCTGACAGCCTGACTCAGTCTAATGGACTGGGAGGCTGCAGTTTTTCCACTCCTCCCAATGACTTGTTGCAATGGAGATGAGTGCTCTGCGTACAGCAATGCCATCTTCTGGCACAGGTCCTGTGAGAAAGGCCACTTGCTGAATACCACTAGAAGAAAGCTCCTGTTTTAGGAAGGCAGAAACTCAGACTCCACAATAAATCTCGAATATTTCCCCTCTCCACTGCACTTGCTATTGGGCTGTAATTGTTCAAGGGCACAGAGCGAGGCAGTGGAAGCGCACACAGTGTGTGGCTGCAGGGACAAATGCCTCAAGTGTCTCCTAAGGGCGTGCCAAGTACAGCGCTGAGAGGAGCATTTACAGGCTGAAAACAGGGATGAGTTCAAAGCTCATCGATAGAGGAGTCTGGCAGGAAGGGCAAGCAGTCAACCAGAGCCAACTTTGCATATCCCTGGGAAAATCAGCAAGCATTTCACACCTCTGACTTTTAAACTTCTGTATTCCCAGACAGAGAATCTATATTAAGCAACAGGAAAGATTGAAAACACGTGCTATTTACATTGAGGAAATAAACACGGCCTGGCAGTCTATGACTTCCTCACCGTTCTCCCTTGCTCATGAACAATCTCCAAACATTTGGCCTATGGGGGTACAGTAGGACAGTCTTAGGATAAGATTTCCCACTACATTCAACACCTATGCTTCTTTTTTCCCCCCAAAGTTTGCAAGGTTAATGCTACAATATGTATTGAGAGTACAGATTTCAGACTGAGAAGATCAAGATCTTAAGCAGTTCTCGTCTGAAATAAAACCTGAGAAGAAACAACACTGTGGAATTCCTACCTACTGTGCCATTTGATACCAAAAGACCTCCCTGGGAATCAGACACACTGCAGAGGTGCTAACCTGGCAATCTCTGCCAAAACAGGCCATGCTCTGCTGCTTCTAAATACCCACAGCAGTAAGATGATGACCAGCCAATTTCAGTTGATTCCTTTTCCTCTCTGACATTTTCATTCTGCAACTCATCCCAAAATCTCAAAAAAATAGTTTGCAACACCCATAAAAGCCCAATTTCATTTTCACTCAACCAGTGAAAAAAACATAATGAAAGGAATTGGCATTTGTGACTGAAATCAGCCACTCTGGTTCTCTGATATTTGCTCATTTAAAAAAGTACCCCCTTCACACACTGAATTGATAAAAGAAGAGCATATTTTAAATGTTTACACTTTAATGTATGAGAAAGATATTTGGGGGTGTAATTAGTGGACAGTCAGACAAAGCTTAGAGGACATTTGTAATTTGTGGACAGTCCGACAAAGACAGTTGGAAAGTGTTCTGCTTTCATTTCCAATTGCTTTGATGCCTTCCATTGTTTTTCCTCTGCTTCTTTCCCACTGTCAGTTTTGTTTCTCCTTCTCTCTCCCGTGTATCTTTCAATTCCTCATCTCAGGGGCCTTCCCCAATTCCCTGTACAAAAATTACCCTCTTTTGCTTTTGCTCTAAGTTAAATGCAGTTTTTACAGAGGGCCCCCTCTGTGAAGAGTATGGCCTTCCTCAATGCTTGTAATTTATCTCTTAACAGATGCTTTGTTCAAAAAAGCAACCAGAAAACATTTATTTTAGAGAAAAGTCTACCAGTTTCTTTTTAAAAAAGAATTTCATAGGTTTTGGATTTGAAAAGAGATACATGACAAATACCACCAAAACAGTTTTCAGAGCCCTTCAAGTCCTACATTTCTGCCTGATGCTGGTGAACAAGTTAACCAGTTGTCATGTCAAAAGTGTAACTTTTTTCATACCTTAACCTTTCCATCTGACTTTCCAGTGCTGATGCTCACAAAAGCCAGATTTGTGTTAGTATCAGTTTTAAAGAACAGCCACTTTGGCAAACCAGACTGTCTGAATCTCTCAGCATCTTGGCCTGGCATGACTCAAGGTTGTGCCCCGACAAAAACACCTTCCAACCCACACATTAGAAGGAAACAAGAGGAAGAAATGCAGCTTTGCAGCCATCAGAATTGCTCCAGGAGATCCCTGAATCATTTGAACAACATTAAAGTTGCAACATGAGTCGCATCTTACGAAAATGTGTATGGGAAATGTCTGTCTGAAATGAATTCTTAGGTGACTAATAAAGAGAAAGCTCCAAGTAAACTGCTGCCTGTAATAAGATGTTCTCATTCCCATAGATTCCCACTGGACCAAGGTCAGCAGTTACAGACATGCTCCATTCTCTCAACAATTCTTGCTAGCTGATAACAATTCGCTAGCAGAAATTCTATGTCTCATCTTTCACAGCTTTAAATATGTCCAGAGGAAAATGCTTTGATCAGGCTCTCTGCTGACATTTTGGCTGAAAGAAGGGACACATGTATGGAGGCCTGGCCTAGAGTTCAAGTGCATCTTTCACAAACTGTTTTATCTGGTAAACCATTGTATAAAAAACAGCCAGGCTGTTTTGTCCCAAGAAAACAACACTATTACTGGAAATATCTTTGGTTAAATAAAACTTACCCTCTGGACACGTTTACATAACAACCACTAACACTGGTCCAACATATGTAGCAAACAGAACAAACAGACAACCACAGTCACTCAAAACATGAGGCTGAAGAGCAGACACAGTCAGGTTGGGGTTTAAGGCCCTTTCAGCCAAACATCCTGTTTATTTCTCCCTCTGTGGGAGAGACCAGTCATTCAAAATAACATTGCTTGGGACTTGCTGCCCAAATTCTCAATCACTGCCTAATTTTGCTTTTTAAGAGTATTTGAATGCTGAGGTTTTGCAACCATCAAGCAATACAGCAAATAGCACAGCTATGTCTAGAAAACACACAAAAGCTGTAGAATCAGCAATACCCCCAACAGAGCAATTCACACGAAAATGGTGCTGCTGACATTTTGGAAGCTGCATACTTATTTTTTTTCCAAAGCTATAAATTACTAGCTTAAAGCTACTTCAGTTATTTATGCATTAATACACATGATATCAGGATGAAAAGCTAATTTTTTTTTCATCTCACCATTCCATCTCACCAGCAGCACCTTGAAGTTAACCACGCTTCCACTACAACTGTGCCTGCAAGCAGCTGATAATCCAGCAGGGCAGTTCCAGAGGTGAGGATACAAACTGTCATGCCTGGGTGCAGATGTTTGAAAGCAAAATTACATCCTTACCTCAGCTCCAGCAACTTTCCTCCGTGTGAGCAAACAGCAGGCTGCCTGACAAGCTTTTGCAGGGACATGTGAAATCAAGATCTGGTCTCCAATAAGTATAAATTCATCCTCTCACAAGATGCAAGAGGTACCAACAATAAAGAACATATTGCTAATTTCAAGATCTCATTATCTGAAAGTTCTGGCCATACAGGTCTATTAATATGTCCAACCTTTGCTGGCTTTGGCAAACTTACAGTAAACAAAGACTTCCAATAACCAACATATAAAAAAGCTTAAGAAATACAAACCAAATTGAATTAAAAAGCACTTAGGGCCAAATGTAATAATCCTGCAGCTCAGTGCCTGAACGTGGTGAGTTTTTTCCTACTGGGTTATCTCTTCAGAGACTGTCCAACTGCACAAACCAGGCAATCTTGCACATGTGCCTAGAGAGCTCTTCACCCAGTGCAGACATTTAACTATAGTCCTTCCTTGGCAATTACAGACCTGAGGAAGGCAGGGAGGACAGTGTGATACATAAACACATTTGTGCACAGGATATCTGAAATGCATACACTGTTCAAATATTTGGCTAGTTATATGACTTTTCTCCTAAAGTTCATGCATCTGGGTAAACACCAGCATTTCCCACGTCTGCTGGTGTCCAAATTCCTCATGAGCAATCCCAACAATGTAAATTTGGAGTCAGAAGTGAAGTATTTGTCATGTCAACTAACACACACCAGCAATAGTGTTTGTGTCTGGCAACACAGTCAGGCAGTGGGCTCTGAGGGCAACACCAAGGCTGGTGGTTGGTTTGTTCATTTTAATAATTGTTGGAGTTTCTTCCCCCTCATGTTCAGAATAACACCAACTGGTCTTTAATCTCCCTGCACTTTGAAAATCAAGTAAACTAAAACAAGGCAGCTGTGTGGAGCTTACATTTGGGGTCACAGATGGTGAAGCTGCAGCTCCACACCACGTTTCAGAGCTGGTCTGACACTCTTTTCCTTGGAGCAGGAGCTCGATGCCAGCTGAGCAGAGCACTTGTCAGGTAAAACAGGATTACTGGATGTTCCTTCCTCAAGAAGGCAAGACATGAGTGCTCATAGCAGGGAATCATCATTGATGACAACTCCTCTCAAAAACCTGAGATAGACTCGTTAATTGTTTTGGTTTTTTTTACTGACATAGATGCTGCTCTGCCCTTTAAAAACTGACTTTTGTTGTACCTCCTCTTGTGGGTGATACAGCCAAATAAAAAGCTGCCTAAATCAAGGCACAAGTACATCCCATAAACCTGCAACTTTTCATTTAGACTTAGAGAACATAAGATTCCCATCTTTTCTGGTACCTTGTTTCCAACTGTTGTGGCCAGCAGGGTAAAATTTTCACAGGAGTTTTCCAGCTTCACAGCAGAGTAACTTTTCAGTCTAATGTAACCAATCCATCCAGATGCAACACTGCTTTCACTTTTGCCAGAATCCCTAACAGAGATATTAGATACAAGCAAGAGATACAATTGCATTTGCACAGGTTTTCCAACCACAGGGGGGATAGAAAACCAACGCAAAATGCCAAGTGCAAAACCTGGTCCAGTATGTATATGTCAGAATGTGGGTATTTCTCCAAATGTGTACTGATTTCTGTATGCATGTTTATGTTCATCTAAATTTGATACTCATATTGCATAAATTATATAAATTATACATTAAATGGGTTCTGAGTGAAATACATCATCATTAACATAATTAAAAATGTGAGAGAAGTGTTACCTTTTATAGTTATTCCATGGCTTTTACTGGATCTTAAGTTTAAAAAAGTCAATGGCTCAGCTGTCATAATCTATGTTACCATGGTAAGTGTTCTGCCACACATAATTCCATCTGCCTACAAACAGGGACCAAAAATACATATTTGTGTCATCTCTAAAGTGGAAGATTTAATTTTTCACTCCTATATCAAAGAAAACACATTTATATTGGTAACTGCATTTAGGTCAGGGCTATTTTGTGACAAGTACAGTCAATATGCTAATTACAGATATCAAGAGTTTAAATAACATTTTAGAAACCACCCATTTAGAGTAAGAAATTTTTGCTGTCTTTGATTTCTTGATACTTACTTTTCCTACTCTAAGCCTTTCAGCTCCTAAAATATGAAAATGTTTATTTGGAATGTACCTTAAGCTAGTATTTTCCTTTTTTTTTTTTTTTCTTCCAGATGAGTATGTCATAATGTGCCACTCTAGCCATCTCACTGGAAAAATAAGTCTAGAGAGGTCACTGCAATTTTTTTATAAAGTCTATGATAGCTATGCTGCCTAGTAGATCTTTAAAAACAGATATTGGCACAGCAAAAGGACATCATGTAAACCTTCAATGATCTTCCAACAAAAAGCAGTGTTCTCTTTGGAATAAAACTTGAAATAGCCTTTTTTTTTTTTCCAACACTGGACATTCTACAGGTGAGCAACTGTGTCAAATACAAAATAATTTCTCTTGGGAATTGTTTAACAAAGATGGTACATATTCTGCAACAATGATCCACTGTGCACTTACAGATTAATTCCTCAGGTTGCATGTACAAGCCTTAGAAACCCCATTCAAAATCCATCTGAACTAAAAATCCTGACAAAATGGGTGTTGATGCAGTATTATCTCTCCAACCTCTTACACACATTCGGTTTACATCAAGATGTGTGTTGCAACATTAACTCACTTGTTCTGAAGAACCATTGGCAGTGCATTCCAGAAGTAGCTCTTCAGCATTAAAAACCTGTTCTTTATGCAGACCTGAAGTTGGCTGCCCTTAAGTGAATATGGATTTTGTTACTTCTGCAGAAGCAGCACAGACTAAATAAGGAATTTCAAGCTGAAACTAAGGTGACCAACTCCCTCAAACCTTTGTTGAATAGCAGCAGGACTGGGCAGATAATTGCTTTATGCTCTGGGGTTGGTTTGTCATAGCAACAGTATTGGAGGAAGCTGGAGGGTTCACTAGGAGCAAAACATGGCATTTCTAGGATTTCAAATTGATAGATCATAATTAGGATCAGTCATCATGACACTCTATTACTCATTTTAAAAAAATGACAATGTTGCTCAGCAGTTTTCTCTGAAATGAATCTCTAATCTGCAAAACCTTGATGAAAAGCAAAAGAGAAATCACAGATGCAATACAGGCATACTTGGAGGTGAAATTGTTGCAGGGAAGAGAGAAACACGCTGCACTTACACATCCCATAAAGCTCAGTGCCAAAGCTCCCACAGACACTACTCAGATAAAGCTCCTTGGGACAGCAGTAGCAGCGAGTGGCTTTGCTCAGCTTCCAAATGCCTCAAAGGACAGATCCTCTGAGAGGCTGAAACAACTTTCCCTTTGCAGAAGAGAAAAAGGTGAGCAACTGCCCTTGAGAGGCGTGGGAGGCAGCTGCAGGTAAAGGTCTGGGGGGGTGTGCACCCCTCCAAAACGGGCACAGTGAGAAGCAGGCTGACAGGTGCAGAGAATACCAAACTATGTTTAGTTGCAGCAAAGGCTGTGTCAGGTCACATTACAGATAACCAGAGCTTTCTTCCACCCCCAGCACTACCCTTGGAGACACCAAGGTTTCCCCTCACCTCTGCATTGAACCATCAGCAATCTGGTGTTTTTAAAAATACCATTGCAAAGGAGACCTCGGTTTTGTCAAGGGATGAAGAGTTTCATCAAGGGAGCAGCAACAGCTTAGTTCAGACATGAGTGTCGAGACCAGAAGCAGCTAAAGTACCTGCCAGGAGCAGTGTTAGTCAGGGGGATAAGAGCTTATCACTCATTAGCCCATGATGAGTATGTAATTGATTAAGTCATTTCATATTATAAAAAGTAGAGCACCAATTGATTTTCTGCAATGCCTGCACCTTGTACCAAATCTCACCACCACCTCCAAAACCTGTCACACAAAATGCTTTGATATAGATTTCAAACACATTTGCTTTACTAAATATAGACTGTCTCCTTTGGGCTGAACAAACAGAGGGGGAACTGGCAGCCAGTGGAGCCAAAAGGAGTTTTGCAGAGGTAATTTTACTTCTAAATATTTATACCCAACTCCTCTGGCTCCCTACTTGCTCTGACTTACCCACCTGTTATTTTGAGAACCATAAGGCTTCTTCCTTTGTCATTTTAGTGCCACAGAAACTTAAGATCACCTGTTCTTCTCATCCTCTTTTTTAGAATTAATATATAATTTTCTCCAAATGCATCCTTACAATTTCATAATTCCCATAAAAGCATTACTAAAAATCAATTTTCTTGTTTGGGGCTTTTGCTTCTTTCAGCAAGTGATCCATTGGGATGATTAATATAAAGCAAAGGTTTGCTGAATATGAAATTCCCCCTCTAATGGTGAAGTGACACACAGCTTACTATTCCTGTACTAGGAGTGAGATGAGTGCTCAAATAGCAGGAATCTGGGCTTCTGCTCCAAGGACCTCCCTAAGCCACGCTGACTGTTTGCAAACAAACACACAAGAAATCTGTCAACTCAAAACAGGCCGTTGTGAAACTTTCAGCCTCAAATTTGCACATTGCTTATGCAAGGCTTGGACCCAGCAGGTAGAAAGTCTATTATCCATTGCTTTCAGCACTCTGTGACCCTTGGGAACAGCCTGTTCTTGCTCCCAGTAAAGTCTGAGGAAGGTTGTGCTGACACTTGCTTGGCATGGAGGGTAAAAATAGGACTGCAATGGCATCTTTTCATCAATTATTGTCATCTGACAAATCATGTGTGCTCTTGGTCCCTGATAAAGGACCATAGCTAGAAAAATTCAAACTAGATTCGAGAGTGTCAGCCCTACTTTCTGGTTTTCAGGTATATCCCAACAGCATCCATACCAAAGAAGCTTAAAATTGTTTGGAACATCCTCCTTGTCAAATACCAGGCAGCCAGGAGAGAGCAGAGAGTGCATACCAAGACAACAAAGAACCCAGCAGGGATCCCAGGTAGAGCATTTCCAGTGCAAGCCTCCAACTGCGGCAGAAATAGCCTCATTAAAGGGCAGGTTCCGATACAAGAAGCTATTTATAGACAATCTCCGACTAAATTATTAGTGCCATGCTCTGGATCTAAAAATTCCCCAAGTTAACAGTGTTACAAGAGCCGTGCGTGCAGCATGTGATGCCGGGAGCGCTACGCTGGGCGCACCCACGGGGCTTTGGCTCCTGCGCGCCGACCAGCTGCTGCTCCTTGCAGGAACTAAAACCCTCTTGAACCGAGGCCAGGCTGTTCACATCCAGCCCGACCAAGCCCGAGTTCCACTGGTGCCCAAGCCCTGCCTCTCCCCCTGCCAGCTCCCGGCCCCCAGGCTGGGCACACACCGGAGGGAAGGGCAGCCTCCAGCACCCGGTGCCGCCGGAGCCCGGCGCGCATTCCTGGGCGCAGCGGCAGCTGCGGGTCACGGGTCACCCAGTACTGGCGGCCAGCCCACAGCCAGAGCAGGGGGGAAAGCCAGATTCTAGAAAGATAAAACTGCAAACAAAAAAACGTCTCTGAGTACACTCACAGAGCCTACAAAGAATACTTCAGAAGGGTTCTGCTCGTGGGATCCAAGAGCCGGCTACTAGCTTAGATCACACGCCACGCACTCCACAATTAATCGCAAAGTTTATTTTTTCCGCTTGGAGTTGCATATGTGGGAGTGCATTCGGGGAGAGGGGGTGTTGGTGCTGTTTTTAAGCCGAAGATTTTAGGTACAAGCTATTTTTGATGGTACAGAGGAGCTGTAAAATGCGAACTGCCCTCGGTTTGCTATTTTCTGAAGATACATTTATAGGTACATAAACAATCTAGAATTACTTTTTTTTTTCTTTTTTCCTTTAAGAAAAACAGGAACCACAACATTTAGAAACACTGCAGAAGATGAATGAGGTCTGGACACCCTCCATCATTTCAGAGGTAAGCTCATAAAACAACACTTCACCCTCTGACCTAACATAAATGACAAGGGTATTTACAGCACTGTGTCACTCGCTCGAACTCAGCCAGTCTGAATGCCTGAAATACATTCCCCATCCATCAGATGCCTGTAAGCATCCCATGGGATTCAAGTTCTCTAAGAGGACTCATAACTTATGCCAAGACCTCTCACAACTTTTGGAAGATTGACAGGACTTTAGGTTGCACACCATTTCCTCACCTGAATCTGTGCCTCACACGCATCCCACATGTTGCTCATGGGGTAGTCTATTTGCTACCCCAGAAACATCACGAGATCAAACACCAAGACCATCTTAATAAATAAAACTCAAATGAAGCAAGGAATGCATTTCATAAAGTTTCTCACCAGTTTTCAAGCAAGCATAGCTTTAATGTTAAAGGCAACACAAAAGTTTTGGAACTCTCCTTGGCTCTAAGTGGTCAAAGCACCATTCAAAGAGAACCCCCGGGAGAGACAACTCAGCAGTTTGATCTCCTGGAGCTGTGCCTTTATTTGCACCACCAGAACTAAACTCAAAGAGTTAACATGGCAAACACCCAACATGTTGTGCAGGGGGAATGTTGCTGAATGAATCCTTGTGGCATAAACAAAGATTCCTTTAATATAGGAAGTCTGAACCACCCCATGATACACTGTGCTCCTACTTCTCTTTGGGATCAGTCAAGTTCATCAGATAAATCAAAATGTTTCCAGACAAGATGGCCAAACCAAACAAAAAAATACAATAAAGTAAGTAACCAAATGGCATAACAGAGACAATAAATAATATCACTGTAACCCATTTTCCAGGCTTATTTCTGTCCAGGATTACTTCTGACACTTGTAGTGAGCAAGATGCAGCTTTTGCCTCTGAAGCTCTTAAGCAGAAATTTTATCAGATTGTTTCAGTCAGATGCACACTAGCAAAGCTCTAGCTATCTGTGCATCAACAATTGATGTGGGATACAACCTGCTTCACCAACCCAAGTTCAGAAATCTCCAGCTGGTAATGAACAACAATATCTGGCTCACACCCCCTCCCCTTTCCCTAAATACTTTTATTCTTTGAATACAGTTACATCTTGAGGTCTGCATCCTGCTGGATACCACAGTTGTTTCTGTGTTCCCAGCTGACTCACCATCCCAGTAAGGACAATCAGGCACTTCAGAAAGAAGGATAAAAGGGAAAGAAAGGACAGCCATCAGAACAGAACATATTGTGTTTTCCCCACTCCGTTAGTCAATTCCTTATTAACACTTAACCAGAAGGATTCCACAGCCCATTTCCCAGTCAGTGTTTACAGAAAAGACAACACCCCTTGTAGTTTCTGAGGTAGCCTCACACGGCAGGCCACCCCAAAATAAAGCCTAAATTCCTCTACAAAGACAACTTCACAATAAATACTTCATAATAAGACTTGCATACTAACAGAGTCTATGTTTGTTGTACAGTAGGACTGCAAAAAGCCCTCCAGTAACCTCACAAAGGTCTCACCTCAACAGGCAACAAAGCTACAGACATTAAGAGCAACAAGTTGTGTTTCCAGCAGACATAAGTAGTGATCAGCATGGAAAAGTTCACACAGTGTTTTGAGGGTTTTGAACAGTGTGGGTATTTTAGTATGTTTTCAGGCTTATTGCTTACTCAGAAGAAGCACAACTCCTTCAATATTTAACGGCCTAATAAGCAAATCCTCTAGGGCAGGAGGTGGGCAGTCACTGCTTTTTATTGAAGTGGCTTGTGCTATTTGTTTCCTCTCCCATCCCAGCGTACCCCAACCAGAAGAAGTGGCTGCAGCCTCACTACAGTTCCCACTACACGGTGGGCAGCCCTGTCCCCACACAACGCAGTGAGCACACACAACCTCATGGTGGACAGGGCCCTGCCCCACACAAAAAAAATGGTAAGAAGCCCCCTTCCCACACAAAAAAAATGGTAAGAAGCCCCCTTCCCACACAAAAAAAATGGTAAGAAGCCCCCTTCCCACACAAAAAAGTGGTGGACAGCCCCCCTGCCCCATACAAAAAATGGCAGGAAGCTTCCCCTACCCCACACAAAATGGCGGACATGCCCCCTCGCCCCACACAAAATGGCGGACAGGCCCCACACAAAATGGCGGACAGGCCCCTCGCCCCACACAAAATGGCGGTCATCCCTNAAAACGGCGCACAGGCCCCACACAAAATGGCGGACAGGCCCCTCGCCCCACACAAAATGGCGGTCATCCCTCCTCCTCGCCCCACACAAAATGGCGGAACGCCCCCAGCGCCCCCCACAAAAAATGGCAGGAAGGCCCTGAGGCAAGGGGCATCGCCAACTGGAACTTGTTCTAAGAAACCATAAAGTTTTGTACTCTACAGAGTACAAAATCTGAATTTCAGCAGCCAAAAGTCAGCCTTCAATAACTTGATCAAGTGTAAATCTTGTAAGGGAGGGAAAAACACCAGGGGAAAAGAAACAAGAAAAAGAAAATACGAGAACAACAATAGTAAGAAAAAATGGAAAGGAAAAAACCCAAATAAATTAAAAACACTTAAAAAATAGAAAACTACACACACAGAATAACAGAAAGGAAAAAACCAAACAACCCAACAATCAAACCCTCTACTCTTCCCCCAGGGTATAATCCATATAAAACAGAACGCCTGCAAACAAACTCCACATCACAGCATCGCTCAAGCAGAAACAAAGTAGAACGGACACACAAATCAGCACTGAATTACAACCCTCACTTCAACCAATTTCCTAAGCATTTCTAATAAAAATAAATATTAAACATTAAACAACAGAGCAAGCCCCTACCTGTACATCCCAGGAGCAGCCCTGCAGTCCTACTGAGGCAGCACTTGCTTCTGGAACCTTCCAGCCCCAGGTGCTGCTAATCTGAGCAATGACCCCCTGCCCAATTAGCACCAGCTGGTGTAATTCACACAGTCCCTTTGAGACATCCCAACCCATCCATTTCTCCTCTTATAAACTCCAGAGTGAGGAACGCAGGACCTTGTCTGTTTCCCTTCCCACCTGGGCTGGCTACTTCTGATACTGCACAAACATCAGAACAGCTGAAACTATTTACCAAATTAACTTAGTCTGCAAACCCGTTTAATGCCCGCCTGGAACTTGCTTTTTTTTCTCCCTTTTTTATTTCACTTTTCCACATTTTTTCAGCAAACCCACAAAAGGCCTAACTGGAATATGAATTGAAAACTTTTAATTCTTCCCTTCCTCCGTAGATCAGAACTGTTAGCTAAAACAAAAGGGGTTTTCATGGAAGTGGTAAATCTTCACGTGCCTTAATTCTATTAGTTTATAGCTACTTGGTGCTTGGTTTTGCAACCCAAATAACACTGTAGCACAGTAATTTTTATATGCTATCTCAAAACACTTAGTCATTTACGCTCTAACAGTAATTACTTTTTCCTACATTAGGCTACATCCATTATGCAGCAGGTTCATTATGTTTTATATTTCATCATTTCAATTCAGTGGGAAGACATTTTCTAGTACCTTTTCCCCTTTGATATGGCAGAGTTCAGTGGAATAGAAACATTCGGTTTGATGGATGTTGGCTTTGCCCTGTGCCATGCCACCTAAGCAAGTGCTTCACTAGGCTGATTTTTCAAGCCATTCTAGTTCCCAACAAATTATTTCTAACTCTTTACAGTGGCAGAAGGTAAAATAAAAAACAAGCTTAAATCAAATAAAAGTTCAAAGAAACTTTGAAAATGTGGATTTCAAACAAACCAAATTTTTGAAATCTGGAATCAGCAGCAGCAAAGATGTGGAGACAAACAACATGTCCAAAGCAAAGACAGGCTGGGAGAGGCATTGGCCTAAATCACCCATGAAAGAGAAGCTTAAAATATCCTCAAGTTCTTGCCAACTGTTAGTAGGGGACAAAGTACATCCCGCAGTAGGGAAAAAGCTGGGCAGTGGATTAGAAAAGGCAGGAGCAAAGCACAACAGCAGCATATGAATAGTCATTGTGGTATGAACAACCTCTAAGAGTGTGCAGTGGGATACAAAAACTCTTAGGCAACCTCTAAGACTGCAGTAGGCTACAAGCTTTCAGGGAAGAAAAAGTATCAAAGAGAGTATAAAAGAAGGAAAATTCAGCAGAGTTACAGAGAAAGTCCTTGAGAAAAGAAAATAAAAATAAGAAAACTGGTTCCTGCAGTCCCACGCCAATTGAGGAAGAGATTTTCGTCAAGCTCTAGGAGCAGACTTCACACTGACTAACACACATCTATTAAGAGTTCATATAAGCTGGCAGGCTGGAAAACTGTGGGATTTGAGATGAATTGGATGGATTTGCAATAAAGGGCCCTGTTGCCACTCAAACATCCTTGGAAAAGCAGAATGCCAGGAGCTCTGTTCTGCATCTTCCCACATCCACAACAGTACTCTTCATCTGGACACCATGATGTTCTCTCTCCAGTTTTAGTTCTTAAGTCCAAGCCCCAAGTTTGGAATCCCCAAAATATCCACGTCCTTTTGGATTTACGAATACACACAACCATATTTCAGAGGAAAAAAAGAAAAAAAAAAAAATCTGGAATGGAAAAGGAGGACACCCAGGCATCATTTTACAGACAGGTGTCTTACTGAAAGAAAATTAGACGGAATAAAGGGATTTAAGGGGGATCAATACAGCATGACAGCAGGACAATTACCATGTGAGTGCTGTACATTGCTTGATGATAAGGGACTTCACCTGAAGTCAGTTAAATGACTGTGGAAGACACTCCTGCACACTTTCTTTCCATATCAGATAATGGATTAGGATCACTGATTTATTCCTGCATGCTCAGAGGTGCAGTGGGAGAGCAGTACCCGAGTGTTACCATGTTCCCATCCAAGACACTATTTGGTTTGCAAATTTTATTCAAGTGAGTATATTTTTTATTGGGAGAAGTGTTTAAATTTCTTTTTGACAAGTGCAGCATTAACAACTAAAAGGAAAAACAGTGGAAATAATTCTCTTGATTACTGCTAAAAGAAACAACCTCCATCCTATTCCAAATACAAGGGTTTCCATCATGTGATTTACAACAGCTTGGTCTTTTATTTGGTACATTCTTGATCAAGCTTTATATACCAAATGTCACTGGTATCTTGACTGCAGTAACTTAAGCCAAATTTAAAAGTAACAACACAGGTGTTTCAGGTAAAATGCAGGTCTTGCTCAAACAGGTTCACAGATGTAAACATTATCCTCGGTTCTGCAAGTCCCCTCAATATGTATTTCAAATAAAGGTCACGTTTAAAGATCTCGTAGATTAACTGAAAGACATAGTAAAAACTCCACAAATACCAGTTCATTTCAAACAGCTTCTTCAGTGAGTCTTGCTCTCAGGCTGCAAGCCAGGACTAACCTCAAGGATCTCCCAAAGGGACCCATGTAACGGGAAATCAGCATGTTGCCAATATCAATTTTCATTCAGCAATATCACAAGTGCAATGTGATAACAAAAGTCAGTACAACAGTTTCAGACAGACATGTTCACTTCCCTTTTGTTTGTACGTTCTCCCCTCCTAAGGATGCAAGAAATGCTCAGTAAAGTGGGAGGCTGGTAGTGATTTACAGGAAAACAAATTGACTTCTGCAAGGGCTGTGCTCTTTACCTTGGTCTGAAGTGGCTTTGGGAATTTATTCATGGAGTTTCCCACTCCTGTGAAGGTCACCCAATAAGCTATGTGTATGATGTCTTATTGAAGGGCAGCAAAAATTTAAATAAATAAACAAACACACACTAGACTCTACCCCAGCGAAACATGACCGATGAGTCATTCCTTTCTAAATGCAATTAAAAACATTTCTAAACATAGAGTGGACAAAATGCAGAGGAAGACAGTAAAACAACCATAGTAGTCAAATTTTTAATGAGTAATTTCTGCCTACTAATTCAGGATATTCATTTCTTTCTCATGTAAAATGAATAACCCTGTGAGAAGTCAATTGAGAACGCTCTGGAGAAGAAGCAGCCTGGGTTTGCTGCTGGATGTGCAGCAATAAATAATTGGTAACCTTGTGTTTCCCAGCTGCTGAGGAGCAAACCAAAGGTCTGAAACAAGGAGGATCATGGAAAAGGAGGTGGCCTGGTCACTGCTTGGAAGGATACTGCTTACCTGGTGTCAGTAAGCACACAGGCTGAGTTAGAGGCAAAGAGAAGCCAGTTTCAATGAGCATATCAGTGCTTGGGGTCCTCATCCCCAACTCTTTCCTCCCCTGCCTGGAACTTCTTTTCCATCCCCAACATTTTTCATCTATCCTGCTGATCACAGCTACTACAGGTTGCAATATACTGGAGAGATCTTTGCTGGCCATTCACCCTCCTAAAACCCAACTTCAGGACTAAAATCACTTTTTCTTCTGGTTTCCAGTGGGGAGCAGAACAGGAAGTGCTAAAATACTTGGGTCGAGGGGCCATCTGTTCTTGTGCCGTTTGCAAACCCACACAAAGGCCTTTTTGCTGGAGCTGCCCAGCCCAGACTTCCGGTGTGTAAGGGGACTGACGAGTTTAAATATTCCCCCAAACTCTCCGATGTCTGTCCCAACTCCAGACTCCTGAGATTTCCTCATCAATGTTACCACTAGTGAAAATGGGAGGGGGAAAAAAAAAAAAAAGAAAAAGAAAAAGGAGTGGGATAGGATTTATATTTGGATTTATGTTTGAGTACATACATACTACACTAATCTGATTACTCACTGGGAATCCTCCTTTACAACAGCTTTTCCTTTATTAACCTTATTTTCTTTATTAATGACCACCGTAACGTTACAGCCTTAGCAGGAAGGCTCAAACGGAACACACGGGCACCGCGTCCCTCCATTTCTGCCTCTCCCATTTGGAGGAGGCTCCAAGGGCTCACGGAACGAACCCCGCAGACACCCAGCAGCAGCTCGGCCTCACCGACCCAGCCGGGTCAAGAGCGTCAAACAACTCCTGCCACCAACTTGCCCATTCCGAATGTAAATTAATGCAGCAGCCGCCGCTAAGAACAGAGCTCCCGCCTTGCGCGGGGAGAGATGCGAGCGGAAAAGGGTTGCATGCAGCAGGAGCGGGAGCAGCCTCTCGGAAAACTGCTGCATTACGTTAATTAAGATTTTATTCATGCCTTTGGAGCCGCGCAGCCACGGCGGTGGTGCAGCACGGCACGCACCGCGCTGCACCACTGCGAAGTTACACACGCGTGCCCGCGCTCCGCTCCGCGTGTGGCGGTGCGGGCACACCTGCGCAGGTGCCGCCCGCAGTGGTTTCGGCATAGGAACGGCATCTGTGGCTTTGTTACGGAAGTGGGTTTTATATTGAATAGAGTAGAAACCATCCCTCGCTCCACCATCCACCTGCCTACCTCCAAACTGCCCGTGCACTTGCGGGCCGCCCGCATCNACACCCCCGCGCACGCAGACACAGCTCCCGCACATCTGCCCGCCGCCGCTCCACACACGCCCCACGCCTGCTGAACCCGCGGGGGTTTTTGTTTTAAATGACAGCCTAGTGTTGCACCTTCCGCCTTCGGCTCCAAGTGTCAAAACACAGGGATGAACCCGCGGCTCGAGCTTGTAGGGAAATATCGGATATCCTCAGCTGTGATTGTCCTCATATCCCACCCTCTGCTCGCAGGGTTTTAAATCCCCGAGTGCCTTTTGGACATTATCTGGGAGAATAATGAATGAGGGAGAATTCTTCCCTGCTGCCTACATTCATATATTTTAAGGCCAGGGGGAACCCTATAATCCGAGAGCCTGATCTCCCACATATGACAAGAATTCCTGGGAATACAATTTCCCTGGAAAACAAACCCCAAACAGCTGGTGAAGCTACAATATACACATCAGGAAAGTGATTTTAAAATAACAAAGTTAAGATAAATTCATTCCGTCCCTAGCCAAGTGCTGCCAATGACTAATGACACTAATTTATCCCCAAATTTCAACCATGGGAGCTCACCACACCTCTGCCAACCTTTCTGCCCAGGAAAACCTTCACTTGCTCACATTTAAATGTGGCACGGTGTCACAAATCCTCACTGAAACCCCTGTCTGCTTAACAGAGCAATCTGCTATTAAAACAAATAATCCCCTTATTCAGCAGAGAATGAATTTGCTGCTTCACTCAAGTTCCTTTCCAAAAATAGTTTGTTCTTTAGCACGAGGTGTTGGGAAGCTGTTAATCAACATTTATCCCCCTGCAAAAGTCGTACGGATGCCCTGTCCCAGCCCGTCATCACGTCAGCCTTCCCACACCCCAATGCCATCAGCCAAAACTAGCCCTGGGAAGCACCGGCTCCAAAGTCACCATGATTTCCAGCGCATTAGGGAGATGCTAAATTTACTCCAACCTGCTAATTAATTTAACAACTACTTAGTTGCATCTGCGGCGGGATTTAGCCAATGCCTTTAAGCCCCACCTCCAGCTCCCTGTCCCTACATCCATTCCCTGCTGAGGCCTTGGCAGCCTCCTGTAACACCTGGCATGCCTTGTGCTGAGCAAGAGCCACCGGCTGTGTGGAGGGAAAGCACCGTTATTCCTCACTCGTGGAACGCTGCAGGTGCAGAGGACATTTGTCCAAAACCACATAAAAGAAAGGTTTCACCTCCTTGCCTTACTTCTGTTACCACCCTCCATCTCCTGGTACATCCAGAAGGAACGTGTGTCCAAGCCACCTCTGTCACACAAGGGCACATCTCCTCCTCAGATGCTGCCACAATGCCTTGTGCACAACCAACGGGTTCATTCCTGGGAAGCACCAGCACATCTCCAGCATGCTTCAGGCTAGCAAGGTAGCTGAGGAAATCCAGGGACACAGATAGACTGGATGGGTCTGGATGACAAGGAAGGATGAGAAGAAATAACAACTGTTAATAGATGATGGGATGGAGACTCGGTTATCAAGAGGGGTGGAGCAGAGAGAGTCAGTGGACAACCAAGTCCTTGGTGAGAGGAAAACAATATTCTGGCCTTGACCACGTGTCCTGTATTTAAAGATTTTGTTGGAGGGTGTCTTCCAGAGGAGCTTGGAATGCTGTTCCTGCTCACATTCAGAACTGGGCTTCCCTTCTGGTTTCTTCCAGATCTATTTTACCACTTACTTCCAAAATAATCAGGCTATTTTGCTCTTTTCTTATCTCCCAAACTTTTGCCAGGTAAAGGGCTTTCCTTACCTGTGTACTCAAGTACAACCCACTCTAAAAATGGAGCTGCTGGGGAAGAAATCAAGGACATAATAAAATTCCCAGGGGATCCTAGGAAGTTAATCTAGCTGAGAGAGGCTCTCTGTAGTTCCCAGCATTCCCAACAAAATCCCCTTTTCCACTGCTGATCTGGCTTAGCGTTCTTGCATCAGAGGTACAAAAAATGGGACAAAAGTGAGAGAGAGATACCTGGCAGGAAGGAAAAACGTCTCCAGTTCTGAATGGCCTCAGCAGGGACAGATGATCCCATCTCCTGTCCCTACCAAGGCTGCTTGGATGCCATGTTTCCAAGGCAGGCCCCTTAGCTTTGGTTTCAGCCACAGCTCTGTGCCAGTGGGAGCTGTCGATGGCGTTGGGAAAAGAGTGCAAAGGGAAGCAGAAGGAAAAAAATCTGACTGAAAATTCGTTGCACTGCAGAGTGGCTGCAACTTTCAGGATTGCCTAAGGGACTTGGATGACCAATTCCTACTTAGTTGGGCATTATAATTTCCTAGGCATCCTTGAAAACCTCTGCCAAGACTTTAGAACTGTTCATGTTCATGTCCATGTCATGTCCATGCTTTGGGGAGCAGCTTGTTCTATCCCAACCACAGTACAAACTTCACCTTAATGAAGAAAACAATTTTTCTGCTCCAAGAATTGAGTTTTTGTGATGAGGACGTCTCTTTCCAAGCCACCCTTTTGTCCTTGAGGAGATTGTTTCTGTATTTCGATATTAACTCTAATATTGTTCCATTTCCCATTGACATCTGCAGGTCCTGGGTTAAATTTCGTTCCTGTGCAGAGCCTGCTAACAGGCCTCCAGCCTTGTTCCCACCACTTAAAGTCTTGTGCCTGGAGTCAGAATCCCCCCTTGGCACAGCTTTGCCCTTTCACCTACTTTTCCACTTGGGCAGGGATTTTACGTTCCAGTTCCCTTTGAATGAACAGGCTGTAAGATTCACGGAACTGGTTTTCTGGCTGAAATATTTCTAGGATCAGGCTCTAAGCACTCTACTGTGATCCTGTGAGCAGGCTCAAAGCTCGGGGTTTCCCGAGGGATACTATCCCTGGCCATGAATACCAGGGGCCGGGTTACTCAGCCTCCTGACTCGGTACCTGACATAAGGACATAAGTTCCTTCCTGCCGATGCCGTTCAGGGAGGTCAGTGCTCCGCTATCAGAACAATTAGCAGGGAATTAACAGCGAGATAACAGATAAAGGGGCTCGACCTCCCTCTCGCCAGTCTCTGTGTGAGGGGAAGGATGCTGTGTGTTACATCTACAGCTCATCAGCTGTCGCGCCCGTGCCAGATGAAGATAAAATTTGAGTGCTGCAGCAAGCAGCATGGCTGCTCCTTCTTGCCATGCCTCTATCGCTTTTTCATTTTACACCAACCACCCCTTTGGGTAAGGGCCCTCCTCTGGTTTTGCTAAACGTGCCAGGCAAAAAAGCTGAGCTGAATTCTCATCTATAGTCACTCAATTCTGTTAAAACCCATCAAGACGTGCTTCCCAAAGGTTTGCCAGCGAGCCAGGCTGCGGGATGTCTGTGTGGCTGACGCCTGGCAGCTCTGCAGCACGGGCACGCAGCGCGATGCGCCGCCTCGGGAAATCAGCCGGTGCGGCGCGATGGAGAGGAGTGCTGCCGGCAGACAGGTCTGCACACAAAGCGGGAGCACCATGGAAACTGCCGGAGAACAAAGGCGCCACAGAGAGGGTCGGAGCGGCGACCCGTGCCAGGACCTGCCAGGAATGTCCGAAATACTTCTCTGTGCCTGATGCGTTCACCTCCCAGAGCTGTAGCCCCCAGCACGCAGCGCTGAACTGGGGCTGCCCAGGCATTGCAGCGAGCTCTGGGCTTTGCTTCCCCACCTCTGATCAAGAAAATTAGGAATCGTGACGAGCAGATTCCGCAGAGCACTGTGTTTTCCATCTCCAAGGTGATGATGTAAAGTAGGGCAGCCCGCAGGGAATACACAGAAAAAGCATTTACTCTTCAGTAAGGACTGGAAAAGAGAGCACTAGAAGGGATAATAAGCAGGAGTTTAAAGACATACTTTGCCCTCCAGAGGCTCAGGGGCTATTTCAGGGAACTTTCAGCATCTGTTTTTCTCTTTTTTTTTTCCATCTTCCAAGTGCCAACTGCTGGAGGTATGTGCTGAGCTCAAGGAAACCTCAGTCCCACTGGGTATCTGGCTGCTCTGATTTGTTCTTCCTCTGAACATCTGCTGCTAGCCAAATCTTCATCTAATTTGCTTTAAGAGAAGTGCATGGAGTGATAGCAGCACACTGCAGCTAAGGGAGTCCCCACTGTACCCTTTTCCTCTAGTGGCTGTACTGTACAGCAGCATTCACACTGTAGCAGGGGGAAGCTGACACACTAAGCCCAACATCCATCATCTCCTCTAGCTCAGGAAGAGCTGAAACACCATGTAACTGCAGCTTTTGGTCTAGAAATCCTGATGGATAACAGTGTTTACTCCTAGGATGGAGTGGTATTTATAGACCTAGTGGGTCTTCCCCCACATAACATTTGTATGCCCCTGACAAGCACCAGGAAACCAGCCCTAGCAATTCCCACACTGCTTGTAATGATGTTGAAAAACCACAGCGTGACATTGCCAGTTCTTTTTTCCTCTCCAGTGGCTCCGAGTCTCAGTGACAGATGAATACAAAACAGATGGGATGGTGGCAGAACCTCATCAGATGGACCTGATGGGCCTCAAGCTGCCCATGCTATCGCATAGATTAGTGTCACATTATGCTGGGCTTTGTGCTTTGATATTGAAAGCCACAGACCGGCTTTAGTGTTTTGCCTTGTCCTGTCTGAATGTCAAGATCCTCATTTTGATTTTGATATTATGCAGAAGATAAACTTTAGAAGCTGCATCTATATTTCTGTGCCTTGACTTCTGTGCTAACCTTTGAAATGGCAGAAGAGGCTCTTGTGCTGCATGAAAAGACTTCTTGAATTGATGCATTTAAAAAACCAGACCAAAAAACTCTAAGCAAGTATTTGGTCTCACTAGATTTTTGTCATGCATGTTTCTCAGATTGCTATTATTTCACGTAATTTTTTAATAGTCATATTAATTGGAAATATCTGTATTTGGTCACAGCAACAAATCTGACACATCCACTCAGCCTGAGAGATCCCTGTGAGCTGTTCTGTGAGTATCTGCAGCAGAGTCATATCACTGAAAAATAACATCTCTTCTCTGTGACATAATTGCTCCTTGCCTTTTCCACAGCAGACACGGGATGTTCCCGAGAGACACTCACTGCAGTCACACATGGAGTCAGCTTGCTGAGGCCAAGAATCTCAGTCAGATCCTCAGTGATCCATGGCCACATGTGCAGCCCCCTGCAGAAGGGTCTGTCCTGCCTCTGCATAGAGCCACCGTCATGTCCTTCTCAAGAAACATTGTGGCATGCATGCTAGGAGAGGTGAAGGCCAAAAAACTGGGAAGCCCATTTCACTGGGAAGCAGAGTTGCTTGGTCAAGCTGGTGCTGTCAGAGGGGTCTGGCAGGTCAGCTGTTCTCAGGAGGTTTCTGGTCAGGCTTCAGGCATGATGCAAACCCCAAGAGAAGAGCTCCCCTGTGGCACCTTGTCACTTCTCATCCCCATCACAGCTAGAGCCAGACAGTGCTGAGACATGAGGAAAAAAACTAGTTTTAAAATTAACTCTTTGAACGTGGGTCAGGACCTCTCTGGATGAGGCAGCCATGGAGAATTGGAAAGGCTGGAATCAGAATCACCGTGGTGAGACAGGCTGATGAACATCTGCCCACACAGTGGGACACACTGTCTGGCCATCCAGCAGCCTTCCCACTGGGAGAGTGGAGAGAGAATATTTTCTGGGCAAGCTGTCTCTTCCCAGTGCAGGATGGCAGCAGAACAGTTACAGAAACACTCCCCTTGTCCCTGCCTTGCTCACCACCAGCTTCAACAGGAATAGCTCCATTTCCCCCCATAAAGTGCCACCTCACATCCAAAGGACCACTTATCCTCTCCATGTACCATGTGACCACACTTAGCTTTAGCTCTCACAGCCATACCTCCACATTGTGAAAGCTCCAGCCACCTCTTTCCAATAAAAACTCCTCAGGAAGCTCCCCAAGGAAGGGCTCTCTCTTCTGCATGCATCACTCAGCTACCAGGTGCTTTAATCCATTTGAATTTCCCTTAAAATTGTTGCTTTTGCACACCAAAAGAAATTACACACACACACATATAATTATATACACACAATTTAGGACAAAATAAATGTGAAGTTCCCAACCAAGAAAACAAGACAGCATGACAGACACTGCCATGTCTCCCTAAAGGCAAGATTCCAACCCAGCAACAAGCTACGTGCCCATGGTAAAACACTTGGACAACAAATGGGATATAAAACACAGCACAGGAGTGGTAATCAGGGCACCTGAAACAGGGGATGTGGTGCCAAATTCAGGCCTAAAAGCTGCAAAGTGGCTCTGCGTGTGTCTCCCTGCTGGAAGCTGCAGATGACCAGCTCTCCACTGCAGCTGTACCTATATATAGTTGTACTGAGGGAAGGAGGTGGCTATGGAAATACAGCTATATCTGCAGTTAGGCTACACAGTTCTGTGTTTCAACACCCAAACCATTTTCAGTATTTTGCCTCGGTTGTAATCATGTTGTTCTGGTTTTTCCATCAGAGTAAGAGCATGGTGAAAGGACGTGGATCAGAGCTGGAGAGTTTCAGACATGCTGGTGGGTAAGGAGGTGATGAGAGTTGGAGGGAAAGGGGTTCACCTTTAATCCTGAAAGCCAGTGGCAAAGAGAGAAGGAATAGGCATTAAAAGAAGACAGTAAAGGAAAAGGAAGACTGTGTGAATCAATAAGAAAAGGGAAATTAATTCCATCTTGCTTCGTTTTTTCAAGTGACTGACTGTATTCTTTCCACAGTTCTGCTTTTGCATCAAAAATTACTTTGGTGTGTACACAGACCTGAACCAACAGGTCAAGTACAGTTTGTATTCCTACATGTGGAAAAGGCTTTCTAGGCTGAACCTTGTAAGAATTTACCTATTGAGGCACCAGATATGATGGGCAAGATCGGAGAGAGCCAGCTCCATTCCCAAAATGCTCACCAAACCAATACTATGACAAAGCACTAGGTATTAGGTAACAAAAAGCTACTTTTTGTGATAGAATGTTTCACTGTGTAACAAGTAATGGAAAGAGAAGCACCGGCCACAGCAGGGGGGGAAAACAAACCACAACAAAGAACAGAATTGCGTCAGCCACGGAGGTAAAAAGGTATTTAACCATATCTGCCCCATACATCGTTCACGAGCTAGGAGAAACGGACCATGATTCTTGCCCAAAACAAAAGTGCGCAGCTTCACCTACGGGATAGCCCAGCTGTCCGCGGCACCGCCTGTGCCTCCAGCCCAGGACAGCTGGAGCAGCTTTGCCCTCTGCTGGTCCCGGGAGGGCCCTCAGCCCAGCCCAGCCCAGGCAGGAGCCTTCCTGTCCCATGGACACTGCCGGCGGCTGTCACTCTCGCCCCCGGCCCTCCCAGGCCGTCAGAGCGAGGACTGGATACAGCACAGGACTTGAGGAGTTGTCAGCTAAGTCAGGGTAGTAACACCACAGAGGGAATGAAAAGTCTGGAACACGAGTAAAAAACTCCCAAAAAACTAACTATGTTGAAGCTGAAGTCCCTGCTCCAGCCCAGAATGGTAAAAGAGGTAGTTAAAGGCCTTAATTAAATCACACTACACTGGAAGGCGTTTCCCATCAGACTCTGACTCCTCGCTGCATTCCAATTGCTTTCTTTCACACAAATCACTCTGCAAGGAAACATTTGGAAACAGCATTCCTGGCAGCCAACTGCCTCCAAGGGGTGCACAGAGCCTGGGCAGAGAGACCCCAGGTAGCCCCTCTGAGAGACACCACTCACTCCCAAGTGCCAGAGCTGGTTTGTCCCTTCCCTTCACCCCTCTCCCACTTGCTTTGCCTCCTCAGGAGTCTGTTTGGTTCCACTCAAAAATGCCACAAGGCGAGAAAAGCACAGCAGTGTTTGTCCAGCACAAAACCAGTCACCCTGGCAACGGCCAGCAAAGCTTTCCCAGCTTCTGCTGCTTGGTTTTCTCCCGGTTTTTGCCGGCATTGGTGTGACTCGGGTGACAGCTCCGAGTGCCAAGTATGCTGTCAGCACCGGTCCCGGCAAAGGCAGGGGTGATGAATACAAGAGCTGGGCTGGCTCTGCTGTGAACTAAGGGAAACTTGTGTGTTGCCAAGCCCCCTGGGAACTGGCAGCTTCCTTACACCATCCACAGCAGACCCACCCCTGGTAGGGTAAGATAACTGCATTACTGCCTCACTCAGGCAATCTGAATGTCATCCAAGCATACCTGATCTAATTATTTTTCCAGCACTGTGCAGCATTATTCCCGTGATTTAATCCTGCCTGGGATCATTAGACACCGTGGTACCGTTAAGAAAGCAATTATGACACTGACCTGTGTTTTCAGGGACCTGGGCAGGCAAGTGCCTTTGTCATCTATCAGAAGGTAATTTTCTAATGTGATTTAAAGCCCCTCCAGAAAAAGATAATTTACTTACCTGCCAGCTTTCAAGGATGCCTTGAAGCCTGACTTAAACTGGGGTACAGTGAATGTCTTAGGGGGAAAATGCCCCCAAAACACAAGTCTTAGCTGTGTAAAATAAAGCAGGCAGAACAGGTTTGCACCAGGTGATGGTAGGATGAGGGCAGTCAAACAAACATTAATAACCAAAGGTGCAAAATCAAGTATAAAAAGGCTTTTCCACACTGCAGGGACAGGTAGAAGGGACAGTGGGGTAGCAGCATCCTGTGTGAGTGGGATACTGGGCTGAGTACTGAAAACCAGCAGCTCCAGTGATCCTGGAGTATCAGTTTTGTGTTCCACTAAAACCAGCCCTGCTGCTGCCATGCACAGTCTGCAACTCGTGGAAGAGAGGTAAAAATATGAGTGCTAAAAATAATTTCAGATACAGCCCCGTGCTGGGTCACAAAGAGCAGAATCAATGCTGGGTTCTGCTCCAGGCAGATGGATGGTAATGTAATGATGTTATTTCAAAACACTCAGTCCGGGGAGACAGAAAAGTCAGCAACAGCAGAGGAGCACTCCAAGGTTAAGAATTCCTACAGTTTTACAGTATCATCCTGAATTTCTAAACAAAATGTATTTATTGGGGGAAAAGAAAGGAAAAAGTCAGTGTGGGAAGCTCCTAGAGGTCAAATAGAAGTTGCTTTAGGGATGCAATCCTTGGGCTGGTAAAACTCCATAGCAGGATGGGGAAAGACAGCAGCAGCAATTAATTGTCATGTGTATTTAAAGAAAAAACACACAAACCATTCTGGCACTCTGGAGAATCCAAGCTTCCTTTGTAAAAACATCTAGGCCATTCTCTCCATTCCTGACTTCTGAATTAAGTGGCAAAAATGGTGTTATTAACTCTTTCAGGAAGTATGGAACACCAACTGGCCTTCCCTGCTGGAGCAAATTGCTGCACTAGCTCAGAAAAGGAGAAAAAGAGAATTGATGTTTAAGTGTAAGGAATTGACCTGCACAAATATGGAAAGAAACAGAAGGGTGACTTCCATGTGTTCAAGTCAGGAATTATTAATAAACGAGCAAAACTCCCAAACTCACACTTTTGCAGTTCTGTTCCGCTCTCCACCAAACATAAAAAGCCTGAATCATTTATGAGCTAAATTATTTATAACACAGATATATTTTTGACTTAAATGAATTCCAGCAGCAAAATCCCAAGCATTTTACCCAGGGTAAGCTGTGGGGTTTATTTTTTCCCTTCACATCACAAAGGGAAAAAGAAAAAAAACCAAAAACCCTCCTGTTTTTCAGGCTGGATGCCTAGAAGACATTCATGGGTCAATTCTTTTCACAGCTGGGTATGAAAACTCCTCTCTGCTGCATCACCCAATCTCTCACCCACCTAGGAAAAGAGAGGAATTAAAGGTTTGATAATAATAATAAATTAAAAATGCTGCAATTGGACTAAACAGGAATGCTGCAGGAGTGCCCTGCAGCCCTCTGGGAGGAATCCTCCACATACCATTTCCAAGAAGCAGCCCCTCCAGCCATGAAAGTTGATCCCTTATCTTGCACTTTTCCCCTCTGCATTCTTGCTATCTTCACTCTGATCACTGCTATTCCCTCTCCATTCAACCCTGCCCCACCAGCAGACTTAGTCAAATAGAAGTGAAACCTTGTGGAGAATTCTAATTTCACGTTTAATTTTCCTTTTTTTCAGATTGCTGGTCTCCCATTAAATACCTTAAACCCATTAAAATAACCATCCTGACTTGTGAACTACACAACTTGAACACTTATCTGCAAGCAAGTAACAAGATGTACCAAACACACTCTCATCTCTTCTTTTGAAGATTCTTCTAAAAAATAAAAAAGTCTAAATTCAGTTTAGTGTGTATTTATACATGTAAATTTCCTTCCAGACTCCTCAATGGCAGATTTCCTGCCAGCCCTACCCACTTATATAATATAAAATAACAGAAGATTATTCTCCTCTATTTTGAAACAGCTTGATGGACTAAAAAGAGGCCTAGAGAGGTTTATGTAGCATTTACCACTTTTATTATTTATAGTCTCATAAAAGGCAAATGGAAGAATTAGAGATACACAACTGAAATTCTCAAGCATTTTATTTTATAACCTAGTGTATAAAACATACAAAACCAAAACAAAACAAAAAAAGAAAACAAAATCCCAACAAACTGCAAGTGAACTAAAGGAAGATCTCATAATACACATGTTCCAAAAAGCTTTACCTAAGGGCTCAGAAGCAGTAAACATTCAGCCTATTAAAAATGGGATTCAGAACCAATCTTCACACTTGCAGCCTGCAGAGTTATGGATCCAAGGGTCCAGTTTAGTTGCTGTAAGCAGCGGTGGTTGTGAGGGCTGGTTGTTGTTGTTTTGTCTGGAATACCTGCAGTTCACCTCCAGGCTCACCCTCAGCCCTGGTCAGTTGCCATCAGTGAATCGAATGTGTTTGCTGCTCTGTTGAGTCTTCTCCAGCCGCATCCTTTCAGCTTTGGCAATCAGCTGCAAGCAGGAAAAAGCATGTGGAAAATTAGAGGAAAACTCTACTGTTAGGATTTGACCTTACAGACACAGATAGATTCTATCTCTCCTGCCTCCCAACAAGCTTGAAGACATCGAAATTGCAATTTCAAAATCCTAAAATACAGCCTCATACAGGAAGTTAAAGAACTCTGTGCTTTTATTAGATTCATTTTGGTATTGAAGTAGGAAAAACAAGGTTAAACCACACACAAAAAAGTGCTTTATGAATATTGTGGAATTTTAAACAGGAAAAATCCCCACATATCCCCAAGCACACCACCAAACACCACATGAGTCCACTAAAAAAACCCACACAAGAATAGAGAAACTGCACAGGGAGACCACAAAAAACACACACAAAATAAAAAACCCTCATAAAACCCACACGTGAACAAACACACAAACACACTGAAAACACACACAAAACCCACATGCTACAAAAAAACCCCCAAACCCAGGTGAAAACATTCACACTGAAACCACAAACTTACATAAGAACACGCACAGAAACCACAAAACCCCTAAAACCCCCACAAGAACATTAAAAAACCTGCCACACCACAAGAATGCAGACAAAAACACACACAAACCCCAAAATCCACAAACCAACACAACACACCGAAAGGCACATAAAAACCCCACAGAATCCAACACATGAACACACTCAAAGGCACATACAGAACCCAGAACTGCCCCCCAAAACCCACCAGCCTCCCTAAAATTAACAGAAAAAAACCAAACCCACTGAGAAACACCAAAACAAACCCCTGAAAATATGCAACCTGCCAAAAAAAGATCCAAATGAAAAAAACTACCAAAACTGTCTCAAGCCTCTCAAAGCAACCCCAAAGCCCCAGTACATGAAGACAACTAAAAGTACATATAGAACCCCCAAGTCCTACAAAAACCAACAGTCAAAGGCATGTACAGAACCCACAAAACTCATCACAATATACACAAAACCACACACACAGGAACCACAAACCAACACAAGAAACCACAGGGAAAATGCACATAGCACAGAAACACACACAAAAACACCACCAAAAAAAAAAAAAAAANTTAAAAAAAAAAACAAAAAAAAACACAAAAAAAAAAAAAAAAAAAAAAGGAAAAAAAAACCCACCAACCGAAAAACAGAATCATCACCTCTCACACAACAAAAAACCCCAAACAACAACAACAACAACAAAACCCAAACAAAACCCCACAGCAACTTCTCTGCTGAGGACTAATCAATCGTATTAGCTGGTGTTATGGGGAAGGGTCACTTGCACCCCAATCAGTCCAGTGTGCCAGATTTGAACAATTTCACACACAAATCTAATTATTTATTACTTCTGCATATGATAGAGTCCTGCACACAGCATGGAGGTGCATGTTGTGCTGCTGCACTCGCTGTGGCAGGCAAGATTTGAGGCTTTCCCAACCAGTTTCCAGCAATAAAACTGACCTAAAGAAGGCTAACTTTTATTCTCTGGTGTGTAAAAAACCCCAGTTTAAAATAGTTCAACCCTAAGAGGAAGCAGAGTACAGTGGTTTAATCCTTCAGCATATGGGATGGAGAATGACAAACAGGGGAAGGGAAGCTGTAAGATATGAGCTGCCCAGTTCATATTGCTGAGTGTTCCCATTCCAGTGCCCCAGAATTTGCAGGAGGCCTCAAGGATTTCCCAGTACCAGCAGCCATGTGTAAGCACACGGCTACTCCTGAATCCGAACAGGGATCCAGCTTCCATAGACAGGGATCCAGACTCCACAGACAGCAGGGTGACAGAACCTGCAGTGTCCTGCAGTGGGAGCTGTCCCTCCCAGTCTTGCCAGGACAGGGCCCCCGAGCCCCAGGCATCATCAGGAGAGCGGGCAGTGCCCAGACATTCCCACCGGCCCCCTTTTCCTCTTGGAATAATTCCGAATTATTCCGCCCTTCACAAATAGTCAATTCTCACTCCCTCGCCAAATGCCTTTCACTTCTACCACCCCTCCCACCCTCTTAAACTTCCTCCTTGCCCCCGTGGAAGGGGGCCCGAGGTGCAAACGAGGCTCAGCAGCACCTCCCCTCAGGAGATGAGGATCCGAGCGGGAAGCTTGGGGCACTCGCGCCTTGGCTTTGGCAACGGGAGACTCCAATCGGTCTGGAGTTTAAGGCTACAGACTGATGAATTGCTTTAGGTCTGAATAAAGTGGCGCTGCCCTAAAAAAGCAGCTCCGGCTGGAAGTTTTCCATCTGTATCAGTAAATCAGGGAGGTGGTTCTATCAGGCAGCCGAACAGACAAAAGGGAAGATGGAATGGGCGGGGAAGGCAGAGGGGAGCAGAGAGGTGACAATCTACCGGGCCTAGGGGAAAGGCACTGGACACCTTTTTCACTCCAAGGGATGGCCAGGCCTTTTCTGAGGAACCTCGGGATATCCCACCTCTTCTGGATATCTGGTTTATTATAGGAACTATGCCAGAGGAAGGAAAATCTCTATCACTTGCTATGGTTTTGGGCACTGCACCAGCCATCTGCTGCGGTGATCCTTAACCCTTATCCCGAGGGAAGCCGAGTAGGCTTGGAGTTTTTAGAAAACATGGAGCAGAGGAATCTCAAACTGCCTAAACTCAAACACTGTGTGCTGCCTGTGATGGGATGCAGTCCATGCATTTCAACATTGATTCAAAAAAAAAATAAGATGTCTTAATTCCAAGCATGAGGCAGCTAACAGGCAACAAGCCCCACTTCAAAATCTTGTAAGGGATTTCAAAACGTTATTAACAGAACAGACCTTGACAAGAAAGGCACACTAATGGCACATTTTACTGAACATGCTTAATTATGAATTATTATGTTACTTTTTTTCTACCTTTGAGACCTTCAAAAAATCACCCTGGAAGTACTAAAGAAAAATATTCATGAATAGGTGTTTTGGTTTTTTTTTAATTGGCAGTCTTATATTTCAGGAATACAGCCCGTCAAAAAGTGAGGAAGGGGTTAAGATTTACTGACTGCAGCGAGGCATTCTTGTCTTGATGCTTTGCTTTTAACAGCGTTAGCATTTAAATAGAAGTCCCTGGCTTTGAAGTTCACACCTCCCTGCGTGGCAAGGTGCTGGGCAGGGGGAAGGAGCAGGAGTTTGCATCCTTGTGCTGCCATTGTTAGGCAGAACCGAGACAGTTAGTATTTGCAAGCCCAGATGAGGTACATTACTGCCCAATTTACACCAGCTTGGTCAACAAATACCAATCTTCAAAAGATGAAGAAGAGAAACTTGAGAGCGAGGGCTCCTACAGTCAAAATTAAAGTCAAAGGTCTCACTGGCACCTTTGGTTTAGAAAAGTAAAAGTACAGTAAAAAACCCAAACCTGGCAGCAATCAGAAAAATGTTCTAAAGCTGAGTTTTTCAAATCCCCTTTCTGCTTATATTAAAGAAAAATGTCTAGAATAAATGCCATTTTTAGGCTTTTAAGAAAATTAAATTAGACCTTTGGGCAAATTCTTTATGCACATCTTTGTTGAAAAAAATCTCAACTTATTTGTCTGCAGGATCTCTGAACAGGATAAGAGACTTGCAAAGTATACCTTGCACAAGATAAGGTTTTGACTCCTACAACTGCTGTTCCTTTAGGTCAATGAAATATTTATTTTCCATTTTACACGGGACAATATATTTTTTCCTAGCATCCAGGAAACAAAGAGTCTCCAAAGTCTACAACAAATAATTAAGGTCAGATGATTCTGAAGTTTTGCAAGCCACAGCAAGAAAAATTCAGGCTAAAGCCAACTCAGAAACCTTATCTGGAGTGTGTGTGAAGCAAACCTGGCAATAAAAGGTCTGTGAAATACTCTCTGGCTCCTCTCTGTCAAGTCAGGGATCTGACTGGCTTAATTGAGGAACGCTGGGGCTGGAGAAGAGGCTGCAGCCTGCAAGTTCACTGCAACACTCCCTCAAAGCTGCAGCCCGACAGATGCAGTGAGGAGAAGGCTGCAATTCCCCAGTTTGGAACTGGAAGCTGTACACCTATGGAGTTTTGGCTGGATCAGAGAGGTCACTCTGGTGCACAGGCTCCCCACCACTCTGGGAACACACCAGCATTTGCCACAGCACAGATAAAACTGAGTTAATTGTGAGAGAAATGAGATTCATGCTCAAGAAAATTATTTTCTGGGTAATACTAGAGAATTAAGAGTGTAGCATTAGACTTTGATTTCACTAGAGCACATCAAGACTACTTAACTTATTAATGAGCTCATCCAGACAGGGTTTCCAAAGAAATCCAGCTTACAAATTAAGTTCAGGCCTTTAGTCACTTAGACTAAACTTTCTCCAATTGTCCCTGTAATGACAAGCCTTGAACTTGTCAACTGGAGCAGGACAGCCACACTCTCTCTCTCTCTGCTTTGTGGCGGTGAAACCCTGCTGCCAAGTCAGTAGGAAGTGATTTAACAGAATGAAACACACAGAGCACAAAAACACGTGGAGCATGTGTCATGTTTTCAGCTGTGGCTGTAGAGGAAAAATAAGGAAGAAGAGGAAAGAGGGAGAAGCCCTGATTTGCAGGTTACCTTCTCAGTACCCCGCTTCTTTTCTCGAGGCTGGTTCAGCTTGGCTTGTCTGTCCACCAAAATCTTCTGCCAGTAACGTTGTTCGTGGTCACCTGGGGGGAAAATCGGCATTGAGGGATGTCAATAAATGCAGCCAGGAGAAGTGGATTCAAGCTTTTCTCAGGTAAACACTGATGAAAATACCTCTAAGGGAAACTCAACAAGTACTTCCCCAGTAGTCTTAAATTTCCTATCCACAGAAGCCATATAGAATTGCTCACTGCCTGTCACCAGCAAAAGCAGCTGAGTTTTAGCTGAGGTTTCACCACAGCACACACAGGCCCCTTTGACTTACTGATGTCCTCAACCTCTGACATATTTTAAACAACTACCAGACAGGAGAAAAAAAAAAAAAGTAATTAAAAGTAAGAAAACCGGGACTATTTTGTTTTATCAAAACCATTGCCTGGGGACTTTAAGAGCTGTCAGCAATATTTGAACATGGGCAGCAATACAGAAGCAAAAAGTTCTGCAGCTTTTCTCAGCAGCTGCTTAGCAGGGAAGCAGCAGTTTGCCACTGCTCCTTCTGGTTTGTGATGTAATTATCACAAGGGGAATTCTGTGATATCGTTTTGCACGGTCTCAGGGTTCATCTTCAGCCACAGGGAAATTTCTGAAGGATCTCACAAAAGATTCCTGCAAAACTTAACAACTAAACAAGATCACAGATGCATACCATCTTGCCAGATGCCAAGCTGAAGATACTTAAAGTCAAATCCTGCAGAGTAAAATAAAATACTACTGAGAAATCTTAAGTCCCTGCTGTAGAGAGCATTAAAGATTCTTTCCTTTTCATCTCTCAACTTCTGCCACCAAGAAAAACAAAAATCCTTACTGTGAGTCCCTTGTGCATTCCTGGAAAGCTTTTCCATTCTCATTTCAATGAGCCAGTTAGAAAAAAAAAATAAATCTTAAGACTATGAATGGAATGCACCTACAATGTAGTACTTACTTCTAATCTCCTACTACACTTTTATGTAAGGATACAAAACCAGAGACAGACACAGAGCACACAGCTGTAGAACACAAAATTGGAAGTTATTTCTGGATCTCTGAAACACAGAGCACACAGGAGACAAATCTATCTCCAAAGGACATTAGCTGCACTCACTGAGTCCCAAACTTCAATTAACTTTGATACCATCATGAAGGTTAATGCTTCCACCAAAGCTTCTCCTCCTGCAATCCTTAACTGGAGCCTACATCCCTGCACACACTAGACTGTGTCCTAAACGAGGATTTAGGCAGGACTGGGCTAAAATATTTAAATGCAGATGAGGCAGTCTCATATTGATTGTTTAACCTGTTGGGTTTTTTCCCCCATATTTACAATTTTTGGTGCATCTCTCAAACACAGAAGTTTTATGAGTACACCATGTTTGTCAGATTTTCTCTTTTTTCTATCCCTCAATCCCACAAAGAGGCTTCTCCACACTTGACAAACTAATCCAGTCTAATACAAGATACAAATCTAGAACAGCACAGTAATTTCAGAAAGAAATAACACACATTAAAATGAAGTTGAAAAGTAGAGCCCTAAGGAACCCTTATAATTCTGGCCTAAATTATTCAACTTCCTGAAAAATAAAGATCCATTAGTAGGTAAGTGCTAAACCCACTTTAAGTGTATCCATGCTGATAGGTCCTTGCCATGTCATTTCACACATATGCTCAGTATTTTCAAGAAAGTCTTCATTTAAAATTCCTTTGCATTATCAGAATGTTCTATTCATAAAGCTGAAATGTGAATTAAGTTCTATAGTCCTTTGCCACTGAAAGTCAAGCAAACCCATCTAAAGAGAACAGAATTAAATTTGTAATAGCAAGCGAAAATCATCATTTTGCCTCGAATGGTGGCATAAAATCCCTTTTAGTTTTATCACTTTCACAGTAGTTGCAAAATGAGAAGACTCTCAGAAAAAACCCCAACTAAACGTGCAATCTTTTTCTCCTGAGATATCTAAACACATCCACAACTTCACCAGGAACCATCCCTTTCACAGTAATTAAGGCTTCTCCTGTACTTCCATGAAAAAAAAGAAGTCTTACCAGTGAGAACTTCGAACTTCCAGTTGTTTTTGATCTGTATCTCTTTGTATGATTTCATGACAGTCTGTGCATCCTCAGGAGTCTTAAAGCGGACGTGACACTCGGTGTCTCCCTCCAGCATGTCAACATAAGCCACCTCAGCCAGCACTGCCAGGGCATCCTGTCAGAGCATCAGACAACACACACCATAAATCAGCCTTCAAAAAGAGAACTTTAAAAGAGTGACTTTTGACCATTCCATTTGGAGGTCATTAACATTTTCAAAAAGGTCATGAAGTAGGAGGCAGTAACTGAACTTTGTCATTTAATCGATCAATCTCTTGTCAAAGGGTTTGGAATTAACATTTTTTCCCTAAGAAGGTTATAACTGAATTCTGATTTATGAGCCTGCAACATCTACCCATCTATCTCTCATCCTGCCCTCCCATTAACAATTTAAAGCAGTAATTCCTGGAAATGTTATGGTATCATTTTACTAATGGAGCATCACCCATTTATTTCAACACTATCTGACATCTTTTCAAAAGCAAAAACTCTGTTCCACAACATCGACAGATCTCAGCCTAACAGAAAAACATCCAACTCGATTCTACACATTAAATGCATTCAAGCAAGCTCATGCATGGCAGATTATTTGAGAAAGGAGCAGTAGTAAAACAACTCTGCCTTTATGAAGTGACCTCTGCCTGAAAATTTTCACTGACAGCTGAAGAGGAGTCACAAATGCTCTTGCAGATGAAGTACTTCACTTGTAATTCCCGCTGTTAGGGAAATTAAGTAGGACCACACATTCCTAGTCAATTTTGTTCACAGCAGGAAGCTCAAGTAAGATGCTTCTATTCAGGAATCACACACTGCTTTTAACCCTGCACTACCAAGGGCAGCCTTAAAACAAAACAAAAATGAAGTGGCAACACTGTTGAGATCATTTGAGAGCCAACAAAAGCTACTTTCCAGCCCCATTCTGTTATCCCAAAGTCATCATTTCATGGAAAACTAAAACAAACCAAAGAGTTGGCTGGAGCTGGCAAAAGTTAGTAGCTCTGAGGAGTGAAATAGGGAAGCAGTGAAGTGTAAAATTAAAACATCAAAATAATACTTAAAGTACACTGCTAAGACCTTTCTAAGTTGTGTGGCATGTGCAATTGCTTCCACACATGGAGAAATGCAGGTCAGTTCTGGGAGTCTGAGGGGAAAAACAGGCCTGAAAGCAATGCTTAGTGGCAGTTTGCTGCAGCTGATAGCCCAGTAACACAGCAAAGCCACCTCTGGTTGCACTTCTGCCTTTCACAAAGTTCTGCAACTAGCATGGCCAGGGAAAAAAAGAAGCAAAGAAATATCAAAAGAATTTCAGTTTTCTGCTGTTTAAAATGCTAAGCTTTCCTGTTGCCCACAGCATATCAAGGTGTGACACAAACTCAACCCAGTAAGGTGTATCCTGCAGTCAAAGAGGCCCTCAAAAGTTACAGGCACAACTTGTGCCACATTCTCTCTGTGTCTCCAGCACTCAGACAGCTGCCTTCAAACACACTGAGAAAGATTAGGCTGATGAAAATGAAACCCCACCATCAATCAGAGAGAGTCTCTCCTCTTGCTTTGGTTCATGTACACAGCAAGCCTCACACACTTGCAAGCAGCCCGTGACTCGAAATGGCCTCCCTGGTTACAAATGTTTGATGAACAGTGTCAGAACTCGAATTTTAAACCATTCCCTCATTGTCCTGACAGGGCTGGATATGTGCACCAACCTGAGCTGAAGTTGTTCAAATTCTTTCTAGCTGTTTCTCATCCTAAAGTGCAATTTGGGATAGAAAGAAATCCTGTGTAACATTAATGGACAATTCAGGATCTGGAAAACCCCTGTTATTTCCATTTCAAAAGGATGCAGCTTAAAACTGGTATTTTCCTTTGAAAGAAATATTGTGTGTAACTTTTGGTTTGTGTCATCACATAAAACTGAAGGCATCTAACCACTTTTAAAATCGAGAAAAACGAGCACTTGCATTAGGAAAAAAGACACTGAATCAACAAGTTCCCCTGCTGTCACTCTCGCTGAAATGGAGTTTTTGTCACTGTAAAGCTCTTTCTGAAATAAAGAAAATTGGTTTCTCATGCAGAGAGCATTTTCCTGCCCCCAAATTCCCTTTAATGATAAAAACAGCATAAACTTTTTTAAAATCCCCACAGGTATACTTTTACAGCTCTCTTGTCAGGATGACTGGCACAGTGACAAATGCAGAAAACACTGAAGCAACCTCCAGCTCCTTTTTTTTTTAAACTGGGAAGCACTAGAGCATTGCTTATTCTCCTCAATATTTTCATTACAAACTTGACATTGCTCCAAGCACACTAAAGGCTTGGCTTTACTTTGAAACATCCTCCTTCAACCGATTTTGCCATTGAAAAATCTGCCATTAACAGATACTAAAGAAGAATTTGTACTCAGCTACTGACCAAATAGATGGGGGAAAAAAAAAAATCAGTGAGACTGGGTGAAATGGTATTCCATATTCAAACATTTGGGGGGCAGGGTAAGAGGAAAGGCTAACAGCTACCCTGAGGTTACAAAGGCATTACCTTGATCTGCTTCCTGCCCGGCAGGGGCTCGGTGCTAATGATCTTCACAATTACTCCGCTGACAAACTGAGGCCCCATTGTGTTGGCCTTGGCGGGAGGGGCACAATCTTCACCGGTGGCTGATCAAGTTAAAAACAGGGAGGGAGGAAAAAAAACAGAAAAAAAAAAGTTTTTACATTTATTAGGTTGAAAAAAATTAAGACATTAAGAAAGTACGGAAGTAACGATGTAAACGAGCATCAAATATTGCTACTGCAAAATGAGGTTTATTAAATGAAGGATCAAGATTGTCCATAGGTTCAAATCAATTCTAGTAAAAAAAAACCAGTTTCACGAGAAAGTCTTGGAGAAATTTTTACAGTCCATAGGGTCCTTCCTGTAAAGACATTTTATATTGTACCAATAGTAACCCCGCAGTTTTAGAGTGATTAAAATCATGCAGAGGGCCTTTAGAACATCAGTGTTGAGGTTAGTGAAGACAAGCACAGAGCATATAAATAAAGAACAATTCTAAACCTGAAAAAAAAAGTAGAAATTTTACTACCAAGATATAATTTCAAAGCTCCTCTTATCCATAGAGCTGATAAAGCCCAGTTTCAAGGTAGTTTTTTTTAATACCTCTGGTGCAGTTAAACCCAAGCAGATCGGGCTCAAGCTGCAGCACCAAAGAAAGCTGATTGTTGATTTACATCTCTGAGGTTTCATAATTACAATTGCCTAAATATATCTGTAAGCCTGGCAAGTGCTACTGAAACATGCTGAAATCAGTTTAGTATTTAATTATGTAACTCCTGAGTCCCAAATCCACCTAAATACAGGGAGAGGGTTACTTTTACTATCTGACATTTTGAGAAAACAGCAGCATTTGACAAAACAAAACCTTGTGGCAGTGTTTCTGCAAGATCAGGGTCTTGCATCACTTCTGTTTGCATACAAGACACATGAAGAAACCAAGACAAATCCCAGGATTACTTTTGTCATTTTCAGATTTCTGCACTCCAGGTTCCGTCTCCATCTCTCCCACGGGCTCAGGTTTGATTTGAGACATCGTTTTCTTTAAGGAGGCCATGCTGGCTTTCTGCAGGGCCAAATATTCTTGCTTCAAATCCATCCATTCCGTCCTAAAAGCAGCAACACAGGCACAGGACGTCAGTTGCAAACAAGAAACTGATGTTTGGAAACTTAATGTAATTTAACAGGTGACAGCTTTAGGTGGACTTGGTGAACAGTGCAGACAATTCTGCCACTGGAGATCTCCCTGCACTTGGGTCAAATTCAACTTTGTCCCTAAACAAATTTCCCATGACTTTGCTTCAGAGACTTCCAACAACGTCAACCTATCATTCCAACAGAGTGGCTTTCAAATTTGCTTTAAATATTCAGACAGCATAGAGAAGAGTTTGGTAAACTGTGTTTTCCACTGGAACTACACAGAGCTCAGGCACCAAATTCAGAGTTATTTCAGAGACAGTGAACTCTCAATTCACTGAATTAGTTCAGTGAACCCGCTCCTGTGTCACTACATTAAGAATCAGTCATTCATTTCCTAGAAAAAAAATCATTGATGGAAAATCAACAACTGGTTAAACTCGCAAAAACCTACCGAGATAAGGACATTCCTCACTATTCAAATGCATTTTGGTTAAAAAATACCCCCCCATGGAAGCAATTTATATATTTACATACATTTAACATGGAGATGTTTCTGCAAACAGCCAGAGCTTTGCTCCACAGCAACACAATGCCCGCAGTGCCACTGTGAGAACGACTCATTGTTACCCTAATCTGTGCTATCAAACAAGCTGATAGAGGATTTTTAAAGAGGAGGATATCTTGTGGTAATGGTTTTAGCCGTTAACAGTGACAACTGTATACTTCAAAAAAGCATCCAGACTCACCCAGGATCATAGATTCTCAACGGAGCAAAGGCATTAAAATAACAAAAGACCCACGTAATGATTCGTGGAGATAAAAAGGCAACACCATCGCATAGCAAGGTTTGGTATAAATACAAGCCCAAGGAGTAACTTGGTGACTTGCCGCGAAGGAAGAGGAGGTCCTGCAGCATGAGTCAGGCAAGTATTTGCAATGCTTATACTCTTTAAACGTTTTATCCCTTTGCTATAATTGAATAACTTTTAACCAAAACTCTTGTTTGTTGCAGTTTGCTCAGCACGCCGACGGCCGAGGACCAGCTGCGTCGACAACCGTGGGGTTTTTTGGTTTGTTTTTTTTGTTTTTTTTTTTTACTGTGGACCCCTTTTACTTTAACATGGAGGTGCTTTCTGTGATATAGAAAAAGTAAGTGCTTCCATGTTTTAGTAGAGGTGAATCCTGATCGCAATCCCGAAACGCCATCCGGGATTATATATAAATTTTTTTTTTTTTGGCCTGCACTTCAGGTGAAAATTTTTGGATATTTCAAAGCCGGGGAAAAAAAAATTAGCTGCGAGCAGATCTTTTCCAAGAGCTAAAGTCATAAGTGGTACAGATAATTTGAAGCGATTTTTAATTTTAAAGGTCTCCCTTTGCTTTAACATGGAGGTACCTGCTGCCTAAAAAAGTAAGTGCTTCCATGTTTCAGTGGCGGTGGATCCTAATCTCAAAGGCCTCTTCAAGGAAACGTGCGTGTATGTTATTTATTACTTCGTTTTTGTTTTAATTTTCTGTAGTTTTCTCCTCTGAAGGACCCCCACAACTTCAATGTGGACGTGCTTGCTCTGGTTCACAATAGTAAGTGCTTCCATGTTTTAGTGGTGGTGAATCCTTTCAACCTCAACCCTTTTCTCTAGAAACTTATCAAATTATAAAAATATGTTTGCACATAAAGCTCAAATTTTGCAGCACAAGGCGGCGAGGACCCCCTCTACTTTAACATGGAGGTACTTGCTGGATGCCTAAAAAGTAAGTGCTTCCATGTTTTAGTTGTGGTGACTCCTAAAAGCCCAACTCTTGGATTATAAGGTGGGCAGAACTCTACACATCAAGCAAAGAAGACTCAAACTCTGGTATTTCAAACTTGCTACAGGCTAATACTGTTGCTAACATGCAACTCTGTGGTGTAAAAATTGGAATTGCACTTTAGCAATGGTGATGGACTGTGAGACATACCAAGACTTATGGAATAAATAATTTCAAAAGTTTAAAATACGGTAAAAAACTAAATTTTTTAAAGCAATAAAATGTCAATAAAGTATACAAAACACGTGACTTAAGCTTTCCTACAAGTGACAAAAACCTCTGCATACTGCAGGAAAAGCTGAACACACAAACATTTTACAACAATAAAATTGTGGCACCACAAAGCAACAAGACATATATAACAAAACTTAGGAGGCCCAACATAAAACAAGATTAAAACTGTATGTAAAACCTGGGGATTTATTTCATAATTACAGAAGGTGTGGAAAGTGGGGAAACTTGGGATTTTTTTAGCATTGGTCTCTCATTCACGAGGTCCCTTTACAAAGCCAGTTTACTTATTTCCCACTACTACTGAGGAAAAAATAATCAGTGAAAAAAATTCAAATAATGCAGTGATATCACAGAAAACAGGTAATTTATGTCACCTACTTGGAGAGTACCCTCAGGGGAATGACTTCTTCACCCATTTTGTGTCTTTCTTTGTGTTTTTTCTTGTGTTTCCTTTTCGATTTGGAAAGGGATGTGTCTTTTTTGTCTTTGTCTTCTTCTGCAGAAACTTCTACATTAAAACAGTTCAAATAAAAAACACTTAATTCAGACATGGATGTTTTATATAGTAGATATTTCAATAAAATCACATTCAATATCTAGTGGTTCTTTGTATTAACTATTTCTAGTCGATTGCATAGACTACTTAAGTTTACTTGGCTTCTCACACTAAATCTCATTTCAATGCAGCTTTTCTTATCTCATGGGACAAACGGGTCATTACCTTTTCCCTTTTGTATTTTAATTTATTTATCTAGATTCCTGCCTGTGCTGTCTCCATTTGCCCAGGCTGTCTGTTTAACCCATATTTTACTTCAGTCAAGTTCTGTTGATATCAACTTCTTTGAACTATTTTGATTTCTGATTAGATCTCCCTCCTTTGGTGTTGCAAGTTCTTCCTCAATAATTCCCCGTTTAGCTCCTCTCCTTAGAGTGCCTCCCTCCTTACCAGGTTGAATTTTAACTGCAGGGAACACTAATAAGCCCAAACTGATCTAATGCTTCCACTATATCCCTTAAGGGATATCCACCATTCCATTTCATTCAGGCATAGAAATCAGGATAATAAAAAGAGGCAAGAATCTTTACCATTGGAATCTTTTGGAGCTTCTGTTGTTTCTTCTTTTACTGTTTCAACTCCATCTTTTTCAGCAGTTTTCTTAACTTTTGGAGCTGATGTCTCACCATCTCCTGAGGTGGTTCTTTTTCTCTTTCCTGGCCTGCTTTCCCAGGTAACCTCTGAGCTCTCTGTTCTGTCCCATTTCCTCTTCTCCCTTTTGGAGGGCTGCTTGGGAGCCTCAGCTCCCTCCATCTCAGAACACTCTGATGGAGTCCTGTGTCTTTTAGACTTGGGTACTGGCTCTGTGGTAGTGTTGGTGTTCGATTCCTTGGGCTCTGCAGCTGCCTGTGCATTGCTCTCTTTCTTGATTTTGGATTTCTTCTTTTTCTTCTTTTTCTTCTCTTCTGGATTAAAAACACAGTATTTAAAAGTGCCCATGATTAAACATTAGATCAGATTATTTACTGAAGGTAAACAAAGCAGCACATATGATAATCTGGGTTGTTAATCTATGGAAGAGATGCAAGACGTGGACACAAAGTTTCTCCTGGGTGTTTTAAAAAGACAAAAAAACCTGAGTGTAAAGCAGGGTTTGAAAACCATCGGTTTGATTTCTTCTTTTTTTTTTTTTTTT
>VXBB01015260.1:308649-338249 GCA_013399915.1 Illadopsis cleaveri
TTTTTTTTTTTTTTCCCACTTCATGGTATAACAAAAGAACTGGTGATAATTGTGAGGAGTATCAATGTGATTTATCATTAGTCTTAGAAAAAAGATGGGAGGGTGCCTGAAGTCTGGGAAATTATATTACATCACTAGAAATGAGGGAAAATGTTTTAGTGATGAAGTTGCAACACAAATCTGTGATTCAGGTTTGTAAATTACAGTAGATTTTTCATACTTAAGCCCTTGCTGGCCAAATGCTGCAATGTGAATTGTTTTTATTGAAAGCTTTTAAGACACATGAAATCAAACTGCAGTAACACAGCAGGTGAGAATTTTCTCTACAGAAGCTGAGGCACAAAACTGATTCAATAACTTAGTAACACTTACCTACTACAGTGTTCTCACTTGAATTCAGTGTAGGAACTGGTTTATTCTTTACTGTTTTGGGGAAAATCCCAGGTTTCCGTGGCGCTTCCTCAGGTGGATTATTCAAAAACTAAAGGAAGGAAATTGAGAACCATGTAACACCACAAAATCATACTTTCTTTGAAGACTCTGCATTCAAGTTAAAACCAGCAATTCTCATCACATTTCAATACATAAATACTTTCAAATCACATGTCAGTACAGAAAATTAGGTATGACCATGCTTGCTTGATGAAATTTAAACACTATTTATTGTTACACAGAGATGTCTTTCTGTAAAAGATGCCAAGAGTGGCCAACCAAATTACTTACAAAAAAACCCCCCAAAAAAATTACATTTCTAAATCTTCAGGTTATTAATAGAATTATATCTTTAAAGAATTGTGGCACTGATTACAGTTCTGAAAGCAGGGAAGAGGAGCTAACTCCTATTAAGTGAAGCTTTTAAATGGTGATATTTTCAGAATTTCTTTTAGACTCAGTGGGTGACCTAGGGAAGAGCACACCACTGACATCACAAGGTGACACCAGGAACAATGTCAGGCACCAGCACTCACCTCAATGGCTTTCTCTGCTTGTTCTTTGGTCTCAAACTCAACAAAAGCAAAGCCCTTTGGATCCCCAGTGCTTTTATACCGGGGGATACTGACGTAAACTACATTGCCACACTTCCCAAACACCCGCTCAATCCAACTGTGATTCACATTTTTGGGAAGCAGCTCCTAAAGGAGAAAAAAAAATAAAATTAAAGTTTGGTGTCAAACCGTTGAGAGGCAAAGTATCCACGTAGTAAAAAGTGACCTGAGAACAGATCTCTAATTATTCATATCACTATAACAAATACATTATACATTTAATTTAGGTGCTTGTCTCCTTCACATGATAGACACCTGCAGCTGGATCTTTGCAACACAAAATCTCTTGGTAAATTTAAAACCTTGGAGCAAATACTGGACTGGAATGTCCCAAACCATCCTCTGCACAGCACAAGCAATTTTTTTTTTTTTTTTAATTGGCAGGTATCACAGAAAAAGTTCCTGCAGGCCAGTAAAGAGTCACTACTGATAAAATTTTTACCAGTAGCCAATATTTTCAAGTTTAGCAGTTAGAGCTTAATTCAGCAGATGAGCAGAAACTTTTAGGCAGCTTTTTGGGTGACAAAATTGTCTCATTTTTACTTCTAGGAAGTCTTTATTAGAGCAACACATTTTAGCATCTTGCAGACACCGTGCCTGAGTTCAGCATTTCCCCATCCCAATCAAACAGAATGATTCCTCACTAGACCCAATGGAACACTTTAAAATCCCACTCTCAAATTCATGTCTAAACAACAAAAGTGTCTTCATTATTTAATTATTTTTTTTTTCACAAGTTACTGCACTAAAAGGTTCTCCTTGTAGGGGAACACTTATCACATTCAGATTTTCTTTTTTCATAAACTTTGCCACCCTCAGAAAAACATTTTGTTATGGTTTGGCTTTAAGTTGAAAAGCCAGTTCAAGTTTTTTTCAAGTTTTAGTGGTATAATAGTGAAGTCTACGGTAAAGCATATAAAAAAGTCAGATTATTGCAGAGAAATTTAACTTACCAACACTTGGACTATTACTCTCCCCAATCCTACAGCCCAGCTATTTACAAAACATTTAACCACACACTAAAGCTCTGCATAGACAATGTACCTCATGACTTAGAATATCTTATCCAAAAATGATATAGACAAAGTATTTCAGAGTTCTAAGCAATCCCTGTAATCGCATTAGGAAAATCATAAGTCTGGCACGTTGTATTTAAAAAAACCAAAAGCCAACCACCTTTTCCAGGCTTTTGTTAAGGAAGGAATCATCAGAGCAATTCAGTTCCTCCTTATCTGGATGGGCTGGAATTTTGGCCATGATTATTGTGTATCTTTATCACAGAAAACTCAGTGCTGTCTGGAAAATACTTACTCAGCTTCTAACAGCTACAGGTACATAGCAAAAATGGTGCTTGTCAGAAAAAGCAAATAGAGACAAAGCAAATTCTACAGTGGCTTCAAATCTAGTAAATAAAATTGCCCAGGGTTTAAATAACCAAAAGCTCAACCATCAGATTTCTTTTCAATCTACCACTCAGTTGGCTCCACAATGTGACAGCTTTTTCACTCTGGCAGGGCTGAAATACCACGGTGAGATGCAGACTTATCCCATCAGCACAAGCCATTTTCATTTAAATTAAGCAGTCATTCCAGTACCAAGGTAGCCACAGGACAGTGTGCTATTAGGAGGATAGTTAAAATTTTTAAGTATAGTCTGCCTTTAAAAGAATGGTGTTTGTGTGTACAAAACCAGAGGCACTTGCAGTAACAGATCTTATAAACAGATAATGCTGTTTAAAGTACCCTGATAAACTTGGGAATGCAGCTAGATCCTGTTTGATGAAGCTCATTTAGTTGTTATTAGAAAGCTTTAACTACATTAATGTAATGAGTAAATACTTCTTAATACCACTGGTGCTCCTGTGATGGCATTAAAAAAGCCCAGTGAACACAGCAATTGCTCAGTGCAATGAAATTGCCCCTTTTCAGCCTGGGAAGCACCACTTTGTTCAGCATTTAAAACGATTTAAGCTGGACCAAGAAATCCCTGCACCAAACGAAGCCCTGTCTTGCCACAGTCACTCTAAGCTCTCGCTCACCTGCCTTTGCTAATCCATTTCTTTTATTTCTGCTGCACAATCAGAAGGAAAACCCTGATGCACAGATGGATCTACATTAGTATTTTTATTTAGGAACAAACAGGCAGGGGCACACACAAGTGCAGCCTTACCACATAGACAGTCCGACTGTCCACGTCCTTTGGGCTCTCGCCCAGGGGTTGGCGTCTCCTGATCCTGGTTCCTTCCAAGTCCAACTGAAAATAGGGAGAGAAAAAAAGCATTTTCCATGAGATTATTGCTTGCCTCAGCACCCCAAATACAGAAGGGTGAGATGCTAAATACCTCTACAACAGATGAGTCTTTGACTGCCCGAGCGATCAGCTTCCCGTCAGTAGTCAATTTTTTCATTTTGTTGAAAGAAACAAGAAGTGATATGTCAACATCTGGGGGGGGGGAAAAAAAAGTGTGATTATGAAATCAGGTGATGTGTACTACTCCACTTGTTTTCTTGTGAAACAATCTGCAAGCTCTAAGTGCTGTATTAAACCAAGGATTCATAGAAAAGTTTTACCGTCAAAATTTAAGTTTTAAGTACACCTAAATTTAATTTTCTTCTGCGCTAACCTTTATCAAAGGAATTTTGTTCTTTTACTTCCCCCACTGATAACTGTTGTTTTTGAAAAGAAAGGAAGAATCCCTCCCCCCTTTCTGATGTAGTTTTACAGGACAAAACCAACTTGCATTGAAAACGTGCCTCTCCTTCAAGTACTCATCGAGTATTTAACCCAGAGCTGCCAACACAGAGCCCCTGCTTGCACTTCAGTTTCAACCAGACACGCTGCTCAAACCTTGGCAGAAAATTATGTGGCACTAGTCTTATAAGAATTCAGACACTTCTAATATCTCTAGAAAACGCAGGGTAAATTTTACTTATTTATTACTTTAATAATTATTTAAGGTAGCCTTTAGAAAAGTCCAAACAACCACATAAAAAACTGTTTGAAAAGACTCGCAGTAACCCTACAAGCAAATAAACAATTTTTAGTAGAGAGAAAATTACCAAAATACTTATGCTTACCTACACATTCGAATGACATTTTAATTTCTGCACCTATCTACCCTGCAAAACAAGCCCACTACCTCTGAGGGCAAAATGACTCTTGTTTCATGGCTTGTTCTTAAAATTATACAAAAACGGGAAAAGAAAATCAGGTCTCCCAAACAGTCATTTCTACCCCGGCAGATGTCTTTCCCATAGGGCTGATAGGGCAGGAGAAGAGAAAGAGCAAATAGAAGTTTCAAAATCGAGTACTAGTTCTGCCTCCTGAGCTGCTGATGCTGATCTCCAGCACGGAGCTCCTGCCTTTGCCAGGAGAAAATATGCACCTCAAAATAAGCTGCCACTGTTGCCAGCAATACAGGGAAGAACAAAGTGAAACATAAATGTTTGCTGAAATCTACTGAAAATAAACTTACACCCATCTCTGGACTTCTCTATTTGTTCTCGAAGAAATCTGTCTTTGTGCAGATTAACATCACCAAACCAGAAATCCACTTGCTTGGCTATATCTGCCAGCACCTGTTTAACTCTTGATCTCTTCTTCTTCTCTCTTTCCTTTTTCTGCTGCTCAGTGCTCTCTTCTTCCATGGCTTTGTCTCTTGCTGTTTCAGTCTCCATTCCTGTCATTCTGCCAAATGAGACATAAATGTAATCTTGAAAACACAAAAGTCATATTTCAAGGAGTAAACGTTCTTGTTTAATTTTCTGCCCTGTTACCAGAAAAGCAAGTTACTTGCTAAAGAGTCTACAACAGCTGAAGCTGAAAAGCAGGTAAGTTCCCTCCTCATAAAGACATTTTTCTAAGGATTGAAAAAAGATACATCATTTTTGCTCCACTCCCCCTAACTCACAGTACAAACCATTAGAAAGATCACACACAAACTCCACGAGCACTACACACTTCAGAAACTAACCTGGTGTTACTCTTGATCACAGCAGATCTGGTAACAGTGAGGTTCTTTTTTTAAAAAATTGTCTTTATTATATCAAAAGTGCAAACCACTCACTCCATCAGCTACCAGGGCCCTGCCCAAGAGCACTAAGTCAACAAAGTGTCTCTAATGGCAAACCCAGGTCAGGACTCCAGAATAGGCCCGTGGAAAATAAACACTAACTAGAACCAAGTGACTTCACATACAGATTCATCCTGAAACATATAAAACCGTTTTAATGCATCAATTCATCTCTTTTGTTCACGTTTCCATTCGCTGCAGCTGAGAACTGCCAGTCACCGCTTCGGTACCTCATTTCACACGAGCAAAACAAAGCAAGGCTGCCAGGAGCAGACAGCTTTTGGAAAATTAAATTAACACAAAAATTAAAGTAATTAATGTCGCAATCACCATATGAAAGACTTCTCAGCTCTCTGCCAAGGCAGCAGAGAGGGAAACGAGAGCACGGCCATCAGAGAGGAAGCCCACCTCGACAACAGGATGGCGAAATGGAAATGGTCCCCAAATTATTGTGCAAATGAGGCTTCCTCAGCCGGAGATCAGTTTCTCCCCCGCTGCGAGCTGCCGACTCCAGATAGTGAAAGGTCAGCAGTTACCTTGTGGAGATAAGCCAGGTAAAACTGCTCGGCAAGTTCAAGCTCCACTCGAGAGCCCTTCAGCGAGTTTTTATATCATTAACCAGCAGACAACACGCTGCTCAGCCGAGGGCTGCACTGAGGTGCTTCATAAATTGTCATTATGGGTTATCTGTAGCGGCTGAACAGCTTGAAGGGACCACACCAACATATCAGTGCGACCCACGGACAGCACAGCTTTGTTTCATGAAGCATTTTGAGTCACTCAGGTCTGGGACTTCCTTCCCAGGAAGCCAGAAGGAAAGCAGCTTCGAGCTGCATTCCAGGCTCCCCTCTCACTTTGTGTTTTAGAGATGAAGCTTTGAGAAAATTACTTTGTACTTCAAGGACCTCCAGAGCCGGAGCAAATATCAATTATTAATACGTACACAAAAATCCAAGTAATTAATTCAGTAATCTCCATATGCCCGGGTGTAAGGCAGTCCGTATTTTTCACAAGTCAACCCTCACACTACCCGCAGCACTCTGATAAACAATTCAAATCAGAGGAAAGCAAAAGCAGGTCAAAACTTCACACTGATAAAGCAAAGATCTCCTCAAAAGCAATAAAATCGCAGTGCCTCTGTGTGCCAGAGTGAAACCAGAAAAGGAGGGACAATTAAACGGGGGAAGGAACTTTAGGAAAGCAAAGATAATGTGAATCAAAATAACACAGCTCCAAACTCATCTATAGAAACTTCTTTAGGCTCGATAAAAATTAAAGATTTCAGTGCTAACCCATATCCAACCCCAGTTTCTATATTATCAACACGTGGAAAACATAATAAAATTCAACTGTAATACAAGGTCAGGAAGAAACGAGGTGCAGATATAAAATATAATTTATTCTCTTAAGCCCTGATGCAAATGTTTGTTTGCTTGGGGTATTTTAAAAACGAAAATGGGACAATAGGGGATGAGGGAGAAAAAAGAAGAATTCAAAACACTTAATGTACTATGAAAATGTTTTTGTAGAGCCAGGGGCAGCCCTAGGCAGGCACTGCAGAGTAAATGCAAGTATTCAGCAAACCTGAAACTACTTAAAAAGACACATCCTGAAACAGTTTTACACCAATACAGACACAGGCAGAGCTGCAGGGTGAAGTTCCTGCCCTGCCCTGAAACTTCTCTCTATGCAAAGTGAGGTTACAAAGGACAGGAGTTAATACACGGGGGCCAGCACAAATTTCTTAATCTAAAACCACAAAAACTTCTGCTCTTCCCCTCCCATTTTACAGAAAGAAACTAATGCATTATTTTAAACACAGTTTTAGGGCATTTGATAGATTTCATGAAACCGGTGTGCCCACAGACAGAAAAGGCTCTGCTTCCACTTGATGAGTGTTAAAGCTGTTCCCACCCACAGGGGAACCTGTGTGTTAGCTGTGCCCTTCCCTCTGTCGCCTCAGGAGGTGCAACGTGGATTTATTTGTGCTCAAGACTGGACGTGGGAGTTAGTGCCATGGTCTGGTTGACAAGGTGGCCATCGGTCAAAGGTTGGACTCGATCTCAGAGGTCTTTTCCAACATAAGCGATTCTGTGGTTATAATTAAAATATATGCCAGGGCCGGACTCCGATTAGGTGGATTCACCTGTATGATGCCAAAAGGGCAGCCCAACTCTTTCACCTCAAAACATCTCACCCTCAAGAAACACTACTGAATTTTAAGACCTGAGAACTTATTTCTGGTTCTTCCCTGTTGGAACAACCAGGCGATTAGAGAACTGAACAAGCAGCAGAGCTGCTGGAGGGAAACAGAAGGAATGAGCACTTGGGAGCAGAGTGGAGGTGGTTACAAAAACGAAGCATTCTGTGGCCCTGGCAGCTGCTGCACTAGACCAAAACCAGTGAAAATCTATGGGAGAACCTCACCTTCTTTATTATTCCAATAAGGGGCAGACCACAATGTGAGACAGATTTTTCTAGCCCTGAGAAGCCTGACCACCACACATTTACCACAGCACAGGTACTGACCACTGCAGGTGCTGCTGCTGTAGCGACTCACATACCTTACCGATAGAACACCTAAAAAAAACAAGCAGAGACTATGTCTGAGGGGCCCAAAAGCCCTTCAGCACGAGTCCCTCGGCCCCAACGCGAGGCGTCAAGACATGATACCACGCAGCAGAGCCACCCGTGCATCACTTGCGGGCAAAGCCACCTCAGCGCCCCGGGGCAGTGAGGAGCGCTCAGGAAGGAGCCACACGCGTCGGGAGCAGCGGGCACAGGGAGAGGAGGATGCCCAGGGGCGGGCAAAGGACAGGTCAGGGTTACAGCGTGATACCGGCCGGCGGGGAGCGATGACCTGAGGGGACCGACGCGACCCCCCCGCCCCGGCCGTGAGGGGAGCGCGCAGGGGCGNCGCGCGTGCGCGGCGGCGTCGGGGGCGCGCCCGGCTCTGGGCGCACGTGACTTCCTCCTCGCGGGGCGTCGCGGCGTCGTGACGTCACGCGGGGCGCTGCGGCGGGAAGTTCGGAAAGGCGGCGGCCGCCACCGGGATCCCCATCCCGGTCCCGATCCCCGTTCCCGGAGCCGCTGGGTACGGTCGGGGTGTCCGCCCGACCCTCCCGGGTTAGTGGCGGGGGGGGGGGTCGCGGTCCCTCGGGGCATCCCGCTGGGAGGCGGCGCTGGCGCTGAAGGGAAGGCTGGAGGGCTGGGAAAGGGCTGTGTGGAGGCAGCGGGTCTGACAGCGGCGGGTCCGTGGCGTTCATTCCCTCGGCAGTCATCCCAAGGGCTCGCGTTGATCCAGCTGCTCTCATAACTTAAGGAATAACTCTGTCCTAAAAGGCGCGTCCGAGGATTTTCACTGTATGAAGCACCCAAGGAGGTGGCCACCAGAAGACACAGCGCCAATCTTTCCCCTTTTTGTCACATAAACTGTTTCTCGCCAATCCAAGGAGTACATAAAAATTTATTTTAAAAATATCTCGCGGCCGAACTTCAAATATGCAAAGAGGTTTGGCTTCACGGGCAGCTGGTTTGGAGAGTCAGTTATTTTTTTTGCATGAGGTGAACATGCATGACCGACTCCAGACCTGTGGCAAAATCATTCCGGAAACTGCTTCTCTGGTATTTTGGTGGGGAGTGTTTTTTGTGGGGTTTTTTTTGTTTGTTTGTTTGTGGGTTTGGTTGGGTTTTTTCTTCCGCTGCAACTGAATTTTGGTGTTTTAATTCAAGTAATTCTGAATAAGAGTATTCAGAGTTGCCAGCCATTCATTTAGTTGAATGAATTCGTCTAAAAGCTGGGAAAATATCTTAACATCTATTAAAAAAAAGTTTGTTTGGTTGGTTTTTTTTACCAGCAGTCTGTTAGACTCTTTTTGATGTTTCTCTTTAAAATGCCCACAGCAGCTTTACCCCACTGTTTTGATACTGTCTTGCATCGAATTCTTTTCTTTTCAGGGTAAAAAATAAGTAATTTCTTGTCCACAGTTTTCCTTCCCAGCTCTGGTGCATCCTGACCATTTCCCTGTCTCTCAGGCTATTTGTGGAGATTTGTGAAATAAGCTGTTGGATGACTGTGTTGCCAAAGCAATGGCCTCTCAAGAATTCACTGTGAGTGATTTTTTTAACATTGTGCAATTAAGTAGGAATAAATTTAAAGACTGTGGCTGCTGAAATATTTGAATGTTTTCTTACTTCTTATTTTTTCAATCTTTTACATATTTAAAACAGGTGTTATACACTCACCAAAAGATGAAAAAATCAAAAACATGGCAAGATGGAATTCTGAGGGTTAGAACTGGCAGAAATCAGGTGAAAATTTAGATTTAACTCTGTTGGATTTAATATCATCTGCTGCTGCCAGTGGCAGTCTAGTTGATTTATGAAATAACTGGTTATTTAAAATCTTATTTTTATATTACAGGCTACCTTGTTTGATGATAAAGGACAATGTCTGGAGAGTATTTTTATAAAATCTCAGGTATATTTTGTTCAGAGTTGTTATTTTTATATCTGATTGTAGTTTGCCTTTCAGGCAGCATTTCAAACACTTCTTTGGTAGCCAAAACAGTAATTTCTCTTGTTGTTGATAGAAAACTCTGCTACAGTTCAAATAATGGAAAGGGAAAACAGCTTCTATTTATTAATAGATCTTACTGTTTGTCCAGAAGGTTTCATGGGATTTTTCTTCCTTTGTGGTAAAAGCAGTGTATTGCAGTGATAGATGAAATAATCATTGAAGCTAAGTGCTAATGCTTTTTAGAATATATGTATAAATGTATAAATTTTAGAATATATGTATAAAAAAGTATTAGATGGTATCTGTGATATAGTAGGTGAAAGTACCTCCCCAGATTACCTATAAGTACCTAAAAGACTATATTTATTTAAAACAAAACTATATCATATTGTTTCTTTTATATTATTATTATCCATACCCTGCTGCTCTCTCTTTTCCAGGTGACTCCTGGAGATGATTTTGAAAGTGAACGATATTTAATCACAGTTGAAGCAGTCAAAGTGAGTGAAAAGCCCTCTGAAGACCAGCCCAAGAAAGCAGAAACTCCAGCAGTGGATAGAAATGGTGTAAAACCTGGTCTTCTACCCCCAAGGCATCTCCCTGTTGGCCTGAAAAGGAAGGTCACGGTGTGTTTTTGTTCCAGATTTTTATGTCTCATGTTTGCATGCATTATAAAACACCAGGGGCACATATTTTCATGAATGGTAAATATAATAATGAATCACAAGGGCTTGAGGTTGTTTCTATGCACCTGTGGAATCCTCATGTGGATTTGATCAGAATATAATTCCAGGCCATTTGTTCGTGGAGTGTGCCCCATTTTCAACACTTGATTACAAAATGTGGATTGATTGAAAATATCTCTCCTAGGGGTTCCAAGGGCCACGCCAAGTTGAGAAGAAAATGCCAGCCGTGGAAGATGAAGAAAAACCAACAGTGTTGCCTTTATCTAAGGAGTGCCAGGGGAGTTTTCCATCCAAGTTTTACATCAGCTCTCCGTTGTTTTCTACGATCCGCAAGAAGGATGCAGAAACAAACCCCTCTGCAGGCTGTCAGGAAGAGGGATGGAGGGACAATGGCAGAGAACAAATGTCTGTGTCCTCACTGCTTTCAGCTCCCTTTAGTGACAGTTGTGAGGAGACAGAGAAGCAAAACTCCAATCAGTTTGTTGTGAAGGCAGAATCTCCTCTCCTTACTGGGCACGCTGGTCCCGGGACTGTGTCCCACCACATCAGGAGCACAGCACAGATAATTGCTCTTCTGAAGTCTAAACCAGCCCAAGGACACAGAGAGCAAACACCTGGAGTCACAGGTTGTCCTTCCAGGTTTCAGGCAGCAGAAAATGCATATTTATGTGACAAAAAAAGCCCCGTCCCACCTGCTTTTTCAGGTGACCCTGCCAAAGGACTCGTTCCAGATATGCAGCACCTGCCTTTTCTGCAGGGAACTGTAAATGATAGAAAGGACTGGAATGCTCAATGGTTTCCAAAGTCAGCTGAACCTTGTGGTGATGGAGTCACAGGACAGAGACATGACAAAAAGGTAAATACTGTAAGTCAAGATTTACAAGATCACTGCAACACAAATAGTTATTTCCTACCTGAGTCCACTGTAAGTAGAATGAGTGACAGTCAGTTTGTCCCATCCTCAGGTGATATTTCATGTTCAGCAAGTCCAGCTACCTTGGAAAACAATCCTTTTGGATATAGGGAGCATTCAGGGACTGACAGTCCTAGGGAGAATTTCTCTGTGAAGATGCAGAGCGAGCTTCATCCAAGACAGAATTCAGAGAGAGTGTCTAGTGCCCCAGAGCTCCCTGGGGATGTGACATTGCCTGGAGCTGGAATTGTGAAGGAGGAGTTTGGTTTGCAGGGCACAGACTGTAGTCCTGATGGGGAACTGATGGAGGTTAACTTTAACCTAATGGAGACTTTTGATTTTAATGACATAGACAATGAAGATGTGTGTGAAAGAGGAGGGCAGGAATTCCCTGAGGGAGACACGCCTTCATGGAGCCCAGGTTGTTTACAGGGAGAAGATGTAGCACAAGATGCTGCCTTGAGGCCTCCTTTGGAGCCTCATTCATGCTGTGAACTAGAGACACACAACAAAAATGAAGCCAAATGTTCAAATTTTGATGGAGAAAGGGGTATGCCACCCCAGCTTTGTGACAGTGATGCCAGGAGAACTGCAGAAGATGCTGCAAACCAGACCAGAACTGAAGTGGAGCTTCTAGGTGATGGATGCACCATAGAAGAGATCAAGGAGAGTCAGTCAAGTTTGGAAGCCACAAAGAAAGAGGAGGATCTGAATGGCAGTGCAGCACTCACCATTAATGGCACATCCTGGATAAAAATCCAGCACTCTGATCTCTTGCCTGGTGACACCAATGTTAATGAATGTCACCCTGAAACCAGGGTGTGTGAGGCAACTGGAACTCTTCCAGGTATTTCTCCCAGCAGAATGATTTCTGCCATGGACAAAAAGGCCAAGGAAGGAGTGACACAGCTTGGATGCATGGAATCCCCAGACGTTGGCTCAGAGCACTTCTGGGGTGCTAAGAGGGATGACATTAAACCAGGCAGCCCTCTGCTGGCTTTGTCACAAAGATCAGCTCTTTTAGGAGCAGGTTATTCATCTCCAGAGGAAACAGCAGTAGGAGAAACTGTGTTGGAAAATGCAGAGAGCATAACTGCTTCTCCTGAAGCCTGCAGAGGAGAAACAATAGGGGTGGAGTGCCTGAAAGGCACAGCAGTGGCTGAGGATTCCTCAGGACTCCCTGGTTTGGTGAATGATATTGCTCTTCTGAGAGCTTTGACTCAGCACAGCACAGCATTAGAGAGCTTGCAAAAGATGGAGGAAAATGCCAGCATGTTCTGTGAAACAGACACTTCTAAGGAGACACTTGAACCCCCTGAGAGGGATGAAGGTTAGGTCAGCTTGTATTGTAAACTGGATTCTGTGTGCCTGTAGCTGTTTGATTTCTCTCATTTCTCCTCATGTTTAGAAATACTTTTAGTGTGATGTGTTATGTAGGTTCCCTGCTTCAGTTTTTTACTGTTTAAAGCAACATTGTGAGCTCCAAGTCTGTCTCTGTTTGCTCTCATTCAGTTAAATCCTAACTGTGCAATTTGTTGCATGGATAAGGTTTGCAAGACCTGTAAATATTCAGATGCTTTCATGTAAAAAAACCCCAGACAACTGACTGTAACTCACTGTGCTTTTCCATCTCTTGTAGCTATAAAAGAGTTTACAGAAATGCCTTACTCAGAAAGTTTACAGGCAGCTTCCTGTTCATACTTTGATTCTCCTGGCCTTATGGTAACCAATTTTTGACTACATATGTTTATCTGTACAAGATAAATTAATTTTCCACCTGGCTCCTGGAAGAAAATTCTTGGTTTATGGAACCACAGAGCTACAAATTCCTCAGAGGCATTGTTTATGAAGCTGGTAATAAATAGAGGATGTCATCTTGATAATATCCAGGAGGCCTCATGTATGACAAGAATCTTAATGAAAATTGTAGTATTTGGTAATGTTTAATATCCCATTAATATGTCTGATACTTCTTCCCTACCCCATCTTTTACCACCTTTTTTTTCCCCCCACTATCTTTTTAAATACATGGCTTTCCTTGGAATTTTACCATTTGGGTTGAAATACACTGGGAAAACTGTTTGTGTTTGAGAATTCACATTGACTTTTTTTATCCAGTGCTATTAACAGCCTATTTTCTTTTCAATCCATCTAAAGCTTATGGAAAGATTTTAGAAATCCTTCCCTTTTTCTTGTTCTGTTTGAAAAACAAACATAGTTTCTTATCCTGTCATGGATGGTCCTGGCTTCCAAATAAAAAGACTCTAACTGAAAAGGCTTCCTTTGTATAAATACAAGACATTTCTTAGCCTAAATTTTCACTTTAAATGGTTGTTAAATTGTTAGACTAATCAGGTTTTGGTACTTTTCCTCTGCAGGCCAACTGTGTGGACAATTTATTACAGAAGACAGAAGCATATATTGTACCAATAGCAGCAGCCCAGAGAGACCCTGGGACATCTGACTGGCAACCAAAGGTAGCATTTCTGTGGAGCTGAAGTATAATTAACAGTGTTTTCTAAATTTCAGCTAAATGGCTTGCTAGTTGCAATGTATTACACTAAGTCCTAATAAAATTTTAACCAGTTCTCATAACTTTTAGTACAGTTCACTGTGGGAAGTCTTCTGGGAGAGTTTTAAACTCAAATTACAAGGAAAAAAAACCCGGATTTTTTTGTTTCTCTTCTGCAGCATCAACAGATTATTTTTGTTGTATGTGTAAAAAGTACCTGTATTGAGTGTAGATAGTTGCAGAGCAGTTTTTTGCTTCCTGTTAGTGATGATTCCAATGCATTGTGTAGCCTGTTGCCTTCCAAGGGCACCAAGTGAGAGGATCAGCAGCTAGTGAGGTCATGTTGAGAGCTCCATGCTCCCAGCTGGGATGGCAGCAGCACCCAGACAACAAGGACTTTGCAGCTGAGACATTTTTCTCACCCCTCTTTTCAAGGAATTATGACCTTTATGACTTCAGACAGGTAAAACAGGTTTTTGTTCAGTTATCCTTACTAACCTTAGTGGAAGAAAGTATCCTGTCAGTTTAGGATAGAAAATAGTTCATTTTTGAACTGCTACAATCATATTGAAATCAATTATTTTTACTTACCTTTGTTATTGAAACTTTGTAATGTGTGACTTGGTTTTTTTCTGCTCCTTTGCACTTTGAAAAAAAAGAAGATAAGCAGCTTCATTTCTGTCAAGTTTTTGCTTATGCTTTTTTTAAAAATAAAGTCTCCAGGTTCCAGGAGCCTTCCTAAGGATGATGTTGACATTATCAGAGAAGGGAATTTTCAAATGAAGCCTGATGTTATTGAAGAGCCAGGAATAAACCAGTCCTGTAAGTGAAAGTAAAAGGAGAAGGGCAGTGATTGGCCTCAAAATTTCTGCATGACTTCAGTGCTTCACATGTTTTTCCCAGCACTGGCACTGGATGTGTGTCCTGAAGTGCCACCATGGGCAATGTCACACTCACCCTCTGACCTGAGACAAGCACAGTGGTCTGCCTGGGAACCTGCCAAGGTGGGGATTGACTCTCTCTTGCAGATGTTTTTTTGCTTTATTTCCTGTGTGTTCATGGCAATTCCTTATTTTTGAAGCTGTTTTATCTCCATTCTGAGAGGCATTTCAATTGCTTAGAATTAAGAGAGGGAGAATACTGACAAAAGAGCTGTAATCAGGGTTTTTTCCAGTCATTCACCTGCTGTGTTAATTCTTCACCTGCAGATTTCATCAGAACTGACTTCCCCACTTGATCCAGACTCTACAATTTCTCCACCTTGGGGAAATGAGGAGACTGTTGGAGACATCTGGGAGCCCCTGACACATGGGATCTTACCAAGTGAACCAGAACTCCCAGATTTTTTTTTCAGTAAGAATTTACAGTTTTTATACTGGCACCTCACAGTGTTTTAGCTGAAAAATCTCTGAGGATTCTTGAAGCACAATGAATTGGGCTATCATAGGCAGTTACTCTGCCAATTATAGTCTCCTGAAAGAGACTTTAGTAGAGGGATTCAATTTTATAAAGAAAAAGTCAGCTTCTGGTTTGGGGGCAAAAAGGCTGTAAGCTAAGCTTCTAAATGATACCTGTGTTTTCATTTATCTGCTTTTAGTTTCCTTCCATATTCAGCTGTCCTCTGACCCTCTCCCATGTGACACCTATCTGTAACTTTCACTACTGATTAATTTAGTCAAAAGGATGCTTTTTGGTACTAGGAGCTTGCTTATCTGCATTGTTTAATATTAATTCATAGGTTTGTGGGTTATCTTTTGGAAAAAGCAGCAAATGTTAAGCTGGGTGTTTTCTAGTTGGCAGCTGTCACTGACATCAGATTAATGACCTCCAGAACACAACCATATTTAAATAATCATCTTTTATATGAGCAGAGTGGCTACATAATGTGTTCTGAATATGGAGATTTCAAAGAATCAAAAGTAACTAAAAGCATCACACAAAATCCATCGTTTAGGGTAATACTGCACAGGAACAATCCAGAGAGCTTCCCAGTTAGAAGACAGGATGTAAAAGGAAGAACTTAGAATTCCTTCCTTCCTTTTAGTACATCTGAAGTGCCATCCCTAGGTGCTGCCAGTTGTTTGTAAGCTGTGTTTGCCCCACAGCCCGGGAGAGATCCAGCTGTCCAGAGGAATGCAGCCTCCCACCCTCCAAGCCCGTGATGAAAACACGAACTCCATTTGTCACTCTTCCTGCCACCAGCGAGATTCCTGACGTGTTTTACCCCACTGACAGCCAGGAGGTCCAGCAGCCTTTGGGCTCTTCAGGAAACAATTTGTGCAGCCAGTCAGTGGCATTTCCTAGGAGTGCTCCTGGCCCCGAGGACAGGAATTCTGAAACCTCCGTGTTTGGGGAGTACACGGAAGAGGGACAAAGGGGATCTGTGCCACCAGTGCTCCCTAATGTGACTTCCCAACACAGACAAAGCAAGTGGCTGAAGTATCAGAGCAGTGCTCAGTGTGATTTGATCCCTGAAAACAGCGCTGATGGGGAAGAGAATGATGACATCTGTGCTCACAGCATCCTCGGAATGCCGCCGGGTGACACAGGAGAGGGCAGAGCCAGGAATCCAAGTGCTCCTAGCTCTGCAGCACTGCTGTCAGCCAGGATCTCTCCTGGGGAACCCTCCGGGGCTGCAAACACCATCCACCCAGCTCTGGTTTCAGAGGGGAAGGTACTTTCCCTGCACTTAAGGCAGACACCTTTGGCTGAGGCCACACAAAAGGTGTTGAGTCACCTGAGCTGCCACGCCGGAACAGGAGACGGCCAGGTGTGTAACTGTTCAAGCAAACACAGCTATCACTGACACAAACACTCTTCTCTGGCCAAAGGGATTGCATTTATCTGATTTCCTGCAAGATACTGTCAGTAGGATTGGATGAAGTGTTTCTACCGACCTAGTGACACAAAAAAAATGTATTTTTTTAAGTGCCGTGACTAATCTTTGTAAAGGTAATTCCTTGGCACACACAGTGCCAGATTAAGGTTTTTAATCTGAATGCTCATGGCAGGAAGGTGAAAGAAAAGCTGCTGGGCTGTTTTGACATCTATAATTGGTAAGAAATCGTGTGCACCACGGGTTTTTCTTAATTGTGGTGTCAGCCTCTTTTTATGAATACCTATTTTTGCTTCAAGGCATAGTCTTTGGTTTCAAAATATTATAAATTCCTTCCATTTTAATTGTGTAAAAGTCAAGTTATGGCACTGAATAAGCACCTAAAAATTTAGCACAGCTGTTTGTGAGCAATAGACAAATGGAGTAAATTGGGGGAAAGCACAAAACCAACCACAAGTCAGGTTTTTAAAGTTGTCAGATGGTTTTGAGAGTAGAAAAAAATGTTAACTCTTTCTCTTTTTTTGAAAGTTTTTTGGTTCTTTAAAACTGTCCAGTACAGTATTTATGTGAAGTAGAGGTGAGGAAATAACTAATATATTTCATATATACACTGGTATACACATTGTGTGTGTTTTTATACATACATACAAACATACATATATATATGTAAAATCCATATATACTAGACTTTAAAAGTTCATGAAGACTTAATTAATTTAAGTCTGTGAAAATTATTAATTTATTATTTCTGTGCAAAAATGTTGTTAAAAATGGAGTGTATGTGCTCCTTCCCCATGCCTAGTGCTGAAAAACATGATTTTGAACTACATAATTTACTCTATAGCCTTTGGAAATATTATCTGTGTTATTATAAATGCAGCCTGTTTGGTAAGGGGCAAATTTTAACCTTGTAGTGCATCCTAACTGGCAGCCTAAGCTCTGGGAAAATCTATTTTTACAAATCTGCAAAATTTGTCTCATTCAAGGTCTTACAGTTTTTAATGGTCTCTTTTCCTGGGTCTTTTTAGGACATAACAATTTCTGAGTTGTCTTTTCCTCCTGTGGATAAAGTGAAGCATGCCAATCTTCCTAAAAGAAAGATTTCCATCCCAGCTGTGTTTCAGTCTCACACTCACTACAAACAGGTTTTTAAAGCTGCTCTGACAGGTAAGTCTCTGCTCTATGAAATGCTGACTTTTTAAACATTGCCTATTAAAACAACAGCATTTAACAATTGCATAATTACATAAAACAATTGCATTTAATTTTATATATATATATATATATACTGAAATATATTCAGTCTATACCCAAAATTGCAAAGACAAACCAAAAAGACAGTACACTTCTGTTCAACTATGTAACCTCAGGGCTGTTTCCCAGTCTTAAGATTCCTAAGCCTTTTTTTCCCCCCTGGAATAATTGCATTTTGCAGGTCACATGGCTTCTTTTAGGACTCAGATTAAATATTTTGATTTGGGATGGAAATCTTCCAATGAAAATACATTTGTCTGAGTGTTGTGTACCTGTGTAAGCATTCTAAGGCTGTGCTGATGATTCTGTTGTTCTCCTTTCCCTACCAAGAGCAATTGAACATAATGCTGTTTGAGTTGGCACAGAGGCTGCACAATGCCCTCTCCAAAGTGGATATATCATCTTACACTGCAGTGAAAGATGGGCAAAGCCAGAGCCAAGGAAGCTGTGCTCCACTCTGCAACCACATGCACCCTGCCAAGCTGGTGATGGTTAAAAAAGAAGGTCAAAACAAGGTGCTGTTTATTCCTTGTGTTTTCACACTTTTGGGGTGAAAGTATCCATTTCTTTCTCTCTTTTCTTGCTTGTTTTAGTGCTCATGGACTTTTTTTTCCTCCCTTCCCTTGCAGGGTCGTTTGTTCTATGCATGTGATGCCCCAAAAGCTGAGCAGTGTTCCTTTTTCAAGTGGATTGAAGATGTGAACCCCACACAGACAAAATCCAGACCTAGTGCAGTGCTCCATGACACAAAAAGTATTGGGACATACCTCAGGAGTCAAAAGATTGCTGTCTATGAGGAATGCCAGCTTTTGGTGAGGTATCCTGAAATGCTGTGCACTTCTCTCAAGTGCTGTGTGAATTCAAGGTTTATAAATATTCCAGTAGCTCAGAACTTCAGCAGGAGTTTTCTCTATATTTAAAGAGTAAAGATTTCTTTCTGTAAAGAAATGCAAGAGCTAAATTAGTGAAGGAAAAATATTTATAGCAATGGTATTTCTTTTTAGCAAGAATCAAAACTGCTGACCAGCAACTTGATCGACTGCATAATGTTTCAACTGTTGCATTTGAATTATTGTTCATTTAATCTTCAGTAGGAGAATTTGATCTGTTCTCTTCAAGATTCTAATTATAATGCCAGAAGTCATCTCAAAGGCTTTTCTGTGCTGTTTAACTGTAGAGCAAACAATTTAGTTGTGGCTGAGTACGAGAGAATTTTGCAGTCAAGACAAATGTATTTAAAACTTGTTAATGTAAGATGATGTACACCCACTTGGTCCAACCTGTGGAGGTTTCTTATTTTTTGGTGCAGAATCCAAAATGTACCAATTGTTTACGTACTTTTTTTTTTTTTTATTAAATTACAATTTCCCAGGAAAGCCTTTGAAATTCCAACACAGCGGTACAGTAAGTTCAAGAAATTTATGAATACACCTGCCAGCTTTGATGGTGACTCCAAACCCAAATTATACCTGAAACTAAGCAGAAAGGAGCATTCCTCTGTCTACAGCAAAGGTGAGCACATACTAAACATCAGGTTTAAAAGGTGGCAGTAGGAGAAGCTTCTGAGGACTGTGTATTTTTTTGGGCAGATGACATCTGGGTTGTTTCAAAGACTCTGAACTTTGATCCCATCGATACTTTCATTGCAAGCAGTGCTTTCTTTGGACCATCCTCCAACAATGAGATAGAATTGCTGCCACTGAAAGGCTACAGTCCCTCCAACTGGAGATCAAACAGTGAGTTTCACAGCAAATCATTCAGAACTCTGGGAAACAACTAAGAAAAGATCCAGCTGGCAATGAAGGATGAGTTTAGAATTTCTCAAATCTTGTACATGATTTAATTCAAAGTGTTTTTTTTCCTTGTATGTTTGAACATATAATTTGAATGCAGTAATTAATGCAATTAAACCTGCAAAGTTAGCTGGCAAATTCCAAATGGGTGGGGAAGAAATGAGAATAATATAAAGAAAGGAGTAAATTATATGTTATGATATACAATGCAAGTTGACTGACAAGAGTGTAAGTAAAAGGAATATCTTTTTACTGTCCTTGAAAAACAAAATACAGAAACCTCAAACAACTCACTGGAGAATTTTTATTTATATAAAAAGCCATGTATTAAGTCTGTGATTCTGCAAAATTTCCTGGTTTTGCTGTTGAATTGAGTTAAAGCTTTGGGGTTGTTTTGTTTTTTAAATGAAGAAGATAAAAATCAGTTAATTACTCTTTCGGCATTTTAAAATTTATAGTTCATTTATTTAGCTGATTTGAAAGTTCTGCTCATTTGATTTCTTTCTTGTTTTGTTTTTCTGTGGCCTTTCCAGTGTGTGTTCATGCCTTGCTGGTTTGTAATGCCAGTAGTGAGCTGGCATCCTTAAGGAACATGGAGGAGCACTTCAATCCATCCACCTTACCACTAATCCCATATCTCCTGAAAATGTGAGTCACTGTTCTGTGATACTGTGAGCAGGTCATAAAACAGCAGCAGTCCAGTGTAGGAATATCAGAACCAGGAGATACAAATTATATCCTATCAGGACTTGTGGCTATTTTTTTTTTCTTATAGGAATTTTCATTCTGAAAATGCTGTGAAAAGAGTCAACAAAAGGAAATTTACTCCACCTGCCATGAGCCTGAAATGCTCAACAATGTCTGGCCCTGTGAGCTCTGAAGTGGCAATGGGAGTGGCTGAAGAGATGATCCAAAGGTTCTCCCTGAATCCAGACCAAGCAGCATCCCTGATTCACGTGGCTCAGATGATGACCTCCTGTGAAAACCCCAGAGCAGGGGAAGAACATCAGAGCTTCCCCATCACAATCATACGTGGTACACAGCCAAGAATTGTGACGTTTGCTGCTGTTGTGTCTTTGCAAGAATGTTGATTAATTTCAAATGCCATTAATATGAAATGGCAGAATCATGATAATGACTGTGACATTAATACATCCATTTTGTCAGCACAGAGATCTTGCCCCTTAAATTTTCATTCTGCCTTTTGCAGGATTTCACTGAAGCATAGGAGGTTTTGCCTAGAAATATCTATGCACAAAAGCAGAGTTATTTAGTGTCTTCTGCTTCTTTCTTTTCATATTAAAACCACTTTTTGTCATTTATTAGCTTTGGTTTTGTAAGTGTAAAGTTGCCTCTGGATGCAGGGAGCTGCTGAAGCAAGCCCATGCAATGTTTTTAGAGGAATCACAGCATAACTCAAGTTAAAGCAATTGATTCCAACTTTCTAGGAAATTCTCACTTGTAACTTGGGCTTTTTTTCTGACAAAATACCAGGTGTTTTTGGAGCTGGCAAGAGCTACTTGCTGTCTGTGGTGATCTTGTTCCTCGTGCAGCTCTTTGAAAGCAGTGAAGCTACAGAGGGTCCAAGGGCAACTCCATGGAAACTTCTCATTGCTTCTTCCACCAACGTTGCTGTGGACAGGATACTGCTGGGGTGGGTTACTGAGGCTTTAAAGGACTCTTCTTCCAAAACCAATAATGCACTTACATTGTAGTGATAATTGTGTTAGTATTTCCTGTAAAACACGTTGAAAAGATTGATTTCTTTCCCTAAAAAATGCCACACGCAGGCTCTTTAATTTTACCTCTTTTGCACAGTTAAAAGAGTGAAAGCTACATAAAACATTTACAGAAGACTACTTTGGGCTTTACTCTTATCAAATTTACTATTAAAATCCATCATGACAATGTAATGCTGCTCAGGAATCTTTGGGATGTGGCAGTAGGGGAAGGAGGAGCAGAGAGAATCAGATTTGTGAAAATTCAGCATGAAGTTAGCATGTAATAAACCCATGGTTTGGAAGGGAAAAGGAAGGGAAGATACATATGGAAGCCTGTGAGAGGGGAATCATCAAGGCATTAAGCATTTTTGAGGCAAATCAATAAGAGGTAATTTATTTTGATTTTTTTGAATTACTGAGGTACTTCATCTCATTAATCACTGAAGTTTGTGTTCCTCAGTGTTCTAATGTGTCTTTTGAAACCACTTTGAAAGCTTTCAATATTTCTTTTTTCCGTTTCTGTAATGTTTATCATCTATTTTTCTTTAAAGTCTGCTCGATCTTGGATTTGAGGATTTTATAAGAGTGGGAAGTATAAGGAAAATCACGAAAGCAATTCTTCCCCATAGGTAAGAAACCTCTTTGAGGGATCTGAAGCAATTACAAATTGTTGTAAATTGCTGTTATGTATAAAGTATGGTTATTTTTCCAAGTACTGCTATTTTCAGTTACGGTAATGTATGTTACAAAATCTTCTTTGAAGTTTACATGCAGGCACAGGAAATGAAAACGAGCAGCTGAAAGAGCTGCTTGCTCTCATGAAAGAAGATTTGACTCCAGCTGAAAAAATATATGTCAGGAAGAGCATTGAGCAGCATAAACTGGGGACCAATAAAACTATTCTGCAACAGGTACAGTCGAAGAGATGGGATGGGAAAGCAGGGATTTGCTGTGTCTTATCCACAGGGCCCAGCAAATGGAAACTGGGAATCCCCTCTCACACCTGCCAAGCCCCTGCTTTTGAACTATAAAGTGAATGTTAGGTTTGATTCCACCTAATTAGGTACAGCTTAGTGTCCTGTTTCTAGAAATAAATGTAGGTGTATTCTCCTGCTCTGGTTGTGTGCTGCACAGGGGTTAACTATGATATGATCCTCACTTTTTGCCTGCCTGTTTTCTCCTCGCCCACGAAAGGTGAAAGTGGTTGGAGTGACGTGTGCTGCCTGCCCTTTCCCTTGTCTGAACACGCTCAGGTTCCCTGTGGTCATGCTGGATGAGTGCAGTCAGATGACTGAACCTGCTTCTCTCCTTCCCATCGCCAGGTACAGCCTTCCTGGGGGGCTTCAGCAGGGACACAAGCTCCAATAGTGCCAGACTCCACACCTTTTTGAGCACGTGAACCCCGAGGTCTCACCTTAGAGAGCAAGAAGAGTGACTTTAAATTGAGGCCTGTCCTTAGGTGTTATTAAACTGGAGTGGAGAAGGGAGGCTGATGGGAAGCAGTGTGATACAGAAACACAGCACACACTTTGGTTATGAACACTTTAACATACATCCTTTTTATAACACTTTCTTTTCTTGTTCTTTTTCATATTCTTATTTAGGTTTCAGTGTGAAAAGCTTGTCCTTGTTGGAGACCCCAAGCAACTGCCACCAACTATTCAAGGGTCTGAGAGTGTTCATGAGCAGGGATTGGAGCAGACTCTCTTTGACCGGCTCTGCTTAATGGTAGGTGCTGCTAAACACATGTTTGGAAAAGGTGGAGAGTGCAGCTGTAGGTCTCCTGAATCACATGGGGAATTCTGGTTCAGGTGGCAGAGGATCAGGGTCTCACCATTGCAAAATATAAAATCACAGAATATTTGGGTTGGAAGGGACCTCAAAGGTCACCAAAATCCAACCTCCCACCACGGACACTTTCCACTAGACCAGGTTGCTCCAAGCTCCATCCACGTGAACTCTTCCCAGTCCTAATTTCCCTGTCATTCTTTAGGGACACAACCCAATTCTCCTTCGGACGCAGTACCGCTGTCACCCTGCCCTCAGTGCCATCGCCAACGAGCTCTTCTACGACGGGAACCTCATCAATGGCATTTCTGAGGAGGACAGGACTCCTTTATTGGAATGGCTTCCAACACTCTGTTTTTATAGCGTTCATGGCATGGAGCAAGTAAGTTCCTCAACATTTCTTATACACACTACTTGTACAAAAAATCAATATTGTGGGTTTTCATCCATTCCATTCCTTTTTGCATTGTTGGTGAGAACTAATTTGGGAATCTTTTTCCCCTCTTCCCAGATTGAAAGAGACAACAGCTTTTATAACATGGCAGAGGCTCATTTTACAGTCAAGCTCATCCAGTCTCTGATTGCAAGTGGAATAGAAGGAGCTGCTATTGGTGTGATTACTCTTTATAAATCACAAATGTATAAGGTTTGCATCATAAATCAACAATTAAAATCAATAGAGCCGTTTTCTTAAATGTACTCCTACACTGAGTAGCCAAACTCATTCCCCTTCCCTGTTTCTTTGCCCACAGATCCAGAATTTGCTCAGTGGGGTTCACTCTGAGGCTTTTGAAGTCAAGCCTGTCCAGGTGTCCACAGTGGATGCGTTCCAAGGTGCTGAGAGGGAAATCATTGTCCTGTCATGTGTCAGGACAAGGCAGTTTGGGTTCATAGACTCGGAGAAGAGGATGAACGTGGCACTGACGAGGGCAAAGAGGCACCTGCTGATTGTGGGGAGTCTGCCCTGTCTGAGCAGGAACAGGCTGTGGGGAAGAGTAATTCACCACTGCAAAGGTAAGAGTTTCTTTGCTGGGGATTTTGAAACTCATTTTCAAAAACTCATTTCAGTTTTGCGACTCATTTTCTTTGATTAGACTATGTATAATACACCTTATAGTGTTTATATACTATATAATAATACATAAAATTTATGGTATGAGGACTAAAGCAACCACTATATTCATTACATATACACTCCAATTTTTTAATATTACATAGAAGATCTAATATGTTGCAAGAAAAAGCAAAAATGTGCAAGTTGTGCATTTACAGTTTTACCTGCAAACTCCTTTTATGCTCGAAAGGGGATTTTTAAATCCAGTAATGGAACTTTACCTGCTTGGCTGACATCAAAGAAAGCATCTTGTTAGTGACTGAACTCTGAAGAGCCATTTTCCAAGCAGAAATACCACAGCCAGTCAATACTCTTGGGGAAATAGATGTTGGCATTGCCAGGGGCTGATTCCGTGATGGATGCCAGGGGCTGATTCCGTGATGGATGCTGTAGAGAGAGATGTAATTATCCTGTTTATTGCTGACTTTAGGATGGGAGAATGGCTTACAACATGCAAGCCAATGTGAGCAGCAGCTAAATGGCATTCTCAAGTCTTACCTGGAGCATTGGGAGGAAGAAGAACAGAGTAAGAAAAAGGAAAAATAAAATATGTATTGATTTTATGAACAAAATATTAACTGCTTGTCTACAGTGATAGCTCTGGTAATTTTTAATCTAGTATTTATTTAATGTGGGGAACTTTTGTTTGGATCTCAGTGCACTGATACTTCTGTTTGACCTTGTGGTAATATGACTAAAAATTATTAAACTGACTTACTTTATTTGGTTGATAACCATAAACAGAGTGATTTTTTTCTGCTTGAGAAGTGAAATCCTTTCCTGCTTACAGTGTAGTTAATGATATTAGTGGTATTTCATTGTTCTTCAGGTTAAACAATTCTGTCACCGTCCATATTTACAGGTAGGTCACATCCAAGAAGGAGCTTTGCTGTAACAATTAAAAGGCCCCTTCTGCAGCTCTTGGGGAAGTCTTAAGTACCATCCAGAGCCTACAAGGGCTCCAAGAGAGCTGGAGAGAGACTTGTCACAAGGGCACGGAGTGACAGGACAAGGGGAATGCCTTCAAATGCCAGAAGATGGGTTTAGCCTGGGGTATTAGGGATAAATTCTTCCATGGGAGGGTGGTGAGGCACTGGCACAGGTTGCCTGGAGGAGCTGTGGCTGCCCCATGCCTGTAAGTGTTCAAGGCTAGGCTGGACGGTGCTTGTGAGCAGTGGTATCACCGCTTCTGACAGGTGCCCGACACACCGGGAATCCTTCCCGCTCTGCTTCCCAATTTTCCCGTTCCCGGCTGCCTCAGCCCCCCGCGGGTCCCGCCGCCGCCAGATGGCGCCGCGCGCACGGCGGAGGGAGCCGCCGCGGCGGTGATGCGCCCCTCCCGCCAGCCCGCCACTACGGCCGCGGAACCGCTCCGCCCTGAGGGGCAGCGCCGGCTCCTTCCGCCGGGGGAGGGCTGAATAGCGCCTTTAAATTACTACTGACACCTCTGTCCCAGCTCCCTAAAATCTCAATCAACAAGCCATTAGAACTCAACGGGAGTAAAACTAAATCCTCGTTTAAGTGTATTTATCCGCTCTCTTTTCTCTCTTTCAAATGCTAAATCCATTTCAGCATATGCCCCTTCTTTCTCTCGCCTTTCTCTAAAGACTGGCAGCCCGCACTACTCTTGTAAATATGAAAGATGCTAATCATATGACATATCACGTCTCAGTCGGAGCCTGGAATAAAGCCTTGAGATTTGGGATCATTGCCTCCAGACAACAGCTTCATCAGCCGGAAAGTTGGGGTTTTTTTCTCCTTTCCTTCAACTCTCAATCCCTTCTTTGTCTGAGGGAAAATGCAGCCAACTCGAGCCACCCCGGCCATATGGTTCACTCTGTGTTTTCTTAGTTGAATCCTGAATTGTTTGTGACTTGCGAAGGGGTGGGTGTTTTTTGTTTTTTTTTTTTGGAAGTGTGTATAAAGACATAGGAGAGGCTGCCTGGACCGGGGCGGCTGTGCAGGATAACTCCATGTTCTTCACATGTTCGCTTTCAGCCACCTCACCACACAGTCAAAAAGTATAATCCTGCAGACACACTTTATACCAATAACCTGTTCCAGGTGTCTGGTATTCTTCCTCTTCTGGGCAAAGATATCCAGGTGTTTTTCCCTTTCCTGGATAGAAATTCCTTCTTGAAACACCATTTGTATCTTTCCTCAACTCAATAAAATAGTTATTGCTCGCTGGCAAATCCCTTCTAGAAATGCCTTGACTAAGAGAAGCCCCTGAGTACTTTGAGTAAGGAAAAGTGGCTTTTTAGACCTGTGTAAATTAGAAGCTGAGTGAGCTCGGCACACCCGAGTTTGGATATCCCCCTGTTTGATAGCCAGCCTGCCAAATTTTCTTTCTCTCTTTCCTTACACAATCCCCCCCCCAAAAGGCCCTTTCACCAAACCATTAAATTCTACAGAGGTGGTCAAGCTAGTCCTGCTTTTCAGGCGTTCGAGAAAGAAAAGGGTCCTTGAAGTTTAGAAGATGCCCAAGGAAAACTCATTGAATGACATCAAAAGAATGAGTTTCCATAGCTGTTGAAGCACGAGAGCCGTGTAGCTGCACAAAGGCGGGTTGGGGCAGTGGGACTGTCCCACTGCTCTATCCCAGCACAATTGGGTCACTGAAATAGGGAATTAATTACCATTGGAGAGTGGGCAGCCCATTCACCACTGGCTGAGTTTTATTAAACGCCAATATAAATAACAAAACAACTCTTGTGGCTGCACTATTCCTACACGCCAAAGGAAGGATTATGTTGGGGATTAACATCTTAAAGTCTATGAGACTTTCTGACTCAAGGCTCGGAGCTGGTAATCGTATTTGTCTCCTGGTTCAGCGATTAGTGCTCTCCCTCGCGCACCTTCGCCTGGATGGCCAATGTCCCTTTTTGCAGGCACTGGGTTTTTCACACAATCGGCTGTTCTTTTCCCCACATCTATAGAAAAGAATAAGAAAACTGAAGCGTGTTCACGCGATCCTCAAGCTTCTTCTCTTCTTCATGGGAAAGGAAGGCACCGGCAGCCTTTTTTCACAAGGGGGGGGAGGCAAACCCTCTTGGCGGGGGAGGGGGGGGCCAGGACTGCAAAATCTCTCCACAGGCCTGCACCTGCCATGCAAATCTGCCGGGAACAATTGCCTCTGATGAGGGCCAGGGTGGGGGGAGCCAGGGAAGGATGCCGGGACAGCGCTTATGGGGGGACCCCTCCTCGCCTTGATCCCAGAACAAACCCCAAATGTGCTAATACAGCCTGGGAGTTGGGGGGCTCGTCCTCATCTCGTCCCTCCCTGTGGCACTTCTTGCTGCAGCGTGCGCGGGGCGTTTGGGAAGGACCTGGATCAGGACGTGGGGGATACACACCCCAGCACTTTTGATTTCTTCCTCTGCAGAGCACCCCCGTGCTCTGCTGTGTGGGGATGTCTTCTCACACCCCATTTAAGAGCAGAACCACTCCACTCTCAGGGTTTGTAGGTGCTGCCCAGGGCTGGGCACCACAGGATTCAGGGCACCCTGGGACCCCAAACCCTTAGGACACTGCAGGCTGCAGGGTATGAGGGAGGCAGAGCTGGGAGGGGTCAGGCCACCCTGTCCCCACAGCTTTGTCCCCACATTTCCCGGGATGTCGTGCCCCCATTCACCTGAGGCAGGCTGACCATTAACGCCGGTTCTCAACTTGTGAGGTCGACGTGTGGATGGGCTGTGCCCAAAGGTCTCTCAGCAACACAGACCCTAAACTTTTAGGGCTATCGGGTCACCTCAGAGTTCAATCTTCTTACAGCAAACAAAGCCCTTCTGAAGGTCTCCTCCTCTCCCCCACACAAGCTCAGCGTCCTTTATTTCTGGGCTGTGTGGTAAGCTTAAATCATTGTGCTCCCATTTCTTGATCGTTGCCTACTTTGGGCTTTTGTTCCCCTAAAGTAGGATTGAGTCTGGCAAAGGGGCTGAAGTTGAACAGTTTGACCCTTGGAGGACAGTTCAGGCGGTGGGCAGTGGCAGCAGCATTCCTGCTCCTGATCCCACTCTCTCTCCCCCCGCCACCTCCTCTCCCCACCACTCTCGGCCGAGCAGCTCAGCCCTCGCTCTGCCCACAGACCACACAAGCACCTATCGAGACCTGGGAGGATTTGGTAGCCGACCTGTCCTTGGTCACCTTGTGCCCAACCCTCCGGAAAAAACCCGCTACGTTACAGGGGCTGGCAGCAGGAATGGGGCTGAACCCCAGAAAGGCACCACAATGGGTTGTGCACCCCCAGTGCTACCTCTGCATCACCTCTCTGTCGCTTCAGCAATGCATCAGCAATGGAAGCATGGAAACCTTGGCAAGCACCTTGGTGACAGAGGGATGGGCTGGCCCTGTCACAAGTGTACTCTACTTCGCCCCTTAAGGTGCTGAAAAAGAAATAAGGTCCTTTTGCATCACTCTCCCGGGATGGCATGGGGACCTGTGAGCCTCCCGTTTTTCACAAGGAGGTGAGAGGGGTAGTACCATGTTTCACGGAGTCACAAAGATAGCAACTGAGGCACCAGTTGCTCCCAATGGCCATAAACCCAGAGGGCAGCAAGAGTGAGGGACTGATTTGGGTGTTTGTGGTGTGCTGAGCACGACTTCTGCAGAGGTTTCACCTCTTTCATCTATTTTGGGCTTTTCTAGCAGTTGTGAATAAAATTCTCTTTCAAAGCCCAACTCCGCCAAAGTGCTTTGCTGACGGTGTTTCCATATGGAGAGGAGAAAGTACTGGGGTTTCAGTTTTGTACATTCTCAGTGTCATTTCTTTGACAAGGGCTTGAAGCAACAGGCAAGAGGGGACAGCTTCACACTGACAGAGGGCAGGGTTATATGGGATATTGGAAGAAATTCTTCCCTGTAAGTGTGGGAAGGTGCTGTGTGGACTTCCAGGTCCCCAGAGAAGCTGTGGATCCCCATCCCTGGAAGTTTCCAAGGCCAGGCTGGACAGGGCTTGGAGCAACCTGGGATAGTGGAAAGTGTCTCCGAGGGGTCTGTGGAGCAAAGCCAGCCTGCCGACTCCACGGGCATGTCACCAGGCTCTGCCGTTGGGGGAGGGCTGGAAGGGAAGAGGGCTGCAAGGAATGAAGGTTTTCCTGGTGCACTGACAAGCTGGTGTTTGGGGTTTTTTTATAAAGTCTCCTCCAGCCTGTGAATTGCATTTGACAGCACTGAGCTGTCCGAAGCGCAGGGCTTTCCCCCACTTCGGGTTTGGCCTCATGCAAACGGAGCGGCCGCACGCCCGGAGCATCTCCCCAGCAACCACGCACCTTTACCGGAGCGCTAAGTGTCCCCAGAAGGCGAAGCCCTCCCGGGAACGAGGAGAGGTTGAAGGGGAGCCCCCTC
>VXBB01015260.1:343061-360334 GCA_013399915.1 Illadopsis cleaveri
CCCGGGAGAGGGGCGAGAGCGGCACGCTGCCGCCAGCTTCCCCGCAGAGCTGGGGGAGGCACCCGTGTGCCGGGGCTTCCCTAAGGCGGCAGGTGACAGCAGCAGGCACCAACACCTTGCTGCAAACATCCCGGTGCTGGTTAGTGGGAAGGAGATGCCGAGGAAGCTGCTGCTGCTGTGTTCTTCCAAGCAGAAGAGATGGGGCAGCACGGGCTGCGGTTCTGCGCTTGCTGACGTGAGGCTTTCCCCTTACTCCCCATGAATAGCTGCGTCTGGTGAAGGAGCTGTGCCTAAATCCAGCAGCTGGGGCAGCTGATGCCGGGTTTACGGCAGCGGGGCCGTGCTGCCTTGCGTGCAGGGGCTGCCTCACAGCTGGAGGGGTCACCCCGTGCGCGCTCTCTGCCAGCCGGAACCGCCCGGGATGCTGCGGGAGAGGGAGGGAGGCAACCTTGGCTCAGCCCTGTACTGTTGGGATGACTGAGGGGCTCCCTTTCTACTGCATCTTTTCTATGAAAAACTCCCTGAAGTGCTCCACAGAGTCATTAGTTATTGGCAAACGAGGGAGAAAATCATTCTACCTGTTAGCAGGCTTTGGTTGCATCAGCTTGTTCCCTGGATATTAAAATTACTAACTCGGATGCACAAGCACGGCACACAGACAACAAGACTGCCTTTCACCTGGACACCTGCAGAAAGGGAAGGAGGAAAAATCTCTTTAGGCAAATACCCTCCCTGAAGGACAGGGAAGTGTGTCATCACTGTCACAAGCAGGCAAGTTTTGTGCCTGACTTACAGCAGCACTTACACAGGGTGTAAACTCAAGTCCTGGAGTTTAAACAAGAGGAAAAGATGTTTCATGTTTCCTCAAGCATGATGTCCCTACAGTTCATATTTCACTGTCCCAGCACGACACAGTTCCATTCATTTTGTAGAGACTGGCCCTCAATGGTTATACCAAGTATTTAGGTTGGAATTTGGAGAGTGTTACAATTAATCAAGTCCAAAAAGCATCCTGGTAGCAAGTTACTTAATGCAAACCACTGAATCTCCAATGAAAACTTCCAATTTCTAATTTAAAAAGGAGAAAGTATTCCTGATGTCTCAGTTAGTTCAAATTACTTTATTCTGAAACTAGAGGAAATAACAGCAATTCTTTTTGTCAGTACCTCTAAGATGAAATTTACAGCCAAAATACTAAATTCTCCATCCTCAGAGTCAACTACTTATTTCCTCAATAATCCCCTATTTATACCACAAACATGAACCAATAATTTAAACTCTGTGTGTTTGGAGCCATGTGTGCATCCCAGTTCTTCAGGCAGTGAGGTTGTAAATCCATGATTTCCAGTATCCAAGCCCCGGATGAAGACAGAGTGCCTGAAACATCTGAAATTGTGCCCAATCCTGTAAAGAGCAAGACCAGTAGAATATGATCCCATGTCTGTTTTAACAAGGAACAGGACAAGCTGATCCTTGACCCTAACTTTTACCCTGAGTAGCTGTAACTTCAGCTGAGGTGGCAAAATGTCTCCTAAAGCCAACAGAAGAAACAAGAGACCAGGTGGAAATACTAGGAAGAAAGCCAAGTATTAAAATTTCACAGGGGTGGATTTATTCGGAAGCATGTCTAAATAAATTCTCCTTCTCTTTCTTTGAGCACGAAGGAGCTGGAAAACGCCTGACTGGGTCAGGGCTCCCAAAACTGCGTGTGCTGTCGGAGCAGACACGGCGGGGCCGGTTGCTGGCAGTGCATTAGGACACTTTGTAGTGCAGAGATTGTCCCAGAGGTTTTGTTTTGGTTTTAATTGTCTCTATAGAGCAGGGAAAGCTTCTGCAGAGAGGCTTTAACACAGCATCTCTGCCGCCCATTAATTCCCGGGATCTCGCTAACTAGCTTTGTTCGCCCTGCGGAGCCCGGCGCTCGCCGGCCGGAGCGCGGAGCTACGTGAGCGCGGCGTTTGTCACTTAGTTAAAGCCAGCATTTCCCCACTGCCGAGGACAAGGGCGGCCTTTATTGGCTGCACAACAAGATAACGGGCTTAATCTTCCCAGTAACACGTGAGTTTTCATGTATCACTTTAATCTGCGAGACACTAGGGCCGAGTGTCCCGTCACATGCCGATTTCACTGTTGTGTGAGCCGGCGACTGCCCAGCTCAATGATGGATTGTTTGCTGGCTCTTAACAACAGGCAAGATGGTGAATGCCCCGGGGTGACAGACAGTGTGCAATGGGAACGGCCGCAAATCTGATGGCCCGGTTCAAGTTCACCTGACAAAGCTGGAGCAGTCTGCGAGCAGCGCTCGGGAAAGGATTATTCACACTGGCATTATATTTTTGAATGCATTTTTCTCCCCGCGCAGCTGCGCAGCTCCCCAAGACTGAAGGTTTATGCACCATAATAAAGAGATTTAATTTTTTTTTTTCTCTCTCTTCCTTCTCCCTCTTTACACCTAGTTCTAATCAGTTGGCCCAGGGATAGGGCATCTTTCCAAACAACTCGGCACGAACATCACCTAGAAAACAATAGCATTGCTAAAACGCGGGGACAAAAGCCTAAAAATCTCCGCTGGCTGCAGAAACAAAAGGGGATGGTTTTGTTAAAGCAAAGTCTGTTGGGGACCCATCTTTTTGTGGAACTTTGACGCCGTGCTCCCTTTCTCATGGAGAAAATCTCCCCAAAGAAATGATCCCAGCGCTGGGGGGCAGCAGGACTTTAGAGGGGGAAGAGGAGAATGGGAAATGAAGGCAGCTTTTCACTGCCTTGCTGGACAGCCTGCTCCCAAAGAGGTGTAGGGTAAAACAGTGTCCAGCCCATGGGTTATTCTGTGGACTGACCTGTGCCAGTCTAGGCCAGCAGCTCCACCGAGGGCCTTGTCAAAGACAGGCAGCTACAGATCTCGTTGCACTCCACGTGTTGATGGTTAAAAAAGTAGTAAATTCCTTTCCTCCCAAAGTTGGAGCGTGAGACGTCTTTGCTATTGAGGGAATGAATCTGGGGGTCTGTGAGGTAGATGAGTCCTTTCCCATTACCTGTGACCCAACCTGTGGAAGAAATGGTACATCTTGATGTCAAACACCACAGCCTTTGTATTACCACACTCAGGACTCTCTGCCTGGCATGGCCCTTGCTCTGTTCATGTCACCTCAGCCATTTCCCAGTTTGTTTCCACCTACGGCTGCAAAAGCAGAACCCTAGGAGACACATAATGAATTTGAAAGAAATGAACACCCCAAAGATACCTGTGGGCTAGAAAGTGTGAAAGGCACAAACATCACTGTCATACACACCTTGAAGGTCGACAATGACGTCAGTTCTGTTGGAGAACTCGTAGGTGAAGTGGCCGTAAGCCAACCCGTACTCGGTGGCTTTGTACTCATTCTTCACCACCTTGGTGTTGTTGGACAGCTTCACAAACTCCCCAAGGATGTAGGGCTCCACACTTACACACCCTTTGATAGTTCTGTCCTCCAGTATCTGAAAGGAGACAGCCTTGCTGCTACTATAATTGACCCAAGATGCCCTTCCTTGGAATTGCTTACAAGACATTCCTTACCAGCAGCACTGCAGAGGGGATATAAAATATTTGGGTAGGGACCTTCTGCTCATACAGCCTCTTGTTGAACTCTGTCACATAGTACTGGGCGGTCATTTGTCTCTCCACATCACTGAAATGATGGAGAAGTCCTTTTTCTTCTTTATATTCCTTCCCAACATACCTAAACAAAAGGAGAAGTGTCTGGAGCAGTGTTTGTTGTGGATGCTGTGATACAGAAACATCACTGCAAAGCAGAACTCATCCGAAACAAATCTACCTGTGGGTGATGCATTTAAAATGGCTGTGATTATAATTGGGTGGAATTCTTTTCTATCTCACAAAGGTGAAAAGTTATCAACCAAATACTGGGATGGGGATTTCATGGGGGTTTAAACACTGGAATGTTTAAACTCAACTCTTCTTAATTCTGAAGGGAGACTTGACTCAGAGGTATTGAAATACTGTTCTCCATCCATAATAATTCATAAGCCACTTCTAGTAATGATCTGAACTCTGCAATTAGCTGTTAGAAGATGACAGTAAAGCAGCTTTTCCTTCCTAGAAATTAAAAGGCAGAGTCACATGGAGTGGTGGGGAAGATTGCTAAAATGTCCAACGCATTTGGGAAAGCCATAAAATATTCTTGCTACAACAAATCTTACCAGACAGTTTTTATCTGTATTTACAAATAAGCAGCATTGATGAACACTTTGTTTTCAGAAATCTGCTGGGTCCATACCTTCCCAGGCTTTCTTCTTGGTGCAGGAAGTGTATCCAAAAGGCACTTCTCTGTTTGCCTTCCTTGGCCACGTTCAGGTAGTCCCCAATGAACACAGCTGTCTCCTGGCCTGTCCACAGCCCAGATTTCTTGGAGTATTTCAGGAGAAGAGCAGCTACAAAAAAACAAACAAAAAAAACCCCAAAAAAAACCACAGGTAAAAGGGAGAAATCCACAGGACTGCTCTGAGCCTGCACTGAGGACTGGCTGTTATTTATGATTAACTTAATGATCATAATCTTAAACAGTTTTCAGGGATGGCATGTGGATTCTAAACTACAGTAATGGGGTAGGAAGCAATAAGAAATTCAATCCTAATAAATGCTGGCTAAAATATTGTGTTAAAAAGAATATTGTGCTAAAAAGCCTGAGTCAAGCTTGTTCTCTGTGGAGGCACATGTTGCTGTGTGGGAACTCACAGTATGCTTTGTGAAGCTCTTTGGCCCTAAAAATCCCAGTAGGCATCAGTCTCTGGACAAGCCAGTTGTGCTCCACCCCTGCCAGAAGCTGCTTGTAATCATCATCCCTCAGAAACCGAGCATCCAGGATCTCCTCCTTCGTTCTCCCAGGCGTGAAGGCAGAACCACTTCCCCTTGGGACTGAACCTTCAGGGGGGCTCGTGGGAATCTGTGCTGATCTGATCCACGAACTCAGGGAAGAACTGGATTGTCTCTTGCTGCTGACCACACCCTGAGACTTCTCTTCATCCTCTTCTGTAGTGGCACAGTCAAAGTGCTTGGTTGCGGATATCTTTTCCCGGGAGGGCAAAGCTCTGGGCACACTGGGAGTTGCTTCATGCTTTGGAGCCAGTGCTGTAGGGTGATTGTTCACTAAGTCTCCCACACTGATGAACTCAAATTCAGTGTCATCTACTGTTTCTGCCTGAGTGTCAACTTGAGGCACTTGGAGAGATCTGTTCCCCAGCGTGGCAGATTTCCTCACCCAGTCACACACAGAGGAGTCACTGCCCATTTTTGGCCCAATGTTTGTGGATGGTACAGAAGTGCCCCTGTTCTGGGGGGGCTGTGCCTCAAACGAGGGATCCTCAGTGCTTTCTGCAGGCTCTCTTGGGTGGACACACTCCAAGTGACCAATGCCTCCCTCCCTGCTGCTGTCCTTGGTCCTGCAGCTCAGCTCCTCACCGGAAAAGGATTTCTCCTCCTCCTGCTCTGTAGGAACAGAGTAAGACATGGAGAGGGAAGGAAACTCATTGTTTGAGCCCTTTGCTTTCTTTTCTGAAGAGCTTCTTCCATGGTGTCCTCCCTCCTGCAGCTCCTCTCCACAGAGATACTCCTTCTCCACCATCGTCCCTGCTCGGGGGACACACCCCTCTAAGGAATGCTGAGGAGACCCCCCACAGCCACGGAGGGGCTCCCGAGGAGCAGGATGCCAGGCTCTGGGAGGCAACAGGCACAAGGGCACATCCTGACCGTTTCCATCGGATTCTGTGGTGCAGCACTGCTCCTCCACTGAGCCCTTCTCCCCTTGCTGCCCCTCCCTGAGAGACTCTCTGCTACTGTTGCAGCTTAGCTCTTCCCAGCTGGAAGAGGAACCAGATTTAGACAGCTTGCACCAGGAGTTCTCAGAAGTAGCGCTGTGGCTCCTGTTTTGCCCTCTGCTCAAAACATCATTTTCACTGTTTCTTTTAATTTCTAATGGCTCAATCTCTTCTTCGAAGGAAATTTTCATCACACCGGAGCCAATGCCTTGATTTCTTTGGCCACTGAGTCCCTCTGAGTTCCTTCCTGCTGTTGGTGAGCTCAGGATTTTCACAGCACCTCTCCTCTGGTGAACTGTGTCTTCGGCAGTACACACAGTGTCCATGGTTTTGGTCTCTGTTCTTAAGGTTGTGATACAAGCTCCCACCTGGATTTCTCCTGGTGTGGCTTTACGAATCCTGCAAGTTTTTTCAAACACTTGGCACACCGACAGGTGATGCTGGGAATGCTTGGCAAGGATTTTCTCAAAGCTGGTTTCCCCTTGCAGCACAGGTTTTTGTACCAAGCCTTTATAACTGTCTGGGACATAAGACCTGGCATCGGAATTCTGGAAGCTTCCCACTCGCAGGCGCCTCTTCACGGCTGTGATCAGAGACATGATCTCTTTGGCAAGTGTCCCTTTATCCTGCTCCTCTGGAAACAAGGTGCTGTAGGAGTACAGTTTTCCCAGGGCTTCCCTGCACAGCTGGGTGACCTCCCCGAGCTCCCGGCTCTCTCCGTAGAGCCATCGGTGCACGGTGGCGAGGCAAAAGGCAGCCTTGATGAAACTGTGCAGCTCCTGCTTGCTGGTGATGGCACTCTGCTCCCCCTTGGTCAGCAGCCCAATCTCAAAGGATTCCTTGGCCTCAGACAAGTAGAACTCTCTCTTTTCCGGGGGGCAGTCCTTGGAGTGGCTGTAGGACAGCAGACACATCCCACGGATGTTCTGGGAGGGGATCAAAGAGGAACGAAGGAATTAAAAACGTGTTTCTTTCCCTCAAACGATCTGAGGCAAAGCTCAGCTATGTTTCCTGGAGGAAATAAACTTTCTCTTTTTTTTTCTCCTTTGAAACACAACTGTAGTTCTAGGAGATGCAGCACTCCCAGGGCTCGAAAGCCCATCCTCATTCTGTGGATAGCTCTCCTGATTGCAGTTCAGAGTAACGTGTACCCCACATAACCGACCAAACCCTCAACACAGACATGATACCCTGTCTGAAAGCTGTGTCAGAGCCAAATTTAGCAGCCTGGACACTTCTCCTGCACAGATCCTACTTCCAGAGGGAGGAGCAACACTCACCACGGCCGTGAGGACAAACAGGGGGGTGTACTGGCTGTAGGCAGCTGCCAGCTTGCAGGCCTCAGCCGCCGACAACAAGCGGTGGCTGAACTCCCGCAGGAGGCTCTGAGGAAATAAAAAAACAGAAGAAACAAACACGAGGAAAAACCTGAACTCAAGGACTTTATTTCCAAATATATGGGGCCTGGCAGGCAGGGACAATCAGATCTTAAACAGCAGCCTGGTCTATTTCTGCAGGACCCTTTTTGCTAAGGTTTCCCATGGATACGTCACTTTTGACTCTATAAACATTCTAAATATATATGCTCTAGAAAATGCTCTTAATATGTTGTTTTTCCTGAAGCCAGGCATTCTCCCATCTAGCTGCTACTGAACTTTTTCACTGGGAGCAATGGAAGTTTCTTCACCCCTCTCAGCACAGGAGAGGGAAATGTGTGGGTGAATTTGAGACCACCTGAAGAATCCACACACACAAACCTCAAATCGAGTCTCACCAGGTCAATGTCAGCATTGGTTTTAAAGCGTGCATAGTCCTGCTCGTTCATGGAAGAAAAGATGTCTGCCATGATGCCCAAGGATGTGGCAATTCCCTGAAAGAGAAATGAAAGTTTTTCCTGGTGGGTTTTTTTGGTCTGCATTTTGAATTTTATTGCTCTGCTGCCTAGAAAATGCCAGAATAACAAGAAAACAAACACACAAACAAGATCCAAAGAGAAGCATGGCTAAGAAAATCAGAGAGGTCATCTTGGTATGTTTTTATTAATTTCACTTGCAGGAAGTGTAATCTGGGAGACCTGATGCCACCTCAGGGCCTGCCTGGCCAAATAATTAAGAAAACCAGGTATGCTTCCACAAAATTCACTGCAGAATTCCCTGCTGCCGCTGAAATGGAGAACACAGAAATGTTCTCAGCTTGAGGTCAAGCTTTAAGACATGGCAGACAAGAGGTGACAAGGTCTGGATTTGTGGGATATCTAATGCTGGGGTCCAATTACAAACCCTCCCCAAGCATCACCTGAGGACTTGCCAGGCTTAGGCTCACATTCCTGTTTAGCTACGGACACATGGTGGGACTGCTGCTTCATCTCCAGTGGGCAGATTACTGCTGCCCAGCCTCACAAAGGTGTTAAGGACAGGCACAGTGGCTTTGTGAGGTGTTCAGGTCCTGCAGGGCCAGGGGAATCCATCACCCACCACAGACAGCACAAGGCAGCCCCGCAAACAGATGAACAGACGTGCTTGGGGAAAAAAACATTAGTTCTAACGCTAAGAAATAGCTAAATCTGTGGCTGCACTCTGGAATTAGTCTGCCCTTGTCAGGGGCACCAGAGGCGTCCTCGGGGATGGGTCACTTCAGATGGTTCTGCTTAATGAGAAGTATTGCTTTCATCCCCCTGCAGGGAAAAAGGAGTGTGGGTAAGGCCGTGCATGCACGCGGAAACAACGCGGAATACAGACTTTGTGCTGCCTGTTAACCCTGGCTGAGGTGTGTAATCGAAACACTGCTGCTGAAGGAAACAAAAGCCAAGCTGGAGTGATTGTTGGGTTGGCAGGGAGAGGCAGACTGGAAAGGAAATGATACCTTTTTATCTGGCTGAGGAAGTTTGAAGTATCCCACGACCGAAGCCCAGATCAGCTCTGCTGCCTCATACCACATCCCTGAAACAAACCAGAAAACAGGCACTGAGCAGGTGACTGCCAAGGATGGTTTTCCATGGCTTATTTTACATCTTGGGTCCTCAGGACAGGATGAAACCACACCATGGCATGTTTTGCTTCAGTGACTCTGACCATTTATGAGTTTCCTTTAGCTTTTGGCTGTGAATAAACACCCACTTTGTCCTCATAAAAGTCTTCTTCAGCTCCACAGTCATGGAAGATTTGGTGTCTCAAATCAAAAGCACAGAATGAAGGCTGCTGTCTCAAGTGCCAAGCCCTAAATACAAAAATCCCTCCTTCTGAAAATCAGAGATTTTCCTGTCTTGAGAGAGGGCATTGCTGTGGTGTCCCTGTGATAAACTACTGCCTGCCTTTGGGAATAGTGAATTTGGGACAAGTGTTAGCAAATATAGAGTGGCACAGGGAAAAAAGGGAACATTTCAGATTATTTCTTGGCTTCAGGTGAGATTAGTAATTAAATGATAATTCCTGCAATGTATTTACTTGTACATGGCTCCAGGCCTCTGCAGCAAAGAGATGGGTGTGCAACTCATCCTCTGTGCCTGTTTTATGGGTATAGGGTGTCCACCACAAGCCAAAATTCTGACGTGTGCCTACTGCAACATTTTAAAGGGGAAAGAAAACCAGGGGGAAATCTTGAGTGGAAGCTTTTAGAAGAGAGCCTTACCAAGCTTCTGCAGAATCTGTCCCCTGATTTGTAAGCAGACTGCCTGGACAAGAATCCGATCGCTCTCCTCAGCGTATCGCCAGGTTCCTGCAGGAAGAGTGGGGAAACTCAGCATGGAACAAAAAATATTCCTGTCATTCTAAGCCTCCAGGTACCTGAATCCCAGCAAACTACCAGCATTCTCCCTCTTGCATGGAGATCCTTTCCATATGAAAATCTCAGCTTCTCATGGAAAAGAAACCAACAGAACCCTGAAACTGCCTCAGTTTTCACAGTGGTAGAGCAACCTGAATATACCCACTAAAGAAACCCTGAAGAAAGGAGAATAAATCATATAGAATAAAGTATCTATTTAGCCTGTAAGATTAATGGGAATGTGGAGGGTGAACATTACTCCAACAGTCTGGATTCTTGAGGAGACAGAGTTGTCTTAGCTTTCCACATCACTCAGGTGCTTGAAATTGCTCAACAGGTTAACCTTCTCCATTCAGAATATTTTCCCACCCAAGTTAAGGTATACAAGGATGAATGATGGAAATTTCAAAACTGATGTTTCCACATCTTAGGAGAGAATGGTGAAGGAAAGAGAAGTGTGATGTGGGGAGTCATTACTGGGATTGGTTTGGCTTATTTGAGGCCGGTGTAACTGATAAAATTGGGAACAAAAATTGCACCAAAATAGCAAGTATGAAATTGGAAAGGAAATTTATACATACCCGTTGCTCCATTGTCATTAATCAGGCTGCTTAGGATATATTCAGCCTTTAAAAGTTTACCTGATGGAAAATTAAAGAAAAAAATTAATAGAAAACGAACATAAAAATGTATTGTGGCATGTCATGAATAAAAATACCCATCAGGTATCACCTGCACAGAGAACTGCTGCTGTCCATAGCCAGCAATGCACTTGCCCCACCTTCTGTAACACGTGGTTGCACAGTAACATGAAATTGTGAATGTATCTTTTTTATTGTACACATGACACGTTCCTGGAAGATTGTTGGGATTCCCAGCTCTTATTTCCCTCCCAGAAAAAAGCAGTCTAGCCTGCTTCCTTCAGCAGCAATGCTTCTGGATTCTGTCCCAAGGAAACGTGGGCTTTGGAAACCTATTTAGGTCTGACTGGGGAGTGGCTTGACATCCCACCATGGAAAGCACAGCCACAGGAAGATGTGTTAAAAATCCTTCAGGTGTTGTCCGTGTTACAGGAATGATGGAATTTCATTTTTTTTATCCTGAAGGAGTTGTAATCTGCATTGTTTGCATAGTCAAGTGGCCTCACTGAAAAATAAAAAGCAGCTGGGACAGTGTCGAGAAAATGCCAGGATTCTAATTTCCTTTTCCAAGGCCCTTGGTCAGGAGTACCCTAGCAATTCAGACATCCCTGTTTGAAACCAGCAGGGAAGATTTGTTAAGGAACAAAAGCCCCAATTAGTATTTTCCACACCCTTTCACAATTTTCTCTCCTGCTTTTGGCTCTGAAACCCTTTATGCCGGCCCCCTTTGTGCTAGTGAGAGGGGCCGGGAGGGCTCCAGGGGGCTGGGAGCGGGAAGTGCCTTTGGGAAGATGGCACCGGCGAGGGACCAAGCGTCCCTCTGTCCCTCTCCCGAGCCAAGTGTCCGCCCGTGGGGCTGCAGCCCGGGGGCAGAGCGGTACCTGCGTTGACGGCGAGGCGAGCCTGGCGGATGAGCAGCTGCGGGCTGATGGGAGCGCCGGGATGCAGGCGGTGCAGCCCCTTGGCGATCCGCAGGAGCCTGCTGGAGGCGTCGAGCCAGTACAGGAAGCGGTCAATCAGGAACACCACGGCGGTGGCCGTGGCGCTGTCCCTGACCAGGATGGAGGCCTTCAGATAAGCCTGGGAAAAAAAACCCGCAGGCGTCCTTAGGGAAACTCACCTCCAGCGGCTCAGAGAGCTGGAAAATGTTCCACTTCAGCAACCCTATTCCTCACCCCGTTTTCATTTTTTAGGATAGGGAGGTGCCAGCTGTTTATTTTGTTCGAGCTGTAGATATAATTCTTGATTTTTACTTTTCTTTTTTTTTTTTTTTTGGGGGGGGTGTGTGTGTGTCTTTTTTAAAATTGTCTGATATTTGGAACTGCAGAATTTGGTGGTCTGCTAATGAATTTAAGTCATGCCCAGCAGCAATTATGTGAAAAGGGAGGGGTGAGACTGGGAAGGCTGGATATGGTCACTGTAGCCATTGTCCTCTTTGGAGCTCAGGCCATCCACTCTGTACACCACAAACAGGCCAGGAACCCAATGTTTTTCCCCTGCAGGCCATCCTTAATGAACGCTAAGTGTCTATGAACTCTCCTGGATTCCCACAGCAGTTGAGCCATGGCACCCACATGGGGAGCTGTCAGAATTCCTGAGATCCTTGCTGTTACCAGGACAGAAGGCCGGCAAAGACAGCCAGAGGAGATATACAGCCTCATCAGAGGTGCAGAAGCCACGTGGACCTGGGGACATCTGCCAAAAGCCCATCACTTCCCATGATGGGCAGGGCCTGGTTCTCCTGCCCGGTGGAGTGAGGAGGTGCTCCACACACTGACACCCAGGAGATTACTTTTCCAGAGACTGCCAAGAAATCTTTGTCCAAATCCCCACTGCAGCACCAAGCAGCACCCTCTGAGGTGTGCAGGAAGAAGCCCATGTCAGTCAGGGGAAGAGCCTATGGCACAAAGGCCGCCTTGCAGCACCTATCCATGGCAAGCATTTTCCAGCTTGTTTGCACTTCAGCAAGGTGGATTTGTACAAATTTCCTTTGTTTTTTTTCCCTTTTTCTTTTTTTTTTCCCTTTCCTCAGCCCGAGTTGGATTTTCTAAGAGGATGGCACTTGAAAAGGATTCCTGAAGCTCCGGCAGGCACAACTCCGCTTGTGCCGGCCAACAATGGAGGAATCCCCCTCTCCAAGCACCTGTAAACTGACACTGCAAACCAGCCATTCCAAATGCTCATCAACAGGCCATATATTTAAGCACAGAGCATCGCCTAATCTATTTTTTTTTCCTCCCCTTCTTCCTTTAATAGATCGCAGCACAAAAGCCTGAGAGAGGGTGACCTACCAAACAAAAGGGCCTTTGAGTTCCTAGGAAAAGTAGACTTGGAGGAGGATGGAAGGAATCCAAGTGGCCCTATTATTTCCACTTGCACTAATTAGACATTTTTCTGTCAGCTATTGAGCACTGCTGAGAGGCCAAACTCACTGAATTCATTTCTAAAGTGTTTACAGAAGTTTGCATCTGTTTGTGTCTCTTCAGGAGGAAAATAAGCACTTCAATAGCATTGTGGAAAATCTAAACGAAGCATCCTATTCTGAAGGGCTTGGCAGTCTTGCAGCTGCATAATTTAACTCCCCGCTCAATGCCGAAACCTCTTGTGTCCCTCTCCAAACCCAAATGGACACAAAATGTAGAAAAGTCAAGCCAGGGGGAGAAACGAGGCTATTTTTTTTTGGGAGGCAGGGCGGCATGCTGTGTGGCACACAGTGACACGGCTCCGTGTCAGCCTCTGCAGCGACGTCCCCCTCCGCCCCGTTCCGAGCGGGACACCGAGAAATGAATACCCTCTCCTTTCATTCCCTGCCAACTCGTGTGGCTGGAAAATTCCTCAGCACCTCCAGCGAGTGCACCGGTGCGCCGGGCACGCACCCAGGCCATGCTCAGGGACCTTTCCAGAAACAACACTCCAAGATGAGCCAGGGCAGCGGCTCCCTGAGCCAGGGAAACCCCTCTGGCTCCCACGATGGCTCCATCACAACCAGAAGCTGGCAGCCTACACAGATTTACTCACTTTCTCTATCGCTTTAGGCACATCCAGAGAGAGAGAGAGGGAGAAAGAGCAAGGTAGGCGCGCACTTTGTTTTCACATCTGTGCCCACGACGTGAAATGGATCCGCCTAATTGAGTTTGGGGCACAAAGGGAACCTCGCGGCTGGGAAGTGGAATCAGGTGGTGGGAGAATTAAATTTGCGCCGGATTTCTATACACGGGCCATTGGGGGGAAATGCAAAGCAGCCTTTAGTTGAAGGGGTTTCGCCTTAATGGCTCTGAGTGGGAGGGTGTGCGGTTCGCATGGCTCCCCGCATTAGCGGGCTCAGCTCCTCCTCGCGCCGGGGACGAAGTTTGGGTCCCAGCTTTGGGTTCAAAGCCACGACGCCTCCTTTGCATTGACAATGGGGGCCGCTCCCAAGAGAGGGGAGAAGCTCAGAACCGGGGCCATCTGGCACTAGGACGGGCAGGAGAGCGTCAAAGGGAAATTATTGGTGCATAGTAAATGAGGACGAGGAGGAGGGGAAGGAAATAGAGGGAAATCTTTATGTGGCAGCTGATGTAAGAGGAATTACAAGCCCAAATAAATGAAATATTGATTTAATCCACTCTCTTGGCCGTCTTTATAAAGCAAAGATCCCAGAGGCAAGCCCTCCTCCATAGCCTGTGGGCTCAGGAGGATCCCCTTTGGAAAAACGCCTCTACAAACAGCGTGATTAAAAGCAGGGGAAAGAAAGGTTTAATTTTCAGTGTCCCCCACAGTTTTGTAGGTGTTCTGGACTTCCGTGTTTGCCAATATCCACTTGTCTCAGACTGGTTCAGTCCTAGTTTCACTCGAGACTGCAGCCGAGGTTTAAAATCTTTTTCAAAAGCCACAAAACTAGGAGCGGCCAGCAAAGAATTTCTAATTCCATGCACAAGGCAGGAGCGTCGGAGGCACGCACGTACTTCCAGGTGCTTTAGTCCTCTCCCAAGAGCTGCTCCTTGTTAGCACTCCACTGAACCCTAACAAATTGCCCGGGTTTCTCTCCCCCTGTCAGATTAAACACGCAGCCACAGCGCCGATGGATTGGGCCGCAGCCTTTCCCCCTGTTACCCCACGCGCCGCTGGCAAAGCCCGTCCTTCCCAGGGACCAAAGCTGCTGTCACCGAGCAGGACTTCTCTATCAATCCCTGCCTTTCAGCTGGCAATCAGAGCCTGCTCGGCAAACAGCAGGGAGTTAAGCCTCCCGCCACCCCGGTGATGGGCAGGAGAAAGCGTGTCTGGAGGTACAGGCTGACACACGGGACAGTCACAGAGAGAATTGCTGTACGCTGAGGAAACAGCAGCTCCTGGACACTTCCCTCTCGGCTCAGAGCAGATGAGAATTCTCCCCCACCCCAAACCTGTTAATGATCTCAAGTTATTCATCCTGCAGGCAGCAGAGAGCTGGCAATTCAAAGGCAGCAGCATTAGGTCCATTAGGAGCAGTTCAAAACACCATGGACTGGGGCAGCTTTTACAACAAACCTCATCTTGCTTCGGCAACTGAGGAAGTCCTAGAGTGGGAATATCTCCTGATTCCCTCAAGAAAAAAGAACAGCAGCATTTTGTGATGAGGACAGAAGGAGAACTCCTAAAGTGTCCAGGAAGCTGCTTGAAGGAGTGTTCCTGGGGGCCTCGTATCCAACAGGGGAGCAGGGATTTGGGGGACCATGGTCACATGCAGGGTTCCTGCCCTCGATTAGCACCAAAGATAGAGGTGCCACAATCATTTTGTGGCCCTGGTTTGTTCTGGACCACTGATAAACTATTGTGGCACATTGAAAGGAGATATTTTAATACTTAAATATAGCAAAACCAGTGACAGAACCCCTCTGAGGGAGCAACAACAAGTCCATTATCAACATGTAAAAATATAAGAGACTCTTCCCTGAATCCGTGTCCTCAAAACGAGAAAAGACAATCTCAGGAATACAACATTTAAAGTTGTAAATACCTCAGGGAGCTGCCTCTGATAGGAGTAAATCCTACCCACGAGCAAAGTGAAGTGACAGCCCTACATAAACCCAGGATCCAGCTTCCCTTTTTTTGTTTTTTAAATTTTTTATGGTCCACATCAATTCTGGTGTAGTTTTCCCACACAGGCAGCAGAAGACAGAGTGCTCTGCAGCACCAGGGCAGTCACCCTAGACGGCTGAAGCTCCTCTGCCTGCACCTAATCTCTGACACTTCTCACTTACAAAGGCCCCGGGAGGCTGGGGTGCCACGATTCCCTCCTGGTTTGAATTCATCCCTCACATCACTCACTCTCCGTTTCACTGGGATCACCCAAGAAGAGCTCTTAGCAGGCAGGTAGCAAAAGGTCAGCCTCAACAACCGAGATCCCAGGGCTGCGATTTAGGGCTTTAATTCTCCCATTACCACACCGACAGTTAGGAGGAGGAGGAGAAAACGAAATCCTCAGCCCCTCTTTAGTTCTTTTTCAAAGGTTCCCAGCTCTTCAGTGCCACACACACACCTACAGCAGTTAGGGCACGTCCCTTGGAATGGGTTCCCTAATGGCAATCCATCAGTACCTAATTAGCCAAGGCCCAGCCAAGGGCTGGAGGGCCTTATTTTCCACCCCTTTCAATATTCCCATTAAATCCCATGAGATTCCGTGCCAGCAGGGCCAGGATCCGTGCTGCCCCATCCACAGCAGGGAGCGTGGAGCCAGCCTGCACAGCTCCCTGCAGAGGGGCCAGAGCAGCCCCACTCTTGAAGGCTTTTCCTCTTGTATTCCCATTGTACCCATCCCAGCAGATCCTGGTCCGTGATTGAATGCAGGAATTATTGATAGGTACGATAAAAATGAAATAAAGCCCCACATCATCACTAAGGGTTTGCAAACGGGAAAAAAAAAAAAAAAAAAAGGAAAAAAAAAAAAAAAAAAAAAAGGAGAAGAAAATAAATAAAATAATTACATAGCATGAATCCCACCAGAGAACTACGTGTGTGCACAGAGCTGTCCTTCAACTAAAGCCACAGCAGGTTTTTTGGGATCAAAGCTTCCGTGGACATGGGCATGTTGCCCTCTATTGGCTGCTCACCGAGCATTAGGCTAATTCCATCTCTTGGGAAAGCAAAGACCTGCGGGAAGGGCACCCCTGGCAGCCTCCCTTTGGGATCTGCAGTCCCATTCCGAACCCCACAGCGCACGTGGTATTTAGAGAGGAAAAATAATCCCTCCTTCTTTATCCCTGCCAGCAAGGATGCTGTGACAATTCTGAAAAAAAAAAAAAAAAAGAAAAAAAAAAAAAAAAAAAATTAAAAAAGTCATCCCAGTGTTTCCCAGTTTTGGCTTGGGATACAGATGTTGGCTATCACCCTTTGAGCCTTAGTGCAGATTCCCACCACGGGGGCTGCAGGAAGGGCTTGGTTTGCTAGCTGAAACTTGTTAGGAAAACGTGGAAAACACTGTGTTGAGTTTATTGAACTGTGGTGGCCTTTGGGTGGGGAATCCCGGCAGGAAATGGGAAAAAAAAAAGCCTAAAATTCTAAACCAAACCCTGCACCTTCTACGGGATGCAGAGGGGCATCCCCCAGCAAAGACGAAGGAGAGTACTTAAAGGAGCTGCAGGTGCAGCTTTGCCTTCCTGAAGCGCCAAAGGAGCCGCCGGCGAGGCGGATCCCACTTTTTAAAAGTGCCACAACACCGAGGCAAACCCTTGAAGCCGCAGCCTAATCCGCTTACTCCCTGTGCCGGTCTCATGGAGCTTTTCAGCCCCCTCCCAGAGCGAGGCATCCTCACCGAGAGCCCCGGTAGCCAGCGCTGCCTCCTGCACCACCGCCGGAGTGTTATGGTAATGAAGCGCCTTTCATTCACGGATCTCAAAGCACTTTTTAAATGTAATGAATTACGGTTTATGAGCTTATTCTAAGCATGGCAAATTAAAATAAACAGAGAGGGAAAAATTTTAAAGGGTTGGGTTTGTTTTTTTTTTTTTTCTTTTTCCGAACAATAAATCGATAAAGACTTAATTTTTTTTTGTCCTTCAGGGAATTAAATTATCCTTCTGTCCCTCATGCCAAAAAAAA
>VXBB01015260.1:360341-371988 GCA_013399915.1 Illadopsis cleaveri
AATTAATTTTTCTTCTCGCCCCCCATCCAAAAAAAAAAAAAAAAGAAGAAAAAAAGTTGCTCAGACTTTTATCTTTCCTCATCACACTGTAATCACTTCTCTTCAGCCTCATTTCCCCCCTAGCTTTTTATTCAAAGAACTGAGGCAGCCTTTGCTCTGTCTTTAAATTTTATTTAAAATAAAAAAGAAGGGGGGAGAAGGAATGGATGAAGGGGAAAAAAAAAATCCCTCTTCCTGACTAATACTAATAATACAGGTCAAAATGTCAGTCTATCTACAATTAAATGGAAAACAAAAAAGGTTTTCCCTTTTTCCCATGGTACAATGGCGCAGGAATATAAATTACCGACGAAGATGAAATAATACTTCAAAGCACACGGGGAAAGGCAGCACAACGTTTACAAAGTATTTTCCACCGCAGGATGAAACATTGGAGACAACAGCAACCAATGGACTTCAGGGGGTGTGGGTGAATAGCCCAAAACTAGCACGGAGGAGGATTTGAGGTCCCTATAGTCTCTGACCCCACGATAGGCTTTGTTTAACAAGGGCAGCTGCAGTTATCAACAGATGTTTCAGCAATAAATAATTGGTATCATCCCAGAAAAGATCCATCTACCTGGGGAGAGGGCATAATGCTGCAAACACTGCTCCACTATTACAGCCACATTAATCTCCCATCTAGCCAGGTCTCTCGGGGAGTTTGCTGCAGGTGTTTATCCCTGGAGGGAGCACACAAACGCTCCAGAGTTAGAGAGCTGTGCTGGGATTGTAAAGGAGGTCGACCTCCGCCATAAATTTCTGTCTGAGGCCACACACACCAAAGGGAGAAGGAAAATAAATACCCGAGAGCAGCCACTCCCCGCCCTCCCTGGGGAAATTCAGGAGCCCAGGGATGTGGGGACGATGGAGCTCCCACTTCCCAGCCCTGCAGTTGGCTTTGCTGAGCTCCTCATTGCTCCTCCATGCTGTTCAGAGGAATCCAAGTTGTTCCCAAGGAAAACCTGCTGGCCTCACTGAGGCAGGACTCTGAGATCTCCTGCCCACCTTGGAGTTAACAACAGGCAGGAATGGGACAGTGTTGGCTTCAGACATGTACCACAGGAACAAACGCCCCCCCCATAAAATTCACAAACCTCATCTTTATCCCTGTCCTGGAAAAGGGGTAGCCCTTCACCCAGATACTACATTTACCATGGAAAAAAAGGTGTCCTCTATTTGCCACGTGTCTGACGTGTCTCTAGGAAAATCAGAAAAGCAAAAAACCAATCCACATTTCTTGCCACTTCCTAATCTTTAAGCTCATTTTTTTCACCTTCAGGGATGGGATCCCCAAGGACCTTTGGGATTCTGCAACTCCTTACAGAGCCATCCTTTACTCACAGGAGAAATCACATTGAATTCTTGCCTTTCCTGACTAGGTTTTGGCCAGCTTTGGTCCTCAAAGGCATTCTGTCACGTAATTTTATTGAAAGAAGAGCAGATGATGATTGTGCAAGCCCTACTATCGTGAATGATCCTTGTGACCTACCTGCAAAGCAGAATTAAACAAGGCACAGCATTCTTGTCAAATTCGTGGGTTTTTAAAAAAACATTGTGTGAACATTTGGCATTTTAACATTATTATAATGCCAGTTCTTCAGGGAAGAGGGAAGCACTCCCTTAGTGGAAACAGAACCAGAACTGCCCTGTGAAACACCCTCCCCCAGCACCTCAGCAGGACATTTTACACCACAGGTGTGCTGAACTTCATACCAGCAAGTCAGGGAGCCTGGCGCTGATCATATCTTGCAGGTTTGTTTTGTCTTCTGGGCCGAGGTCTTGTTTGTACTGCCACCTCTCCGGCACAAAGGGCCACTTCATCTCCTTGGCCGCCTCCAGGAGGCTCCTCAGCTCCTCAGGAAGCAGAGCTGAAAGGGTCAGAGAGCAGGTGAGGATATTGCAGCAGCTTCAGCGGCACCAGTCTCTCAAAAAAGCCTTCTCCCAGTTGCTCCCAAGGGCTCCCTGTCAGCAGCCTGGTGAGGAGGGAAGGGGAGCCGGCCTGCCATCCGTTCCCCTCGGCTGCACTGCCCTCCAGGTAAATGGGAGCCTCCAGCCATTAAAAAGGCTTTTAGCAGGAAATCATGCCGGCTGGTGGCTGCCTGGGCGTGAAGAGCTGCTCCAACAGAGGCAGGAGGCAACCTGCTCCCCTGTGTCAGGAGAGGACAGCGGGGTCAATGGCACAGAAGATCTGTCCCCCTTGCTCAGGTGACAGTGGCAGAGGCATCCTGGAAAGCCACTTCCAAACTGGGAGATAAACCTGGGCCATAGATGGCAATCAGACAGAGATCTAAAGGGTTATAATGAACATTAAGCACAAGCTCTGGAGCACTTTGCCCCTCCCTGCTCCCTCTCCATACTGGTCCCAAGCCACTCCATCAGCTTTGGTTGGATCTCCAACCTGATCCAACTAAGGAGCACACAGCCAGTGATTTAGGCTTGGATCTGTCCCTTCCTTTCAGCCACAGCCCACATTTCATTTCTCTTGCAACAGGGGCATGTGGACGTGCTGTGCTAACCACTTGGCTGGGCAGCCTCTCTGGCCAATAAAAGTGGATTAACAAAGATTATTGACCAGATGGGGTTAATGGTGATCATCAGCTGCAGATCTGGCCCCTTCTGGCCATTAATCCCCTGAAAAAAAAACCCTGCTCAGAGACCATCACTGCTTTAACGAGGCAATGCAATAAATGCATGGCTACATATTTTTTAATCAATCCTTTATGGAGGAACTCTAGAAAAAGAACTTCATAAAAAGGATATTACATGCTGATGTTGCAGCACATTCACAGGTATGGTTTTCCTGGGAAGAAACAGGAAGTTGGATATTTAGGGCCCTCCTCCAAACAGTCAAGTTAACAATGTTAGTGCGTTTTCCAGCCCACATTTTCTCACTTGTTGCCGTCCCAAGGAAACATGAGGTTTGGAAATCTTCCTGTTACACATCCTGGCCTAAAGCTTCCTTATCCTCCTGAAGTGGTGCCTGAAGGGGCTCAGCCCTGAATGATGTGGCAAGGCAGCCAAGTGCCAGAGCTGACAGGGAGAGGAGGCCCGGCTCCCAACCTCACACTTGTCACTGGAAAATCAGTGCAGGAGCAGAGAGATCCACTGGGATATCCATCTCATCACAAGGAACGCAAAATTAGGGACAGAAGGACTTATCTCCCATGCAGAAGGGGGACGACTGAACTTCCTAAGTCTTTTCCTAAGGAAGATCCAGCTTCAAGGACAAGAATTTACCCTTGTAACAGAGAGCTGTTCTCACTGCTGGCAATATAAACTCATTAGTTAATGAAGGCTGAATGGGCACAGAAGTGGACTGGGATGATTTCTAGCCTAAAAAAAATAAATAAAGAAGAAGTCCAGACCCACCCTACACCCGTTCTGCCCCATGAAGTGAGATAAAGATGGGCTCCTCCTCTCCCCTCTCCCCACCATTTCTATGGATTTGGCTTTCAGTCCTTCCTGCTGCAGGTCTGAGAAAGCTGGGGGGGAAACAAAGGAGGAGAGGGGGGCGAGGAAAGCCCCTCGGCCCCTGCGCTGGGAGGGTCCCCCCGAAGCCCAGAGCCGCCGACCTGCGGGGCCCTTGCTTTCCCCGGGCCGAGAGCCCCAGCAGTTATTAATGTCGCTGTCACCACCCCGCTGCTGGGTATTTTTCTTTCAGCTGATGGGAACACGGCCCTCGGAAAAGCCCGAGCAGCACTTGGGGCTCTGATCGCCCATTTCCTGAAGCAGTTTACCTGAAGGACCGTGTCTAATCGAGTGATTATAAGGGCACTGATTTACCTTATCTGGAACTAAACTGATTATTTCTCATACTTTGTGGTATTTAATAGGAGAAAAGGAGGGAGGAGGATGAGGGGGGAAAAAGCGCTACCTGATTAGGAGTTCAAGAGCCTATTCTGCGGAGCCATAATAAAACTTAAAAGAATTTGCGACGAGGAAACAAAGTACCCTTTGTTGGAAACAAAAGGAGAGGAGAGAAAAACCTTCCAGTATCCATAACAGAAACCTACACGCCACCCTCCAGCGCAAACAGACTTAGGTGCTTCAGAAAAAAGGCAGCTGACCTCCCAGCAAGAACAAGGATGGTCGGAAAAACATATTCTCAACGGCTCCGCGCCCCGGGACAAACAAAGGGTTTTAAAGATCACATTAACGTTACGGCCGAGCCACTCAAGCAAGGCAAAACCAAACATTATTAACACCGAACTGGAAAACGGGCAGTGCCGCAGATGTGTCACGCGAAGGGAAACCTTAATTCCGCTGGAATTAAGAAATAATAAATCCTCCTTTCACGGCGCCACGGCGATGCCAAAATAGCTGCTGGTTTCCAGCAGGTAACGCCAGCATTAAAACAGATGAGGAATCCTTTTATTACAGCTCTCGCTAAACGCTGCTTCCTTTCTTGGTTATTTATTCCAGCCTTTAGCCAGCATGGATTTTCCTTTCAAGAGGGATATTGCAAAGGTTTTTGCTTTTTTTTTTGTCTTTTTTTTTTTTTTTTTCCCCTTGGACACCACTTATAGAGGTCACTCACATTTTACAAGATAAAGATTCGGGCAATGAGCTCTTTAATATATGAGGAGAAGCTGACAAACAGAGAGGGCCCTCCCCCAGTTCCTATGAAAGGAGAGGAAATATGTGCCCTTATTCAGAAGTTGCATCCTTTTTTTCCTTTCTCTCTCCCTCTTTTTTTTTTTTTTCATAACTGAAATTTATGTGCATCAGCAAACTTTTGGGCATTGTTCTTCCCCAAACTAAACTGTTCCTTACAGCCTCATGTTTACTGAAGCCTAAAATTAGAACTGACAGCAATTCACTGCAACAAAGTGGACTTCTTTCCCTGGCTGCCTGCAGCCCGCATCCCATTCATGGCCTCGAAATCCAGGCATCTCTCGACACTCATCTGCCCGGAGAAGAAAAATAGGGCAAGGCTGAGCGCCGGCGGAGTCCTGCCGCCTCTCCTGGGGAGAGCTCACCTTGGCACCGCCGGTATTCCCGCTCCTGCCCCTCGCCCGTGCCGGCCTTTGCCGCCAGGAGCGTGTCCAGAGCCCGCTGGCACTCCTGCAGCAGCACGGCCACGGCGCTTTGGTTATTCATGAGGGCTGATCCCACCGGGCTGTGAATTGGGTGTCCCCGGGTGCGCCGGTGATCAATTACTTAGGAGAAGACACGGGGCCCAAATGAAAAGGATTCCCTTCGAGGCTGAGGTACCTGGCAAACAAAGGAGGGGGAAAATGATTAACTAAAGTATCATCAATTATCTGAAAGGCTCAAGCAGGGGGAAATAATAGGGGAAATACGTGGAAATACGTGACAGCCTCGGAGGACTTTATTAGAGGAGTGTGTGAAATCACGGCAGGGTCCTGGTGACAGTGTGTGAGGGGAACATCTCCGAGGTGCCAGGGAGGCAGGACAGGCTCATCAGCGGAGCCACGACATCCCCCCGAGCAGGGAAGTGACTGTCGGGGCTGTGCCGAAGCCCTTTGCACCTGGGAGGCTCGGGCTGTCGCACACAGTTAGGCGGCAATGAATGGCAGAGAGGAGCATGCTGTGTGCATTTCCCAGACCACGGAGACCCTCTCTTTTACCCCGGGATGCCACCCCGTGTGTAAATGTTCTCCATCTATGTCCCACTGCAAGTCCTCCAGGTGCTTAGGACATTGCCAGTGGTGATGCAGGAACCCCCAACATTTTCCTGCAACATCTGGCTCAGCACCTGCCAGAACACTCAGGCAGCTTTTGAAAATTAAGCACAAGATAAATACTTCGGGTTTGTTTGTTTGTTTGTTTGTTTGTTTGTTTTTTCTCCCATCAATTTGATGATGGTTTCACTTAAAGAACTGTTCCTGCAGTTTGAAGCAATACAGTCAGGAACAGCTCCAGTGAAAACATATCTAAAATTTGGGAAACACCATGGCAGGGAAGGAGGAAGAGGAGTGCAAAGGACAACACACAGAGGCAGAGTTTGCTCTGCTGGCTGGAAACCACTCATATTTCAGCAGCTACATTTCCAGGCAGTTTTTTTTCCCTTTCTGCTGTGGCTCTGGGATGGCTGGATCCTGGAGCTGGTGGCAGATAGGCTGTGCTCCCAAGGGCACTGAGCAGGAGCAAGCTGCCAGACTGAAAAGCAGAGGGCAAAAGAGATGCACTCATGCGAAAGCAGAGAGGATCAGAGAGCCTCCCGTGGAAGGGCAGGTGGAGCAGGGGAAAGATGGGATTCAGCAGCAAAGAGCCTGGAGGCAGGAGCTACTCACTGGGGCTCTGACTGACTCTGCAGACAAATGTCACAGAAAGAAGAAATTCAAAAAGTAGCTGTAAAAGGGAGACCAAGGGAAGGAGCACAAGCACTTAAGAGAAGCTGGGGAGCAAGTAAAATATCAGCTAGAGGCAGAGCCATGGATAAAAGCAGGAGGAAAACCTAGAAAGTGTTGCCCATCTTTTTAGCCCCAAGTAAGAGCCACCAGGGCCACTCTCTGCAGGGTTTGAGCCAGCTGAGGATAGCTGGGTGCTGGGATCACATCCCTGTGATGCACCAGGCACAGGGCCCATTGAGGGGCTCCCATAAGGAGCAAAAGGAGATGGGGCCACAGACAGGGCTGGGGACAAACCTGCAGCATGGTCTGAAGTCCACCCAGGAGGTGGGGCTGAACTGCCTGTCACTGACAAAGATGGATCTAAAAAAGGACACAACAATGGGATTTGCTCATGGTGCAAGGTCCAAGTCCACATCCTAGTTCACAAAGGTCCTCTCTCCCTAAGCATCTGTCAGGGACAGATCTCTGAACCCAGGAACAAGAACCAGAAAGCAGAGTCCTCTGCTCCACCCTGCCAGGTATAGACAAGCTGATCCAGCTGCTGGGTATCCATCAGGGAAAAGAAAAGTGTAGTCACACTAACACACCTATGCCGGCGTGGCTTGCTCTGGTAACTGCACTGACATCTGCTAATTGATTTATCTGATTACCCAGGCCTGTGGGAAGGAGCGTGCAGCCATCCCAGGAGTACCTCCCAGGTTGGGATGAAGCATCCCTGCCATCTGGCCCGGACTCCATGCCTTTGTGTAATTGATTTCTCAAAAATCTCATTTTCTAGGGACACCACTCCAGTGACCACCAAGCACATATACACCTGCCCTGGATCTGCTGTGGACAGTAGTCCTGGGAACTGGGGCCTGGAAACTGCTTCAGGAGTGTGCAGAAGCATGCTGGAGAAGGTCTGTGCTCAGCTGCCACTTTGCAGCCTCCAAATAAATGCTCATATAAGCACAACTTGCTGTGAGGATGCACTAAAGCAAGCAAACACCGGGATACTTCCCTTCACAAAAAATAACACGGCACCAGGAGCATCCAAGGGAGCTCATGGACATGCTCCACTTCTCTGTGTTACAGCCCAGAGCCCCACATCAGACTCTTAAGCCCAGCTCTTGTGGCTTTGTGAACCACACAAGCTGCCACTCTCACAAAGAGCTGCTGGGGCTTAGCAGGGAAGCTCAAATTAGTGTGGAAGTACAGCACTTGGCTTCCTTGGATCGGGAGGATTTAACTCACCAGGAAACTGCCAGGTCCCTAACAGTGATCTGTGGATGTCAGCAAGCCAGGGATTTTTTCTTCAAGTACATTTTTCCAAAGAATTGAATAAACAGCAAGGACACGGAGTAATAAAATAATGATTTACAACAGCAGCCACACCAAAGTGCTGGAACCACAGAGAAAAGTGCAATAAACTGTACATTAGTGCTCAGGAGGTGGAGAGTCTTTTGAGACCCATCACTGGGGACAATGACTCGCATCACAAAATCAGCTTAAAATGCACCACGGAGCTTTAAACCACACCAGCATCCTTTACACAGATGCCACTTTGTAAGTTGTGTTTTGTGACAGCTGTGGCGTTGAGTGACAGCTGGGAGGGGGGAAATAACCAGGCACGCAGCTTTCCTGGGGATACACAGGACCTGTGCCTAAAGCCCAAGAGCAGAACAGCAAAAAAACTTCTGGAGGCCTTTAGAGCCCTCTCAATGGTTACTAATCAGCTTTCTTAAAGTTCCCTTAAATCCTAACAAGTGGCACTTTAAGGAGATGGTTTTGAAGTGGTAAAAATTGCAGCTTGACATGCTGCAAGACTGCCTAGGCAAAAATGTTTTCTAAGCATGCACTTAAAAATGCTCTTTGAAAACACATAATAAAAACGATTTTGCATCAGATTGAGGATTTAAGCACTCCTTGGTGACAGGAAAGCTGCCTCACTCCTGTTTTAGGCAAAACCAGCTTTTAAATGCTTGATGTAGTTGTTAAGACACTTTAAACCAGAAATGATGAGAAAAAAAAAACAACTGTGCCATTTCTGATTGAAGCCTGGATTAAAATAACTCCTTGCATCAAATATGATGAAAAAAAAATGACAAAGGTCTCAGGGGGTGAGAAAATACATTTCTGTGTGGTTGGCCTCTAATTGGAGTTGGGGCTCAGAACAAGAGGGATGGGGGGAAGAATTGGGGAGGGTACAGAGAAATGATCTCTTTAATAAGAAATGGGCCACACTGTGACATTTCAGAGCCCTTGGGCTAGAAGACCAAAAAGATCTGTCAAGAGAAAGGAATTTTAAGTTCTGCCATGGATGGAAGGAAGCCCGGGAGTCAATCTAGCCAGTTTAAGACCGCAATTAGCTCTGGAGGCTTTAAGAAACAGAAGATGTAATTGCTGCATTCAAACTTCCAATGCAGCAAGGATAACAAGCGCTGGTTTCTCAGACAACATCATTTGGGAAAATTTTCCACAGCATTATGGTCATGAAAACACAAATTAGAGATGGCCAGACCTTTTCTCTCTGAAAATATATTATCCTAATTTTCATCTTATTCAGGGTACCCTCCAGTTCCAGGGAGACTAATGAAGAGGAAGCAAAGACCTGATGAGTTCCATGTGGAGACTATATTTATGGATTAATCCCAACAGGGAGCAAATAAACCTTATTCCCAGAGCTCTCGGTTGGGACTCGGCACAATCAATTGAGGAACGGATAGTTATTTATGACTGAGGCTGCTTTGACTTTCAAATAAACATTTTAATTATTTTAAGTGTTACACTGGAACTTAGAATGCGAGCCCTGTTTTCATTGCACTGCCTTGCTCTCCTGCCCCCTAATCTCAAACCACTCCGGTCATTATGGCACCGTGCAAATGATACTGACTTTCACGCCTAAAACATTTGAAAGGGAAAATCCCTGGACCAGGCCAACTAGAGAAGAGGAAGGAGGAAAAGGGAGGAGGATCCCTCTGAGCAGGGCCAGCATAAATGAAAGGAGCACTCTCAAACTACACTGAGCCTCAAGAAAACGAGGTGCTCAACTCTGAAACCCTTTTGTAATCAAGTTGGCACATCCTGATCCATCCTTGTGTCCTGCTCTCCTCTGCCTGCTCCTACAAGCAACTCTAATAACCTGAGTCCTTGGGAGCGTTTCTTTTCTAACAGCTCATTTTCAATGCAAGTACCTGCATCACTTGCACTGCTAGCTTTTCCCTCCAGCCCAATTTGGTGTGCTGTCCCCCTTCCACTCACGGCTTCCCTGAGGTTAATGAAGCCACAGTCATTTTGGGGGAAGCTCTTTAGGCTGTTAGAGTCTCTTGCTAAACAAAGACACGGGGTGAAATCACAGCACAGAGGCAATGCTAGGTCTGTTGTAGCTGTTGGAGTTACAGTCTCACCTTCACATTATGGCATTTCACCTCCCTTCGCTTTCTGTAGAGAGACTGAAAAAACTGCAGGAGATTGTCCTTGGAAGAGCAATGGAACATTTGGGCTGGTGTTTTTACCTGCAGCAGGTAAGAGGGAGCATGCACATCACACAGCACCCCTGCCTGCTCTCCCTCCTGTGGATTTGTGCACGAGCCTTCTGGAGTCCTTCCCGCCACTCCTGTCAAAAACAACAGGCTCAGCTCTAGTTTTGGATTTGGCACCTTGAGGGATTAAAAACTAAAACAGGAAAAAAACCAACCAAACAAAAAAACCCCAAACATTCTCTTGATAACTTAGCAAAGGTTTCAATAATTGAGTTACTATCATCTTCCACAGAAGGCAAATTCAGTTTCCCTGAATATTTCAGTGCACACATGCTTGTGTTTTCCTTGGGCATTTACCTTTCTTTGTGAAAAGATGGTTTTAAAAAAATAAATAGATTTGCTAGGGGCTTTATTCAGTTAGTTAGCTAGTTTACTTCTCTGGCTTAAAGATTAGATGTTTTCTTTTGGTAAAGCTGGCTATCCCAACTGGCTGTATTAAAATAAGGAAGAATCTCAATCAAAAAGCCTCTCCTAAGGCAAGCTTTCTTGTTAATATGCACCAACATGAAAGGGTTTCTTTTCATCCTATACAACTACAGTGTGTGTAAATTGCAGGGGGCTCATTGGCATAAATCTTGGCTGTGACCTCTGAGGTAAACTGGATTTACATTACTTTCTGACAAGAATTAAATGAAGGCCTTGTGGATATATGAACAGCCTTCTAGACTGCAACAGATGGGCATGAATGTGCTCCCTAGGCAAACTATCAGTGACATCTGTGTCCTCCAAATTCTGGTGGTCTCAGCCAATTAGCAGGCAAAAGGAGAGGGAAAAAAAAAAAAAGAAAAAAGAAAAAAGAAAAAAAAAAGCCTGCCCTTGCACAGCTTCCCCAGACCCCAATGAAGCAGAAGTGCCTCTGTTTGGAAATGGGATCAAGAACAGCCTCCAGCAGCAAGGAGGTGCTTTGCTGGCTGCTCTAATGCAGAGGTAACACCACAGGGAAAGCTGAAGCAATTAGGTAGAACAGATATTAATATTAATACAGGACAAATCCCAGCCCCACCTAAGCCTGTGTAGGGGTGGGATAATGGGCTACCATTATGGATTTACACTGCTGCAGCCAAGGATGGAGATTTGTGCCTCCTAAAAAGCAGAGGAGGGGTGAAAGTGAAGCCCAGTGCCTGACACAGCTAAGGCAGGAAAAGCCCCACTCTTGATTCATATTCAAAGCCCCACCATGGCCCCCTCTCCCTGCAGAAGTTGGAAGGGACCAAAATCCTCCTCCTCCCAAATCCTCTCCAAGCATCCCTCCTCAGGTGGATGGGGTCTGGGGAGCAACAAATTCAATGGCCACTGCACCTGCCTGCTCCAAAGCTCAATGCTTTGTGGAAGAGCATTTCAGCTGCAAACATCCTGGGGGAAACAAAAACCCCTTTTCTAGTTTTGTTTGTCAGAATGAAGTTTGGGATTTCTTGGTGCAGCACAGCTACAGAACAGAGCCAGAGCCACCCAGCAAGTGCTCACCACGTGGAGGTGGCCAGAGGGGCATCAGGGAGTCAAAATCCATCTCCAGCTGACAGCAGAGCCATGGTTTTAGGCCAGTTATAGCAGAGGAGTGACCCAGACCAAACACAAAATGTGAAGCTTATTCTCTGTCTCCCAGTTTTTAATGGAGCTGCCACGGCAGGAGCAGGCAGGACCTCTGGCTAAAAGCAGAGTATGGAACAAAAGCACCTGTTGTTTTGCCCTGGTCATGACTTTTCAGAGAGGCCACTTGGGTGCTTTTCCCTCACCATAGCTATCCCAAATACTGCTAGGGGATGTTAA
>VXBB01015260.1:379720-399587 GCA_013399915.1 Illadopsis cleaveri
GAGGAGCCGCTGGAGTCCTCGGCAGGCGCCGCAGCCCCGCTCTCGGCAGGTGAGGAGGCGGCCGGGCCGGGCCGGGCGTGAGGGGAAGGAAGGGGGCGGGAGAGATCAGCGGGAGCACCGGGATGTCGTCAGGCAGTTCACGCGAAGGCGGCGGGTTCGGTCCGGAGATCCCGGGCTGGCCGTGCTGTGGGCTGGGGAGGTGGCACCGAGCCTGCTCCGGGAGCCGGGGCCCGAGCCCATATCCTTAGTGCTCCGCGTTGTTCTCCTGCCTCTGGAAGTGGGGATAGTGACACTGGCTTTCCCGTAGGAGAGGATGAGGTGAGATCACTGTTGGTTTGACTCCAGTGAAGGGACGGACAACAGCAGGGCAGTGGCTGCCTTGGAGCTGCGGGAGAAATCTACGGAAAGTTTCTTTCTCCTGGCCAACACACTCTAGTAAGTAGAAACTCCTTTAGCATTTACGTGAAGGAATATTCAGTGTGTTCAACCTCGACCAGCCCTTAAGGCAGGACTGGGCAGCCGTGCGGGGGATGCCTGAGGTGATCATGGATCTGAAGCGGGGTCTGTGGGAGCTGCCGAGATCCAGGTTTATCACTGGGTGCTGCCAAAGCAAGGGGTGGCTGTTCTTTCTTAATTAATGTAGCCATTTGTAAAACTCACTAATGGGAACTAAAGTCAGGAAGCATAGGAGTGTCTCTCTGGGCTGAACTGCAAACAAAGTGAAAGTGTTCAGGGGTTTTCCCCTTCACCAAAGTTGACCTCATGTAATATCCCCTTAACTGATGCAAAACAAGGAAGGGCAGAACTGGACATGGGGATAGTCCCTCCTGGCTCCCAGAGCTGCTCCCAGCCTCCCAGAGCTGGGGAATCTGCAAGGAGGAGGGATTGATAATGATGTCACCACAGCTCGTCTCACAGATGGCAAAGGAATAACCTGCTATCAGGGTGTCTGTCTGTATTCCTGCCAAAAGCACAGATGATATTTCCTAGCTGGTTCTAAAGTGAGCTCTGCTGGAAAATCTGTGTTTCATTCATCGTCTGTGCTGTTGCAGCCTACCCCAGTAACCAAGCTGAAGTTGCTGAGCTACTGTGTCAGAACTGTGGCTGGTTTTGTGTTAAAGGTGCAAAGGAAGCAGGTTTGAGGTTTTGCACAGAAAATGATGCACTGATACACCACCATTCACTATGCTTGGTGTTTGTGTGCAGCGTGTCAAAAACACAAGTCAACTCCATCATCACAAAACACAATCATCACTTAATTACAGTGATGATTCACCTACTCATAAAGCTCTGAATGGAGCTGGTGAGCTCCAGATCTTGTGAGATGTTGGGAACTTACTGCGGTCTGGATGTAGAAACATCTGCACTGTGTGGTACCAGTGTGATACCAGGCTGCTCACATGTTTCTCTGGTGAGTAACTGGGAACTCATTTGCTGGTTTCTATTTTCAAATAGCAAGACTTTTCTTTTCAAGACTCAGCTTTAGTGTGGGAAGACACTGGCCTTGCATTTAGAGAACCACGTAACAGCCTTTCCTGAGCTGTCTCAGGTTTTACAAGAATGCACTCCAGTCCCTCAGGCTTTGGAACAGAATTTATTTCATAAGTATGTGGTCTCTGTGCTGCATGTGAAGAACTTAAAAAAACAACACAAAACTACCAAACCCAAGAAAGATAATTTTTTTTAGCACTTCTGCAGCAGCAGAGAGCTGGGATTTTCCAACAGATAATGGGGAAATAGCTAGAAGTGGTGACAATTCCTCTTCTAGGTCTTGTGGATAGTCCAGCTTTTGCATTTGTTTTTATGCTGTCACAGCAGTCACTCCTAAACACTTTTTCTATGTGAGAGGTCAGTGCAGACCCAAGAGCCAAAGGAGTGCTTTATACATACTTGAATTACCACTGCCTACAGACAGACTGTTGGTACAAGTCATTTGATGCCTTCTGGCCACAGGACACACCGAGAGCAGAGCACACAGGCCCAGCCAGCACTGTTTAACTCCATTTTAAGTCTACCAAGTAAACCTCACTGCTGAATTACATGCTTCTTGCAAAGATAAATCTGCCCGTGAGATCCTTGTGAGGAGTTTGTTGGCAGCCAGGGTCAGTCATGGCTTCTGAGCTCCCCCTCCTGTGCTTTCATCATATTTATTGTCAGCCAGTTATCTGGAAGTTCCCTACAGTCAGTGTAGAGCAGCACGGGAAGTATTTTAACGCCACACTGAAACCAGTTTGTTCGGTTCTGCAGCGATTCCATCGAGTGATTTTACCCTTTCCTTGTCCTGGGGACTCTTTGCATCATGTCCTCTTTGGAGGAGGCCGAAACAGAGGAAACAGTGACCTGCCTCCACCTGACCTTCTACCACCCCGGGCAGGAGGAGAAGATGATGTTCCGCTGCCTGAATCTCGGCAGGCGTGAGCAGGTCAGGGCGGACGACACGGCCAAGTTCGGCCGCGATTCCGGCGCCTGCCGCTACAGCCTGCTGGACACCCGCGTCTCCCGGGTCCAGTTCTCCCTGCAGTTCTACAGGAAGCTCCACACCTCGGAGTGCGGCTTCGAGATCAAGAACTTGAGCAAGAAAACAAAACTGACCGTCAACCAAACGGAACTGGGTTACTTGAACAAGATCGACCTGCCCTGGAAGAGCGTCATCTGTTTTGGGGACTACCAGATCCTAGCGGAGGTCCAAGAAGGGGAGGCCATGGATTATTTTGAGACTCACTTACACCTGGCTGAAGCACCAATCTTACAGGAAAAGTGCCTGCCATCCCTGCAGCCTATACCCGAGAAGGACATTGCTCCTTCCTTTTTTCTTTCCCAAGGCAAAAGCCCCACAGAGATGGATGAAAATGACCTGTGCTAGCAGGGATCAGGTTTTGTGGCCTGCACAGCTTCCAGCATAGACGGCTCTCACCTCAGTCCAGTGTTCTTGGTGGGGCTCACTGACTGCTGCACATCGGTCTTCCTTACTTGGTGTTTTCAGCACGGGCATTCCAGAACACTGTTCCACGGAAATGGATTCCTGCCAGTGCCTTCACCAAGGCCTAAGGGCTCTCTGATGCCCAGAAAGGTGTGGGAGACAGGGGGTCGCTCAAATCCATGGCAGCAGGTTCAATCCCAGGACTGTGGCCATGTGCCTGGAAGGGATATTTACAGGCATTGATACAGAGCATGCACAGCAGAGTTTTGGTCCCAGACGAAGAGTGACACAAGGTCTTGTTTCATATTATACTTTGTGCTTTGCTTTGGACACCAAATTCCAAACAGTATTTGCAAGCCTAGGTTGCAACTTCACAGATTTTGCAACTTAGAAACACTCTGTCTTTTGTTTTTGTTAGCTTCAAAGCAGTTCTTTTAATTTTTTTTTTTACTTATTCAATTAACATATATATTTTTTGCAAGTTAACTGCTTTTGCTTGTGATGTAGACAAACGTGTAGCATCAATGATCATGGTCTATAAAAATCCACATTTGTTTTGTAATAAAAGAATTTTGTTCCCTAGTAAGGATTTGCTCTATTATACAGCTGCAATCTAAAAGAATTTTTGAAGAATAAAATTATTTCCAGGACCATCCAGATAAGAGACTGTCACTGGCACTATTCCAGGCTTTCCAAAAGTGCCATTGCTCCATGGTAAGAATTTACATAAATACTTCCAGAAGGTTTTTTACCTCTACTCCTCTATCCAAGTCTCTCTAATAATTTTCTTGTCTTTTAAGTATTTCTCAGGTTGTTTCAGTCAAGTTTTTCTTTGTCAGGGGCTCAGCTCTTCATTGGCATTTAGCTTTTTTATTTTATCAAGTATTTTATTTTGCTTGAAAGACACACTGGGAAGGAGTTACCCATTTTATCACCCCTAAATATTAGGATGCATTTCAGCACTAATCATTCCAAGAAAACCATAATTATAACTGAAGGGAGGAACAGCTGAGATTCAGACAACCAACCACAAACCAGAGAAAGCCATGGGAGAGGCAGTGAGACTCATATACAGGTTTAAGTAGGATTTGTCTATTCATCTCATCCTTGACAAAATTACTTTGTTGCTATGTTTTCCACCCTTGGAACTAGGCCCTGGTTTCCAAACAACAATCACTCACACAGCTGAGGTAAGAATCAACCATGTAAACTACACATTAAAAAATTAATTTGTCTCCTATCACTCCATTGATCCGACTAGCAGAAGTCAATTTACACAAGGAAGGTTGTTTTACCTTTGAAGTGGGAGGGTACAGCTGCTCATTTCCAACAGGTGAAGGGCTCCATGCTCCAAATTCTTCAGCTCTTCTGTTCTTGCAGCTTGTTTAGAGCTTCCCTTCCAAAGCAGCAGGTCCCCAAAAGGACTGTGGGATTCAGCTGCCACAAACCCAGCAACAGATACAACACTGCCAAATGTAAGACTTGCTGAAAATTTTAATGACTTTTAAATTTGTACAGATATGCATTTTACAGTACCCTTGAACTGTTTCACATAAGCTGTTTATAGAATCTCTCAGTTTCTCAAACATCCACAAATGTGGAGCATCACTTCAAAGTCACTCAGCGTGGTGCACTGAGCACTGCAAATGTTACCATTAACCATGGCTACAGAGCATGCCCATCACAGAAAAAGCTGGAGTCAGCCTCCTTTTTCCTAAGTGCTTGTTCATCCTAAGGGCAGGACTATCAGCTAATTGACTTCCTCAAGGCATGGTCAGGACAAGGTCACCTCCTGTTCACTGGCCAGGAAAAGCAGTGACCAGTGCAGGGGAGGTGACAGTTTCAGCAGGTAAAAAACATGTTATTTACATGTTGAGGAAGTTGCCTTCCTTCCCATAGGAATGTATTGTACAAAGAAATGCCCAGGAGAAGTCACACAGCAGTAGCTTAGGCCAAACCCAAAATATACATTTGATGTGTACAGATCTTTAAAGCTCATTACAAGTATTGCAAATATAAATAATGTCATTAAAATATTTTCAGTGACATAGCTACAACTGAAATGAAGAGATGGAATGTTACCAACAGGATTTATCTGTTCTCTCAGGTTATTTGTACATATTTAATCCCAGTGTGCAGTGTTTTTGTTCCTTATCCACACTGTAACGACCCAAATATCCCTAATAGTTTCAGATGATCTAAACCAGCAACACAACTTTCACCAACAAAATCAGTTCTGATGATGACAGCGGAGGTTCATTACTTATCACGTTTCTTTTACTCCAAAACAAAGTTAAAAACCCTGTCACCTTTTCTCCATGGAAAAATGAGACAGCTACACAAAATAATGGCAGAGTAGAATGGCTTTACTTTGAAACTTTGGGGAAACCTGGAGATCTGCAAGTATTTTGCAGGTTCTCTTCTGGTAAAAAGTAAGATTTACATGGAATACCAGGGGAGACCACACAGCACAGGACATCACCAGTGGTGCAGTCACTGAACACCTCCTTGGATTTCAGCCCATATTAGCAGGATTAACCATCCACTCTAGAGGCACAGGAAAGGCAGAGCACTTTTAACACACTGTTAAAACATGAAGTTTTCTTCTTTCTCTTCAAAATGCAGGTACAGAAATTCAGTCTTTAGGTTCTTGTTGTTCCCACCCCAGCAGCAGAGCCATCATCCCTCCCCCAGTTTGCTCACTGAATGTTGCTTTTCCGTAATTGTTCTGATCCAGTGGAATTTTAAATTTTCCACAACTGAAGAATTTTAAAGGCCATGTAGCAACAGATGTTGGTCTGTTCACAGGGGCTGGGAAGACAAGACTTTGGTCCTCCCAGTTCTCAACTGGTTAAAATTCCCATTTTATTGACACATAGAGAATTTATATTCTATTTTATTTTTGTTTTTTTTTTTCTATCTAGCACACGCTTACTAAGTCTGGCATATTATACAAGACAATATCTTACCTAACCTGATGAGTTTTACTATGTTCATTGAGGTTAACCGTGCTTAGCATAAAGTAATTTAAAATACAAAGTAAATGGAAAAAGGACAACACAAAACTAGGAAGACTTTAAGCTAGGCAGGGGAAAATCTGCAATTTGCCATGTGTCAAATTTGTTTTGCAGCTCTTGCTTTTGCACCCTCTAAACAGCTGAAGAGCAAGTCAAAAAGCACAGACCGGAAATAAAAATATTTTAAAATTATTTCTCTATCTTCAAGTATTAAATAAATTATAGAAGACTGTTTCTGAGATAAATATTAGGCCAATGATGAATTTTAAAACAAAATCAATAGAAACATCATCCAGAAAAAAAAAAGGCAAGTTTAAATACAGATAAGTCAAGCTATGAAGCTTCAATTAGTGCAGATAATTTTATATTAAATCCAGATATCCAGAAATATACACAATAGAATCATCCCAGTTTTTCACAAAAGTGGGGAAGGTAGATGATAAAATTGCACTTAGTTCTGAATTCATTCAGGCAGCAGGTCATTCCCGCTCCTCGCCCACCCGCGCGTGAGAAAAAAAGGGGAAGCGGGTCACCAAAAAGGAGCAGACTGGCTTTCCTACATTCCATTTCCCTTTCCCAGCGTTTGGTCACGGGCAGGTGTGGTCACTATCTGTCCTGGTGGTCGGAATCCGACAGCCTGACGTCCGAGGCCGACAGCTCCAGCACGGGGTTGACGAAGCCGGCGTACTCGGAGTTGCCGTTGTCGTCCATCTCGGCGCTGACAAAGTCATTCTCCCACTCCAGCCCGTTGGAATCGTCGGAGGCTGAGGCTGGGTGGCTCCCTGTCTTCCTGCTGTTGAATTTCAGGGCTGCCCTCAGGATGTCCTCCTCCGTCTTGGAGCGTTCCCTCATGGGAATCATCCTGTTCATGCCTGGGATTTAACACACGTGGGTGAGAAACGACACATCCCTGTGAGTTTTCATCTAACTTTTGTATTTCTGCTAGAAGAAACAAAGGTAGAATTTGGACAGATACGGGATTCAGTGGTCTAGGAAAGGTCTTCCTGTCTGGAAAGGGATATTTAATCCCTTTGCACAAAATAATGCAAAATGTGGTTCTGGAAACTGCCCAAAGATATCTAAGATTTTACTGATTTTGTCAGTAATACTCATGGAAAAAAAAAATCACCTACAGATTGGCAAAAAGAAACAAACCCCTACTCATTTTTGGTGAGTCTTTCAATAGTCAAGGTTTCAACATTTTGGATAAACTTTCAACTAAGAGCTTTTGCAGGTTTAGTGAATAGAAGAGAAAGTATTGGTAACAATGAGGAAATACAGGGAACACCTGGAACAGCAGCAATGAGGATAGGTGGGATACTCCTTGGAATGCAGATCTAAGTTCCCAGTGAATGTTACAGTACAAGTAGTAAGGGTTTCTTCCAAATTATTTAAATCCTGACCAACTCCCATATTTTAAAAGGAAGAAGAATTCTTTTCCTTCTGCTCCTGGCTCACGAGAGGGCAGCATTTCTTTACCATTACTTTTGTCTGGACTTTACAAGTCCATTGCACAAAATGCAGGGAAATGAATTCATTCATTTACTGGAGTATCCAAATAAATGAATTCACTCATTAGGGCTATCTCCACATTTATCAAAATAAGGAATTTTCTCGGTAAAAATAATTTACAGTTTAACCATCACAAACTCGTCAGAAATAAGTTTTACATCACCTTCCCTTTTGAAAACGACAGATTTCCAATGAACATAGCTTAAACTGTCAACATCTTTAACTTTTGAGTTCAGGATAAAGCTGAGATGCAGGATAAATACCTTCTTCATCTTCCCACTCTAAATCCAAGGAGGTGCTGTCATCGTTCCCACTCACTGATTTGGTTTTGGTCATCAAGTCACAACTGCTCTCTGTGTTGGGCGTCAGCACTGTGGCATCAGATGAAAGTCCTATTTGAAAACAAAACAAAACAAAACAAAGAAGTATTTTTAATTTGTAAATGTACTTGAATTCTTGAATTTCAGGTTCAACGTGCAAAAATAAAAATTTAAATTAAGCTTTCATCGCACTTTGTAGCCCTTTAAACCTCAGAAATGTTAGAAAAGGCACTTCATCAGTCTAAAGAATAATCAGGAGCTTATTAATAGTCAATATCACTGAGATATTGCCTAATTGGAACTAAAAGGAATTTAATCAAGCAGAGCTTGATGAAGACTTGTAAAAAAAACCCAAACAAATCAACCCCCTTCTCCCCAAAAAACTAAACTCCTCAGTATTTCCTGAAACACAGCCATCTGTCCTCCACCTTAGTGGTTATCATATACTGTCACCAAAATTTACAGATAAAAGCTTATTAAATTGTTTTCCTCTAAACTGTTAGTGGAATTTTTAAGTACAGGCAGCCAAATTCCCTCTTGCACTTCATTAGGTAAAAATTAAGCATTAATATGATTCTAATTACTTTGCAAAGGGATGATTAAAAAAAAAACATAAACACACATCTGCATCTTCAGTACAGGGTCTGGTTTTGCAAAAAATGTTCACCACTCTCTTTTATCTATCAGATTAAAAAATTATCAGATTTTTAAATTACAGATATAAGTACACACATCTTATATTTGCATGTGTAAACATAAAACTATAAATAATCTGTGTTTATCTAGAAAAAGAAGCTGCACTCTGTGGCTCTCAGAGTCCCTTAACATTTAAAGATGTTCTTAAGGAAAAGCAGACTTACTACTACTTCGGAAAGCTTCGTACTGGAATTTTGTATTCCTTAGGAAGGGATCAAGATCTTCCTCTGCCACAGAGCTGCAAGAAAAATGTGCAATTTTTTAGCTTTAGAAACCTCCAGGGGTGCCATCAAAAATATTTTAATCCATGTGCCCCCAGCTCTGTTACAAAGCACATACACCCTGAACTAAATTCTTCATAAAATCATCTGCAAAATGCCTTTTTATTCCTATTCATCACATCCTCTCCCAGGCTGTGCTTCTGCTCAATTTTTATTAGTATTTTCAGTTAAAAAATTAATTAACTCAAAACGACTCTTCCCCTCTTTTCATCACTTTAGATAATATCTCCTTAATTTTGAATTAATTTTTTTTTAAAGTAATGAATTCAAACCCTGTTCTTGCAGTCCTTTGTTTTTAAAATCTGGCCAGCTGCTACTCAGTTTTCACAGCTCCTACTCTAACTGTGCTTCCATAGCAAAATTCCTCCTGTCCCCCTTGTCTCCCATGCATGAGTTTTTTTCTAAACTCAAACACATTCCACTGTAATGTTCTCTACCTTTTTTTTTTTAAACTTGTTTTTCCCACCACCACCACTGAACACAGAAGGTGGGAATGAAGAGACTTAAGCCATAAATAAATACATAAAATATTTAATAAGTAAATATAATTAAGAATATTAATGAAGAAACAGGCAGACTCTATAAACCATTTAAATAGCGTATTTCTGTTGGGTTTTTAAAACAGGGTCCTGAATAATAAAAATATTTTTATGTTAGCTGAAATTTTACATATAAACACTTTTTTAAAATGAACCACTGGATTTTGTGTAAATATCTGTTAATAGCTGGGAGCAGCACTGTATGCAGCATTCTAATAACTCCAACAATGACCAGAATGAATCCAAAAGACCTTCCAGATGAGGAACAGGAGTACAAACAGTCAAGACTCTCAATTGTCATGAATAAAAATTTGTTCTCTTACCTCTGGAACTCTCCGTTATTAACAGCGTGTGCTCTCTGCGTTATCCTGTGCTGCCTACGTTGCTATCAAGAAAAGTGAATTGTTGAAAAACCTGAATACTCAAAAACGAGCTCTCAACACTTAATCCTATTTTCTGCACCCCCCAAAAAAACCCATCAGTTTTTAGAAACGTTGGACACCACCTGAGTCATGACTGCACCTGTCTTGTCTCCTGTCTTCTTATTTTCAGTGCACAGCTAACACCTGGGTGGTGTTTGATTTCTTTTGCTCCGTGCCCAAGAACAGCCACTCTGCCATTTAAAAGATAAATATTTCCTACAAATCCTTTTATCCCTGTGCAAAGCAGTACTGCCATCTCCTCTGGCTGTCTCCATCAGCACTAAGTGCTTCATCTATATTAATAACAGCTTTGCTGCCTTGCAGGGCCAAAAGTATTAATAACTCTGCTAATGTCAACTTCATCTGAGAACTGCTCTTTGCCTTGGGTGTGGGGAGGTAACTGCACTGGATCTAGTGTTTTTCAATTCCAAGATGATGGGGGGGGGTTGTTTTCTTAGATATTTAAATAATAATAGTTGCAGCTTGAAATGAGTAAATGGGGAGTGTAGAGAAAAAAAGCAGAAGTAGAAATATCACACTGTGGTGGTTAGAGGTGAAAAGACTTCAGAACGCAGAGAGGAACAGACAGAAATTTGGCACAACACAGTCAACAAATCTGTCAAAATCAACTACTGACACATGCAACGATTTTCTTTTTAGGATTCCTATACCCACATAATACCCAATTTAGATTATCTCCCCATTTTGCCAGGGCACATCCCAATATCCAGCACTGCCAGTTTCAGGACGCACACATATTAAAATTCCTGCTGTTACAGACCTTGACATTTAGTAGGGCAACATCAGCAAGCCAAATGAGCTTTAAAAGAGGCCACACTTCCAAGGAAAAAGCCATTTTCCCATTTGTGCCCACAAACAGCAGAGAGATGAGCGATGCATTCAAAAATAGTTTCCCAGTTTATCTAGAAGGGCTAAGTGCTTGATGCATATCTGGACAAAAAATGCTTCCTTAAAATCCTTATAATCCTGATGGGTTTTGAGGAGGGTGTTTGAGCAGGAGATAAGTGGTACTAATTTTACACGAGGAGGAAATTAAAATCTCTATAATCCATTCTATCTGAGGTCCTGACTAAAAGAAGTGCATATTAAAAATACTGAAAGACAAGAAATGCAGCATTTCTTGCACAGAACTTCTACGAAAACCAGTTAACGCCATTAAAAAAAAATAAAAATCTACTTTTGCTGGCTTTCTACAGATCAAAAGCGGTAAGAAAAAAAAAGCAGGCAAAAAGGTCAGAAATAATTAACCCTCCCACCCCAAAAGGCAAGGGGAGAGAAAGAAATGTGAAATGAGAGCTATACTGAGTGACATAAAAGTTAGATGAAAACTCCAAAGCAGGGTCAATACAAAACACAAAGATAAGGAACAATACAGTGCACAAATATATGAAATACATTTTACGAGTCAAAATGGTGTCACAACGTGTGCTTAATTTCAGGGGGTATTTTACCCAAAACCCATCACAGATCATTTGACATTTAAGACCAGTAACTTCTACATATTATATAAGAAGAGCGTTAAGCTAATTATAGATTAAAATTATAACTCATTCAAAATCTATACTCGGCGACAGAAGCTGTTTCAAACAATTATGGTGATTTTCAGCTGTTCCAACCAGCTGCACTTTCAAATCTTGCACTTCTTTCTCTACTTCACAAGCCAAAGCCATCTCCTCATCAAAGTCTCCTGAGATGGAAAGGATATGAGGAAAGTCTGCATACATGGGAACAGGACAGAGGCTCTCATATATATTGGGGTCTTTTTCCCCTCACCTCCAAGAGCTTTTTCTGCTTTGCTGCCCTGGCTGCTTCACGTTGTGCAGCATATAAAGCCTCCTCTTCTAGTCTTAACTTCTCCTCTTGTAAGGCTAACTGTGTATGAACAAAACAATAATGGTTAACAAAAGCAGAACCTATCTATCTTCCTACTAATAAAGCCGTAAGTGCAAGGAAAACAAAAGAAAAGCAGCTAGAAAATCAAAATAAAACAAAAGAGACTACAGCTAAAGCATTCACTGAATTTAACAGCTTCCCTCCCCGCAACCAAACAGCCCAAGAAATTTAGGTAACTGCTGAATAAACATTTATTATTAGTGAATTGCTGTAATTGCTTTTTCTATTTTATTATGAACTGCACAGTGAAAGATTTAAAGGTTTTCAGTTCCATAGTTCATTGGCACTTTAGATTAAAGTTCATTGAAGTTCTACATTGTATTCCAGATCATATTCCATTAACTGCTGCAACACTAAAACAGAATAACAAATAATGTGTCTTTTCCCTTATGGAAGTGGTGGAGAAAATTCAGCACAAGAAAAGTTGAATCAAGAATATTCCCCATTTGGTCTTGCACTAAAAAAAGGGTCAAATTTAAGAGATCCTGGTCAGAGTCCCAGCCTATTCATTCCATTCTTCAGCTAAGAAGCAATTAAAAAGAAGGAATTTGTGCATCTTGTAGACTAAACAATACTAACTGATGAACAAAACCCAGCTGTTCCATGTGAGTGGAATCTCCTGGTGCCCATGGCTGATCCTAACATTTTTGAAAGAAAAACCATTTATACTGTCACTGTAACCACTTACCTCTGACTGAAGCTTCAGATCAACAACCCTCTGCTTTTCAGCAATGGAGTCGTAGTGTCTGTCCTTCAGGTCTGCAATTTCCTCCTCAGTCAGAGGCCTGGAAGCACAGGAGAAAAACAAAAAAGCTCCATCTATTATTCATGCATGACAACCCTCATTTGCACTCTCAGGTATGTGTGGTCTTTCCTGACCAGTCCTTTAATGCAGATCCAACAGGCTGTGCTTGGGGCCTGTTCCTCCTGAAAGTTCCAGTTTACTCAGGACAATAAGCTGCCTCTCCTCACTCTCACAATATGTATTATTTATATCTTTATATAAATCATATTTTCAAAACCATCTCTGCTAACAGAACTACTGGAATAGAACCATTACCGTCATTGAAGTCCAAATCTCACTTTTTTCCTCTTAGTTGTTTTTGTCCCTTGTTTTTCCCTTACTCCATTTTGTTTAATATTCACAGTGGGAGAGCAGAGATAAGAAGAGGTCCTCAGTCTCAAAGTCTTACCTGTGACTGCTTCCTGGGCTTTCCCCCTGTTAAAATAAATAAAAAAGAAAAAATCTGATTTTTGTAAAGACGGAGCACTTCCAAAACTTTCCTTAGCAAAGCAACCCAGGTCCATTTCTGTTCTCAGACTGAGGGCACTTGCTGAGTCTTATGCAAGAGTTATACCAAGAGCAAATTCTCCTTTAAGTCTTCCCAAACACATTTCTTTCCCACACCTCTTCTTTTCTTTCTTCCCAAAGTCCATAGTGCCCCCCGCCTTAACCCTTAATGGGTTATTTCCCGGCATCCCCAAAATCAATCTCTTAGATCTTTATCCAAAGTCTTATATTCATATTCCTAGTGCAAAGAAAACTGAAAGTAAAAAAACCCCTGTGATTTAAGTCTACAAGTCAGCTTAAAGTGGGAGGAAGATGCGGATGCTGAAACCATTTTCAAGGATTGTACGAGCAGGTTTCACATGATGCCCCAGGTACTACTCACCTCATCACTTTCCACCAGGTTCTCAAACTGCAGAGAAAAACAAATAAATATTTTTTACAATTCTATGTAACAAGTCACTAAAAACATACAGCAAGTATGATTGTATATTTTATGTGCCTTGTAAAAACACTTCTCCAATTCTAACAGTGGGACTGTAACCCTGCTTTCAGAGGAATTTCATTTTTAGAGTTGGACCTTTCTTCTTACCAATGTTTCTTGTCTTAAACATTACATTCTCCTAAAAGGAGAAGAGTCCAAATTAAAAAATAAGCATTCTCAGCTGCACAAACCCATCCAGCAGTAGTTGAACTGTCACATTAAAAAAAAAAAAAGGCAAATAGAAATCCTCTGTACTGTTTTCAGTACAGTAATCTTAAATCTAGTCAGTGCATGAGAGACACAGAGGTCAGTACCTACAGTGTTAAAGGCATTGCTAGGATTCAGCTTTTCCCACTTTTCCTTAAATCACTAAAAATGTAAGTACTCACCTCTATAGTGAAGTGTTCTCCTGTTGAACATGTTCTAAAATACTTGGATCTGGAAAAATAAGTTTACAGTTAGACTACAGAGAAGACTCTTCAATACACAGCAGAAGGTAAATGAGCCCGAGAGTTTAAAATAGATTTTAAAATGTGTTAAATATAAAATAACAACAAAATCTTCATGTATTTAACAAATTGACTTATTCACTGGAGCTCTGCATTGCTGCTACAGCAGAGAGAGGCAAGAGCATGGAAATGTCTTCTATAGAACTGAGGAAAAAACTAAAACCCTTGTGAGATGAAATAATTTGTCAGGATGCTGGACTTGACATTTACACACAATTAGCATGTTCTGCAATCCCTTTAATACATTTTTCCTGAAAAAAAAAACATTGTTCCAGGCAATTTCTGAAAATGCTGTTGCTCACCATGGCAACTTAACTCTTTCCTGGCATCTTGTACCTCATCAGTGTTAAACAACACATTTTATTTTAACAGCTTGGCACGTCCAGAAGCCTGAGCCTCAGAGAAAAACATCCAACAAGAGGTCAAGGCAAATACTTTTAAACTACCAAAAAAAAAAAGATCTTAAAAAAATCACGCTCCAATTTTATACAAGGAATTGATTTCTTCTTCGATTCTTTATTCAGAATTCTTCCTGTTTTACTTTAATTCTTTTACAGAGGACAGTTAGCCCTGTCCTCTACAAAACCCAGCACAGTATTAAGTTGCCTGAATACATTTTTACCTAGCCAAGTAGGTTTGGCCAGCGTCCAGAAGAACATTCTAACGTAAACACTCTCCAGTACAACATCCATTTCATCGAACTGTTTCAAAAACCAGGGTTTCCAGTTGCAGGTGCTGACGGGTACAAGGAATAAACCCAGGGCCCTCAGGGATTTCTGTACTTGCACAAAAGATCGTTCAGCACTTGCAACTAACACCTACTTTGACAATAATAACAGCAACACACCAGCCGAAGCCTGAATTATTTTAACCATATTGTATTTCACCTCCATCTCATTTTTCTTTGGAAGGCAGTTTAGGGAACGTCTCCCCTGGCAACTTGTTGCACTACCCACTGGTTCTTTGTTGCACAACCCTTCCTGCCACTGAGGAACCTTTTCCAGAGAACTCGCTGTTGTGAAACCAGAGAGGAAAGGCCACTTGAAATCATGCACTACGTGACAAGGATAACTGGGACATGTGGCACGAACACTTAGAGCAATTTCACTGCTACTCTTCTCTGTAATTTGGTGTGTAGGAGCCAATACCATTAAGAATCCCATTTAATAACACTGTAACAGGAAATTGTTCCAGGGCTGTCTATGCCGTTAACAAACGTGTAATTCCAGTTTGCAGCACCGGGCTTGAGGTAAATTACTTCCAACTTCCCAGACACTTGAGCTGCAGTCAGCTTAGCTGCAAGAACTGAAAAGTGAACTAAATGCAGTGCAAGCTCCCTAAGTGTAATCACAAACAGCCCAACAGCAACGCCAGCTCTAGGAAGAGCTGCTCTTTCAGCTGCTTGCTGAACAGGGACTCAGTCCCAGAAAACCTAATTATGTGTCAGAGTTTGAGCCCATAAATCCCAGAACTACATCTGAGTAGTAGTTTGAGGTCATTATGGACACAAACAGAAGACCCATCAGCTTCACCCCTATACAAAACTTCAAGTGAAGTATCAGCAACCTATGAAAATGTTTACACCTTTCATAATTCTCCTTTAAGCTCTACTTTTCCATTATTTTCTAAGACTTGAGAATCCCTTTGGTTGGATAGCTCGTGGAGAAAACCATTCAGCTGACAGGTCACAGGACCTACAGAGACAGCCAGATTAATCTTCCAAGATCTGAAGCTATTAAGGAGACCAACTTTTCATACATATATATACATATATACTCCATATGTACATATATATTAAGCACAATTCCAAGCAAAGGCAACTTACAACCTTGCAGGATGTTAAAACACTTAATAAAAACTCTATACTTAGTTGTTTAATAAGGAGTTTATTTCCTACAGGCAAATCTTGGAGCATCTACAAATAATGAATCTGGGGGGGAGGGGAGGATCTGAGTAATTAAAATTATCATTAAGTTGATAAGCTACATTTTTACATTATGGTGTTCCAGAAATAGCCAAATGTGGACAATGTGGTATCAATCTAACTTGCAAACTTTATAATAAGACACATTTTACAGTTTTGGTTTTAATACAGCTCCCCACTCAGTGGAAGGAGAATAACCTCAACACTCTGATACTGCTCTGTAAACTACCACCACCACACCCAGAAAACAAACCTGATCTGAAACACAGGCCAGCAGTTCTCTGTCCACTTTATAGGCCTAAGACTTTCACTGCAGGTTGTGCAACACCTGAACAATTAGACAATACAACAGCAGGCAGGAAGGTTGGTTACACTGGTAAGGACAGCCTGATAGTGGACTAACACATGCAGGGATTGTCACTACCCTGCCTGCTAAAAAAAGGGGTATTGGCCTGTGGAAGGAGACTCAGCAAAACACACATGTGCAGGAAGAACCTTTCAAGCACTGCCCGGTGTTCTCAAAGCACAACAAACTGATACTTCAGTGCCAGCTGTCAAGGCACTGGAGGTGTTCTCATCCCCTCCGGTGGAGTACTAAAATTACAAGTAGGTATCCTCTGCATGCACTGCCCTGGTTTTTCACCCATGTCTCTGGGAAGCAGCTTGTCTGGAAGGCCTCTCAGAAGGTGAGACTTGCCTGCCAGAGCTGATGTGAAGTAATAGGCCACGAGCTTGCATCATGTAAAACACTCAGCATATCTGCTGAGAACGATTTACATCCTAATACATCAAAAATAAGTGATATGTAGGTATCCAGTACTGGTCAGTATACGGAAAAACCTCCAGCATTTCCTGTTTGCACGGTGCTTTTCCATTAACGGGTTGTGGCAGAATGAAACAGGTTGTTACACGTTTCCAAGAGATAAGAATTCGCCTAAACCATTCTGCTCCTGATTTATCCCAACAGCGTCTCAGCCTCTGACTCACAGAGAAGACGAGATCACATTGCAGAAAACCGGGTGTTTTTCCACCTTTTGCACAAGCACGGCCGCCCGCACGGGCTTTGGCGACTGACCTAAAAAACCTCTCCGAGCATCTCCTGCCGGAAAAACACCGGGATGAGGGGCCCTGGAAGCGCATTAGCCCCGACCGCACAAACCGCGCGGAGCCCGGCGGGCTCCCGGCGCCTCCATCCGCCCGGGATGCCGGGGCTCCCGAAGGGAACGGGCCCGGGCCGCCGGGCACTCCCAGACCCCGCATCCCTCCCCACCCTGTCACCCCCTCCTGCCCCACGGGGAAGGCGGAGCCGGCGGCCCCGGCCCCTCCCCGCCCCGGGGAGGGGAAAGGAGCAGCCGCGGCTCCCGCTCACCCTCCGCCGCGCTGGATCCGGCCGGGCTCCCTCCGGAAGAACAGCCCGCAGCACCACTGCGCCCAGCAGTTCCCCATCGCATCCTGGTGGTGGGAACAGCTCCTGCTGCCTTCCCGGCGGGCTCAGGCCGCCCCGGCCGTCGGGAGGGGCGGCCGCGGACCCCCGGGAACAAAGGGCCGGCACAGCCTCATGGCTGCGCAGGGGCGGGCGATGCTCGCCCCGAACGAGCGCCGGCACCGCCCCTGGCACCGGCATCATCGGCCACATCAGCCCGCCCCTCGCCGGGGCCGTCCCAGCCGGGCAGGATCCCGCCCCAAAACCGGCTTCCCCCGTGGCCGGGGAGGTGGGGTCATCTCACGGCAGCCCGCGGTTAAAAGCAGGAAAACATGCCAGGGCTGCCGTGGGCAGGATGAAAAAGCATCGCCAGTAATCGCATTTTGAAGGAGAGGAATTCCGTTCAAGGTCCCCGTTATTATGAGGCGGGGAAAGGGGGTGTCTCCGCAGGTATCACTGGCTCCGGACTGGGTCAGTGCCATCGAAGCAGCAACAGTGCTAGAAAAACCTGGAGCACAGGCACTGTGTGGTTTAGCGAGGTTCTTCGCAGTCTTTGGTCCCTCTGGCTTCGTAAATCACAGCAGCACACCGACACGTGGAAACATGGAATCACAGAATCACAGAATGGTTTGGGTTGGAAGGGACCTCAAAACTCATCTCATTCTAACTCCCTGCCATGGGCAGGGACACCTTCCACTATCCCAGATTGCTCCAAGCCCTGTCCAACCCGGTCTTGGGCACTTTTAGGGATGGGGCAGCCACAGCGTCTCTGGGCAACCTGTGCTAGGGATTCTCCACCCTCACAGGGAGGATTTTTTTCCCTAATCTCCAATGGAATATGCAATCTACTCTCTTTCAGTTTGAGTCTCTTCCCCTTTGTCCACAGTGAGTTATGGTGTTATTACCAATATGTGCTTTGCTCCTTTCTTTTAACAGATCCAAAAGTATCTCAGCAGTGGAAGAGTTAATTGGATTCCAAGTCAGCTCTCCATTAGCAGCACAGGACAGATGCCAGGACCCAGAGGAGCTACTTGGTACAACAGTGATGGGCAGTAGGAGGTAGGAGGGATATAATACATCACTGCCAACCACACTCCGATGTTTTTCTTTCCCTGGAAATGTGAGGTCAGCCTGGAAAGGTGCACGACTGTGATTGCATGTAGGGAGAGAGAATGAGGGTGAGGGAGACGTGAAAGCAACCAGGAATTAATTACAGAAGGTGATGCATATCGATGTGACTCAGGAGGAATACCGTGAAGGTTCCAGAAAATATTATTGAGATATATGATTCCTCATTACACTGTTTTCCAGGCAATCGGCATTTTGGCAAGGTATACGCTGCTCCCTTCCCACCCACAGGTGTTCCAGTATTCCAGCCTGACAGATGTTCATAAATCTCTTCAGAGAAATTGAACACCTTTTTTTTTTTCCCACAGGATCCTCAGCTGTGAAATAGAGACCACCAAACTGAGGCGGGAATATCGGGAAAATCCACGCGGAATGCCTTTGTTTCTGCAGTTTGTGCCTGGTGGCCTTTTGCTACACTGGTTCTGCCGTGCCACTCCTGCCCAGAACAGGAGAAGTCAGTGCTAGCAGAAGACCATCATGGGTTGCTGCATCCACCACTGGATGGCAAGAACAAGGGGGTTCTGGATTAAGAATATATTGGCTGAAGTCTCCAGGAGCAAACCCACACGGATGCTTCAGCTTTCCTTCCTCTGAAAAGGGAGCAGGTTCATGCACGGTGTTAAGTTGCAAATAACATCTGCAGACACTGCCAAGATTGTAAGATAAACTGCACACTAAGGCCACTGGCACAGACATATAAAACCAAAATATTCCGCCTTTTTCACGGCTTATCCTTGGCGACATCAGCAGCCTCCCCACCGCACACGGAGCAGTCATTACGCGGGTTCAGGCTGGGTTTTTAACATGCCGCTCAGCCCGCCGCACAAGACACAAGGTTGCTTAGCACGCTTTACGCGCCCTAGCGGCTTTGAGAAAGCAGCCTCTATAACATTTTATTCTTGAAATATTTTACAAGGCCGCCTTACTCTTCATGAGGGCCACGCGCCTTTCGCGACAGGCGGGGCGCGGCCGCGCTTTACGGCGGGCCGTTGCCGCGGTAACGACGCGTTGGGTCAGTAACCGCCGCCGTGCCTCCATCCCGGTGCTGTCCCTGCATCCCGGTCCGGTCCCTGCATCCCGGTCCGGTCCTTGTATCCCGGCCCGGCCCTTGCCTCGGGGTCCGGGCCCTCCCGCCGCCACCATGGACAAGTACCAGGTGCTGGAGCTGGTGGGCGAAGGCAGCTACGGGATGGTGACCAAGTGCAGGAACAGGGAGAGCGGGCAGATCGTGGCCGTCAAGAAGTTCCTGGAGAGCGAAGACGACGGGGCGGTGAGGAAAATCGCCCTGAGGGAAATCAAGCTGCTCAAGGTGAGGCTGGCGGGACCACCTTTTCAGCAGTTTTGCGCTTAAACTGTGAAGGTTTCGTGTTAAAATTCGCGGCTCCTCCTTCGGGTTGTGTCGCAGCACAGCGGCCCGTCAGCCCCCGGTCAGCCTTTACAAAATGTCACCCACAAAATCCAGGCCGAAAGAGACTCGCCTGGGCCCCCCC
>VXBB01015265.1:4484-21304 GCA_013399915.1 Illadopsis cleaveri
GGCAAGACCGGATCAGGATACACTCTTGCCACAGGGAGTCGCAGACCCTCTAAGGTGAACAGAGGGGAGACATGGGTGGAAGAGTGCGCTGTACCGAACCCCCGTTAATATTGGCCCTCCTGTTGATAACAAAAGGGAGACCAAGGCCCTGCGACCAGCGTTACAACCCCTTGTATGCAGGAGACTCTCGGACGGCTGTCCTCAGAATTCATTATAATCTGAGCCCCAGTTGTGTTGACTTTTTATCATTAACAACTTGTACAGAGGATGGAAAATTGTATCGGCTTTTCGAAAATACAGGAACTTTTAAACAAAAATTATTGAGAGAATGCCATATGAAAGAGTAATGGATCTGTTTGAAGAAGAAGCTGGTAAAACAAGGGGGAAAAGACAGAGTTTATGAGCAGGATATAGTCAAAGAAAAGGAGGTGAAAGGGATAATTAAAAAGGGACTTGAAATTCAAATCAAATTGGTGGGATGTCCTTTTTAATGAAGAATGGTGGAAAAAAACTTTATTGGTTGTTGGAATTGCTTTAACGAGTGTTATTTTTCTTCCATGTATTATCCCCTGTTTAATTTGAATGATTACGAGTATTGTACAAAACTCTACTGAAAAGTTGAGTGAAGAGAAGATTGAAAAGATCAGACTGTTGAAGCAAGATCAGCAAGAAGAAAGCCCCGAAACAGCAAAGGAAGTGTACGAGAAATACCAGAAGATTCGAAAGATATATGGAGTTTATGACGAAACAGTTTAATGTAGAGACAGTTCAATATTATGTGGTTGATGTGGGCAACAGCCCAATCAAAGTTTTAGAAGCGGGAGTTTGTTATAAGTAAATAAATGTTTCCAGGGGTTAACGGTTGTACTTGTTAATGTTTCTGAGGTTATGTGTTAAAGGTTGTAATTGTTGTGAGTGGGTGATGTTTCTGAGGGATAAGTGTTGAAGGTTGTGGGAAAGCTCTAACGCACTGATAGCTCCGTGGACATCATGTCAACAGCATCAGCGCTCTGCCCCCGGATTGGTGGACGCAATGGACCAATCATTCGACGCCCTGGCCAAATGATTGGTCAAGGATGACCCTCGTTAAAGGCCAATCGGTCACCAGAGAAGGAACCAATCAGAGCGAGGATCCTNGGTGGACGCAATGGACCAATCACTCGACGCCCTGGCCAAATGATTGGTCCAGGATGACCCTGGTTAAAGGCCAATCGGTTGTCAGAGAAGGAACCAATCAGAGCGAGGATCCTGAGCGCACCAATCAAGTGGGAGCAAGAGGGTATAAAAGGGACTGTCAGACTTTCCTGAAGGTTCTCCGGCAGAACTCAGTGTCCTAAGGAGCACTCAGTGCTTTCACACTGTTACTTGTTGTTTTTTTTCTGACTTGTCATGTGACGCCTGGGCTTATCTCAGGCTCCCGTTCTCAGTGGTTACACCAATAAACGAGGTGCCTTTTTTTATTCCACCTGAGTCCCTGCCTCATTTATAACAGGCAGCACGACGGAGAGAGATTAAAAAAGAACACGGACAGGGAAGAGGACACAAGAATCTGGTAAGAAACAATGGCACAGGAAGCACCACATGAGATATATCCACTGAGAATATAAGGAACACAATTGAGGCATGGAGGACAGAAAAAAAGAGTGCTAAACACACAGGAAGGACAGAGGGATACAGTGACAAAGAGGGAAACAAGGAGAGAGAGATGAAATGACCGTGGCACGTGGCTGTGGGGAAAGGTGGGCAAGATGCTCCTCGCTCCAGTCACTACAGCAAGTGCAGCTTCCCTGGAATTTCACACACAGCATCCCTTCCAAGCTCTATAGGTGAACAAACAGGTACTCCAACATCTCCTTCCTTTGTACTTTGGGCAGCACAGGCCTACCAGGAGGAACAGCAGTCCAAGGACAGATTTAAAAATGGGATTCCCATTGGCCACTCTCTCCGCCTTTTCTCCAGCTTAGCCCTGGGCTGAGAAACAAAAGACAACAAACATTTATAAACCAACCTTGAGGTGACTTGAGGATGCCCAGGCCTGGGAGAAAGCCCTTCTCACCACCCTCTTGGCCTTTTCCCACTTTGAGAAACTGTAGAAATGCACATCCAAACCCAAGTCAGGCAGCCTGGGATGTTTTCTGCACACGAAACACCACAGCCCTGAGCACCAGGAGTCTGAAGGTGCTCTGGATTGCAATTCCCAGCTTCGGTGAAGTCTGCATGGGACAGCCAAATTGTTTCTGCACAAAGGAAATAAAAGTTGCCATTTTCAATAGTTAAAATATCTGTGAGAGTTACTGGCTGCTTACAGCAGGGAGCTTCATACGGCCTCCAATACTTACGGATTTATCAGAAGAAGCAGTTTCAGGTTCCTTCTTTTTAGAGCCCAACTCCAAATGGGAAACTTCTCTCAACTGCTCCTGAGTGAGGCAAGTGGAACTTCAGGAGCTCAGGAAAGCAACTCCCTCCCCTGAGTCCTGGTTCACCTGCCTGAGCACCCACACTGCTTTTAGACCACCCCTCTCCCTGCTTTCCACGTCCATTTAAATATAGAAAAGCTGCAAGCTCTGCCTCCAGCCTCAGCTGCATCTTCCCTGCACCCCAGCACGCCCACCTGCTCAAGTGCTGCTCCTCTGTGCTGCGCTGGCCAATTCTTCCGGGTCGAGGTGGGAGAAATTCCAGATTTTGTTCCCCAGGAAAGGCTCTGCCAGGCAGCCCCAGCCCCGCAGAGCCCCGGCTCAGTGCCTGCATCGGGACAGGCTTCACCCCGCACAGCCCCCACCGCCCTACGTGGGGCTTTTCCTGGAACCTGTCGTCCTCTGCTCACCTTCAACCTCGCTGCAGACACAGCAACTCCCGCCCTCCTCCATTGTCACCTCGGCCGCTGCTGCCGCAACCGGGACCCACGTGTGGCGCTCTCGGCACCAGTAACGAGCAGTGACAGCACTGGACTGGTGCCAGAGCTGCTACGAACACTGGGAAATCTTTAATGTTGTTGCAAACATCTGAGTGCCATACAGGAGAATGTGGATTTTCATTTTAAAGTAATTTTATTTTACATTTCTCCAGAGTTCCAAGCAGAACGTCTGCATTACTGATGGAAAACAATACAGATCAGACAAGCTTATCCATCAGCAGTAAAAAATGCCCTTCACACTGTGGGTACACCTGTTCTTTGGAGCTCCCCCACAGTCCTGGCAGTTCATCTTTGCCCTGACAGTGAAAACTGCATGGTTTAAAGAGTGCTGAGATAAAGAAGGATACATTAGGAGGCCCACAGATATAAAATAAATTAGAAGCATCTGTAAAAGTTTCTTTCCATATACAAAATAACTTTTCTTTTGGGGGTAATTTTCATTTTTTCTTAATTAACAGTCTGTACACAGATAAACCTTTCACCAGAAATCATTCTAAAATGCTGGTTTTACAAGGAAAAAGGAGCCACTTAACAACTCATCCTGCAAACTCACAAGCCTCTTCTCAGTTGAGAGTGCCTATCTTTGGGACCAGCCCTGCCCTGGGAGTGGACACTGCTGCTCAGGGCCCCCACAGCATGGAAGAACAGATCACCACTTTGCCAGCTAAATCAGAGCACTGAGTGCCCTGTCCGGTCCTTTCCTGAGCAGCTCCATGGAGGGTGATTTCACCACCTCTCTGGGCAGCCCTTACCACTTCCTGACCACCTTTTCCATGAAAAAATTCTTCCTAACGTCCAGCCTGAAGCTCCCCTGGTGCAGCTTGAGGCTATGACCTCTGGTCCTGTTGCTTGTTACCTGGGGAAGAGGCCACTCCACAACCTGGTTACAGTGTCCTTGCAGGTAGACAACCCACAGATTATTTGCAACTATGTTCTAGAACACGTGGTGAACAAGTCATTCGGACACTTCACTGAGCGTGGTATTTTCATACCGCTGGCCTGCTGAGTTTCCATAGCAGAAGTCAGAGTGATGCACTCAGTAGTGCTCTTTTGAGCTCTTCTGCCCAGGGCTGCCGAGCTCCCAAGAGCTGAATTACAGAGTACACATCAGTGAAAAGGAACACGTACACAAGGTGGGTAACCTTGTACCAAGGAGATGCATGGTCAGGTAGGGTTATCTACAGCTTTTACGATGTCAGATTTGTTTTGCTGCCTTGCTGTACTACTCTAAAACCTAAGGCAAGAAACTTTGCTTTAAAATGAAGACTGTTACATTTCTAACCTCCCCCTGCCATTAGTCACCATTAAAACAGAGATAAGAATTACCAGTTTGTGCTGCTTCCAAAACCTTGTACAAAAATAGATCACTATGTCCTTTGGGCAGTCTCAAAAATCTGCAGGTTCTTCTTTCACCTCTAGCTTTCAACAGGTACAGTCAGGTCCCATTCCCAAGCCTTGTGTCTCGGTCAAAATCACAGACTAATAAAGTCTGTATTCACTTTCCTTGCAATCGCTATTTGGAATCCATTCTCCTTGATTTTATTTCTTTACATTTTCTCTTTTTTGTCCAAAGGAAATGCATTAGCAGTGCAAACACAAAGTACGTATGATGAGACTCCTACCCATCCCCCTTACCCAAACAGCAGGGGAGTGGCAGCACTTGGCACCCGGGGCATTGTCAAATCACCCTGGCATTGCCAAAAGGCCTCCCAAGGTGTTATTTGCATGCACAGGACTCCACTGTCATGTTGGGGTACACCTTCAGCACCACGTTTTTGTTTTCGTCAAAGAATAAGATACTAAGAGAAGACATTTTGTCAGGAACACAGCAAGGCTCGGGAATGCCAGGGATGACTCCAACAGCTCTCACAATGCTCTGGATGGTGGCATGGTTGGATGGCTTCATGGCCTGCAAGAGAAAGACAGAGCAGAACATGTTACTGCACTCACATTGCCATGGATTTGCGTACTCTACTATAAAGTTGCTTTGTTGAAGGGCCCTGTTGAGACCCCTCAGTTGGAACATCTGTAGCCAGTGGCACGGCTGAGGAACTGAGCCTCCAAGACAGCTGTACCTCATACTAAAGTGATATTTTCCTCTGGAGAAGAACAAAGGACAAAGTTTTCTAAATTTATAAAAAGGGACACGCTTGGGTTTGCTCTAAACAGAAAGCAAATCTGCCTGGTGAGGTAACTGCTTGGTCATAAAACCAGAAACCATTAAGTGCTCATAAAAATAAAAAGCCAACACAGAAAAGAAAAACACAAGGTTTTACTCTGAACCCTAATATGCTTCCTGATCCAAGTATCTGTATAAGAGATAGGTGGCATGAAAAATGCACAAGACACAGCTTTTAGCCAGGGACTTTTGGTTTGGTTTTTAGAGTTATTCTTACACACACAATCTGGGAATCAAAACAGTTCAGTGTGTACCCCATCACATGTCGCTGGGAAATATACAGAACAAGGTCATTTTGGCCAAATGTTCAATTTGCAGTTTTTCTGCAATGAGAGATGATTTGTTTCGGGGAAAAAAATCAGTCTTAAGGGTAGATATGGACCTGCAAAAAGCACAGGAACAACTGTGAATTCCAGCTCTTCATATCATTTGCGCAGCACATTAGTACGTGAAGTTGTAAGTCTCCATCTAAGCTGATCAAAGATGTTTCTGCTGGTTTGTTTTGAATTCAAAAGTACCTATACTCCTCAGCAGTGACAGCCAGGGATTTAAAAACATGTTTTAGATTATCATACAACTCAGATTTCTGTCTTCAAAGGGAAGTGAAAGCTGTGGTAGCGCCCAGCCACATCTCCTTATTCAGCTGCTGAGCAGCATTCTCCCCAAAATAACTGGGAGCCCAACAGCTGTCCTGAGCCTGCTGATCACATGCCAAAAGGTAGAGAACACCTACTGAGATCCTACTTCCTGTATCCAGTAGTACTAAAACTAAAATCAGGACTCCAAATACACCATGCAACATCTCCTCATAAACCTGCTCCTTCAGACATGGAATCCATAGGCCCAAAATGGTAAATTGCACCAAACCAACTTCAGGCTAAGCACCACCAAATGGATTTCAAGCAGACAGATCTTCTTGCAGCGGGAACAGCCTGGACACATGCTGTCCTTAAAAGAAGTATCTCTGTTTGACTGGGTAGCATACAACAGAGAACATCCTCCTCACTGACCCCAGCACAATCTGAGGACACTGCACCGGTCCTTCAGGTGCACCCTGGAGTGGGAATTTAACCGTGACCAGAGCAAAAGTCAAAGTCCTGTGCTTCTCAGGAACCTCAAATCCCCTTGGGAGTACTAAACTGCCACAGTGCCCTGCACAGGGGGTGAGTCAGGCTGCTGCCTGTGGGCCACCAATGCTCTGTCCAGCATGCGGTTGTGGAAGGTAGGCAGGAGTTTGCTCAGAGGATGGGAGGTGCAGGGGAGGCCGAGAGGGCCAGCAGGAGATTAAAACACCGAGTTGCCTCCAAAGTGCCAAGTCTGTGAGCGAGCACAGCTGCAGTCGGGCCACACCTGCCAAGCTGCACAGCCCTCAGGAGCCTGGCTGCCTTGTGGAATGTCATTGCAGCTGCGTTACAAGCAGGGTGCACAATGGCAGCTACAAGTGCTCATTCCTGACCAGGAGAGCGTCTCCCTGGCCCACAGGTTCTACACCAGGTCACACTCCCAACACATGTGGGTTTGACAGCAGTCAAACCAGCTAACTAGAACCAGGGCATGGGTAAAAAGCATGCAAATCTGGAGGTGAGGGGTGGGGAACATCTGTTCTCAATTACCCAACAGGTTGTTAGCTCTAGGGGCTCACCTTCAGCAAGGGAACATTATGTACCCACAGGCACAGACTAGTCTGTTATTGCCTGAGGGTCAGGGTATCCTTCTGCAAACACGTTCTTACTAGTAGCAGATTCTGTGATGCTCAGCTTTAAAGCCTGCCTCTGCAGCTGGAGGTAGGCAAGTCGTCTCCTCCTCCGATGAGAGGACCCCACCTTCCCAGCTTGCTTTGTCTGGGTGCCATCCTTTTTGGTACAATTCTTCCACCTATCACTTTCAAAGGGTGACTCCATTGGCTCCTTAAGCCACTGAAATGCCACATACATTTTGGAGCCAGCTGCTGTGGCTTCACTGTGGCAGGAATAAAGACTCTGGAATGAAATGCTGCAGTGAGTCCAAGAGCCCTGCCTTTACTGATGTTTCCTGCAGATGTTACTTGTGCATACCCGTCATTTTAGGCCAGCCTCAAATCCCATGTCCTACTCTCAAGTTCCAGCAGCCTCCAGGGGCTACATGTTGCTAAGAATGACACTGGACATTTGGAGCAGAGTTCATCTATCTAGGTCACAGGGCTAGGAGCACATCAGCCTGGCCTGCTACTGACATGCAACCAGCTCATACCAACCAGAGGATATCTTGAAAGTCAGTGGGCCTGGATCCATTGCTTTTGGATCCCCTTGGTCCAGTGAATCAGAAGTGATTTACTTGACTCTATTGTTGATGGGCCACCCAACCATGCTGGTCACTGCCCAGAGCTCTCTGCCCTTGGGGCAGCCTTGCCTCCCATGGTACATGGCTTGGTTGGAGTGTATTATGCTGACTGCCTGTGGTGGGGCTCTGGGCTCTTTTCAGGCACAACAAGTGCTGCCTATGAAACAGTTTTCCAGATCTGGCTTGTATTTTGTTTGTTAAACAGGCTAATAACAAGTTCACACATCATAAGCACTATTCAGGAAATGCTATATGGCTATTTGGGTTCTGGATAAAAAACTAATAGCAAGTCAAGTTTTTTTAATTACCTTTGCAAGCTTATTTCTTTGCTAGATGTTCTAACCACTGCCCATTGCTGTGTGGGGCAAAGGTACCAGGTAGGTCTTAGATCCAAATGCATGCTGGCACTGGCTGCCTTTTACTGACGTGGGAAACAAAATGCCCAGTTTATGGTAATAGACAGTGAAAAAGAATCAATAGAGACCCTACCTTTGGAATTGGGAATTGGCATTCTCCTGAGCAATAATAGGCGTCGAAGGACTTAGGGGAAATAATCCACTCATTCCAGCCGATGTCTGCAAAATCCACCTTGAGATAGCGCCGGGCGCAATACCTTGGCTCGTTCCACTGCTTCCTCCTCGCCTTCTTCAGTGTTTGCTCATCAAACTGGAGAGTCTGGGTCTTCTGGAGATGATTCTTCCTCTGCTTTTTCTTACCCTTGGCCCTGTCTGCTAGCTGTGGCTGGAAGGTCTTATAGGGTTTTCTGCCCTCCCATCTCTTGTCCTCACTGTATTGGTACTTGGCTCCTGGAAGCTCATTATTCTGCAAGGGTAACATGATGTTTGCAGAGCGTTTTCTCCGGCGATTATTGACACTGCTCCTCTTGTGGCTTTCTGGCTTGGGAAGCACCCTTGCCAGAGGCTGACGGTGTCCTTGCAAAGTAGAGACAACACTCTCTGGCTCTGAGATAGCAGAATCATTGGCGTAAATCAGGATGTAGGGTTCATAGGAGGAAGATATTCTTTCCCAGGGAAGATGGCTGGTCAGATTAATTTTTATACTGATCAGCAGTTCGTTGTTTTGCTTTGCTTCATGCAGGAGTTGAGTGATATCCTTCCACTGCCAGGAAAGGATATCCCGGTAAGCAGAGGAGACATTTATGAGGAAATGCCCCAAGCTCCGGGTCGAGTGCCCTTCTGAAGGAAAGGTCCAAACTGAAAGACATATTTGAATTTCAGGTTTCCTGTGCCTGTGATGAGAACAGTCACTGGACTGGGAACAGTTCCATTTCACATGCAGCAGATCACCAATATAATAATACACTGAAGCTGACAAGACATTTTCAGACTCTGTGAGTGATGTCAAGTTAAAAACATACATCTCCTGGCTTTCGGGGGTCCCTAGAAAAAGAAAAACTCAGATAAGAATATGGGCATCTAAAAATGTCATCCAGAGGGGGCACAGGCTGCTCTGACAGCCTTTTGGCTAAGACAGATACTAATCATGCCTGAAATTTCCCCCTAGAATTATCAGTTACACTGGGTACATTTAGTCATTCCATCTAGGACTCTTCATCAATTTCCATGCCAGAGTTAGAAGGTATTTACTAATACACCTGAAAGCAGACAGAGGGTACTAGAGCATCCTTGGTAGCCCAAAGAAAGCCAATCCAAAAACCAGATTTGAGGGGTTGCGGGGTGGCACACCTCCTTGTGTCTGTGCAGGGATAAACAAGCCAAGGACAACCCTTCTTATGCCTGGGATGTGCCTGTGCCAAGCAGGAGTGCCGTGGGGGACAGCACGCTTTCCACAGCTGTGAAATCCAGGAAGTGGAGCTAACAGCAGGTACCATGCCCAAAGCCAGGGACAGGCTGCTAACATGGGCCAGTCTGGGAAACACATGGGGGACTCTAACCCCCAGAAGGTGCAACAGCAAGGCTCAAGAGGAAGGTTTAATTTTTCTTTTAAAATGTCTGTGGGCTGCGGTTATGTTCATCCTTCAGAGCAAGAGAAATATAGATCCGAATGTTAACCTGTAAAACCAGGCTGGTAGGGAAAACTCAAATACGGTATAGCTAAGGTATTGTCTGCAGCCCCTCCCAAAGGGTTGGAAATATTCTGACACATTAGGGGAATGAGGGCATGCAGAATTAAATGCGTTTTGGACACAATGGCATGTCAAAAGCCTCTCCAAAGGGTTAGTCCAAGCAATGACAAGCACAGAGATGGCCATGGACTAGGGATGACCAGCCATACTGCTCCCACCCTCCACACAATGTAGGAAGTCCCTTGCCCAGGCAAATCATTATTTCCAGTACTCATCTTTCAGAAACTTTGACAATTTCATGTTCTATGTGACATTCAGTGCCTCCAGCCTGCAATATCCCAATGGCCAGTTTCTGGACATTTTTGGGTCATAATATTCCAGTCAGTACGTTACAAAAGCAGTGTCCTACTAGAAAAACAGAACCCTTCTCCCCAACTTAGCAGATGCATTGCTTCATGGAATTATGGAAAAAAACTACCTGTTTTCTTCAGTGGAACTGGGCCAAAACAGTGGAAAGGCCAGATTATCTAAGGAAGACACCTTTGTTTATACATTCAGCCTAATCTGACAGCAGAGCACATAGGTAACTTCCCAAGCACGGAAAACTCATGTACCACTATTACAAATGCCTAGGGAACTAGATTTACTTGGAATTACATCACACTTTTTATTCCTCAAGCCAAAACCAGCTCTTGATTACGCTTGTACTAGGCATACACAAGGACCTGATCTCTGCTTGATTTGTAACCACTAATGTAATAAGGTTAATACGTAATTTGGCAGAGCGCTGAGTAGACCAGTCTTAGGAGCCAGAATTAATGGTATCTCATGAGCACCTGTTTAAGAAGTTTATATTTAAGTCATTGCTGTATGTGGAATGACAAGTTTTGATCTTAATTTGTATTACAAATGTCACTTAAAAAATCCTGCCTGTTCTAAACTGGCATATTGTATTGGAAGAAAAAAGAAGCTACTTTTGTTCATAAAGAAATTCTGGACAGCATGGGGCAGACACAGAAGGAGTCTATAGTTTTGGTTAAAAGCTAAATTCCAGCAGCCACTTCTGGCCTGTAACTCTGTGCCAAGAAGAAGGACTTGCAGCAGATGGTGCTATTTTCCTACACAACCATCTCCAAACTTCAGCAGCTCCGAGTTCTCAGTTCTTTCATCTGCAAAATCATCTTGAAAACAGTTACTAGTGGCCAGCACACACATCTGTGCATTCATCAGATTCCGCCTTAAGAAGAGAAGAAACTCAACTGCATGACTTGGGGTTCCATCAAAATTTGGGAGTACTGGGCCTGGTACACCCCTTGTGCGACACCAATACCTGACTCCCAGATATGAGCATTGGACTGAAATAAGTGTTCCCTGGGCTAGAAATTACCCTTAAAAATGACAGACATGCCAAGGAAGATGCAGCTTTAAAATAACTACAAACTCATCTTTTGCTCAGAAAAAATTCATTTCAGTGAAACGAGACTTTGTCTTTTGGCTCATAGGCTCATTTTTCTGCTGGAAACCATTCTAGAGAGTAAGTTTTAAGAAGAAAAAGGGTAAGAAAAAGTATAAGGAACCGAGCTATACACTGCTGACTTTTAGACACCGTGAGGCCAGATTTTAACAGCAACCTCTGCTCCCCTCCACCAGATGTTACTGCCAGCCTGATGAGGAGTTTTTAAGACCAAGCTCTGTATGACAGAGCTCTTTTGAATTGCAATAGCTAAGACAGCACCACTGCACCTTTAGCACTGCTCACTTCTACAGCAGAAAGATACTCAACAAGCAGGACACAGTGTTGTGTGTATTCATGCCATGTATCATTTGGAAGGTACGTACAGTTACATGGACAGGCAAGGGGTTTACCAGCCTCCTTGGCCTGCAGGTAGGTCTGTGCTCACCTGTGCACTCGCCCCTTGCCCAAACGAAACCCACAGCCCAGCAGCACCAGACAAGGCTTGCACTGGGATAGCCCTGCTTCCTAGTCTCGTGCACAAATGACAGCAGGGCTCTCCGGGACAAGGCCAGAAGAAGGGGACAGTCTCTTCAGAGTGAAAGCAGAAATGCCTGCCTTATTCTACACAAGTACTGACACTCCCTCTTCGGGGTACCAGAAATGCCAGACTATTTACTAACAGCTCAAAACCAGCTCCTGGCACTACAGCTGAAATACCTGTACCTGTTGGGTCTTAGAGGCATGGCCCATGCTCCCTCACCTCCCTGCACCAACCCACAGCTGCATGGACAGCCTGTGACTGGCATTAAAAAAGAACTTTTAAGGAAGTGCAGTAGATCTGTCAAGACTGACATCACCAGCACAAATAGATTCCTGTCACAAGGGAGATTACAGACATCAATAAGCTGGAACGAGTCTGCTAACATGTGGTGTGTTTACCTTTATAAAGGATGCCCTGACATTTTTATGGACTGCCAAATCTATCCCACGGGTGAAAAAGGATGCAATAATGAGGACTATGTAGTTATACAGTCACCATTAGCCATCATTTAAAGGAGATATTAAAGAGGTGCCCTTGTGCCAGGGCCCAGAAAGAAAGTATGAGCATTTCCAGTGTAAAATGTTCTCATCACTTCTCACAGCCCAGACAAAAAGTTCACTCAGAGCTGGAAACAGGACAAGTTCCTCAACAGAAACAGATTAGGAAACCAGATTTTCTCTTTTCTCCCACCTTCCTCTTACTTGCCTGCTGCTTCCTAGTTACCAATTTGTGTTCTGTGCAAAAGGAAAAGATAGGATGCGGTTCTCCCTTTTGAAAGAGCATAGGACCTGGTGCCAAACTGGTTTTACTAATTCTTTTAGCAAAGCAGGTAAGATCACAACAGCTAGCAACTTGATACAAAACAGCAGCAACAGATTAAAGCTATCAGCCACTTAAATAAAGAACTTATGTAGAAACGGCAACGCTGCATACTCAGGACGTAACTTAGATGAGGGTTTCATGAGATGAAACCCACAAATCTGCACATTGCACAGCATAAATATGCTGCACAGTGGTCACTTGATCTTTTTTCTATATATTTTAAGCAGGAAGATCACAGCAGGTGTGAAAACTAAACACAACATCTAGCTAGAAGCTAGCACAAGCCAAGCAAGCTAAGGGGGTACATATACAGTAGACACAAATCTGGGCAGGAGAAGAGCCAACCTCATTCTTCCTCACAGCCACAATTCCTTGCACTTCGGCTGGTGGCAGCAGGCTAGTTGGGTGAAAAGCAAATCGTGCACAGCCTGTCCTTTGACACCAGAGCTCCTCAGGCTGAAGCAATGTGTTCTAGAAACAGGGACCAGGTCACTTATGTGCATGGTACCACTGTGAGACACACAGTGACAGAAGCCAGAAAATTCAAATTCTGGGTCTGGTCATGAGAGGCCAAACCTACATATCCTGCCCATTTGCCTCAGAGGCTTGCAGATTTGGGCCCATCTGCCCAAATCATAGCTTAATGTTTTTCAAGTTCCTAAAAACTACCAGGATGCTATTGCTTGCATTGTATTTTTAGGGGTGCAGCAAAAAAAAAAAAAAAAACCCAAACCAAAGAAACGCACGGAAAGGGAAAAAAGTCTCCTGATGGAATTATTTTAAAGCTTGTGTTGCAAAGAGCCCCTAGTACCACTGGTGCTCAGAGGGGCCAGCATTTGGCCTGGACTGGTTTCTGCAGGCTGATGGCAGCAGGTGAGGTGCTGCTTTCCCTGTGCATGCTCCATTTCCCCTGTTTTCATGGGCACTTTGTACCACAACAAAGGAAAGAAAGGCCTTTTGAAAGGGAGGAGAACATAGTTCTAAAACCACAAGAATTGGCCTAGGGGCAGGTGTAATACCTGAAATTACTTGAACTTCAGTCAATAAAAAGGAGTTTAAAGTAATTTCTCACTGTATAGCTTTACTATAACACCATTAGGAGGACCTTCCAATTAAAGTCAAGACTCATTTGCAAGCCATGCTACTTTAATGCTTTAATGATGCTAGGACTAAAAATACTTTCAGAAACAAACCTAATCTGCATTTGAGGCTTTTATCTTTCTGCTCTTTTTTTTTTTCTTTTTTTTTTTTCTTTTTCTTTTCTTTTTTTTTTCTTTTTTTTTTCTTTTTTGTGTGTGTGTGTGTGCTGTATCTGACCTCCAAATCCTGAGCCTGGGCAGCACACCTCCAGAGGCAGTGCTGAAAGCAAGCAGATTTCTGCCAGCCGGAGGTCAGGTCTCTTTCAGGAAGAGAACAGTCATATACAGACACTGCTGCATGGACAGGACCACAGCTTCACAGTTCCCTTGCCAGAACTGCCTGAGTGTTTCATTGTGGCTCACAGATCACCTGACCTTCTTCCTATGTGTCTCTTAGAGCCACAATGGATGGAAAACCACTCCTGTGGCACCCACAGGTAAAGAACTGGAAAAGACCTGCCCAAAGCAACACAAGGACTACCAGAGTCATCCCAGAAATGTCCTGCAACAGTGAGAAGAGCTGCCACAAGAAATCATAGGCTGAAAATCCCTTGACTCAAATACAGCGAAACAAATTAGACCAGTTAGGTCCATGAGAGAGAATGGTGCTGAAGTGTAACCAAACACTCTGTGAAAGATGTACATCCTTACTGCACTCCTCATAGATTTCAGACCTGGGGCTTCTTTTCAGCTTTGTCACAGGCAAAGGTTCCTTCTTCTGAGTGATTCAAACTGAACAATTATGCTCTCAGAAAATATAGCAAGATTAACAGGAAACAAATTTACCTGAATGATTGCATGAACATTCATCAAAATCAATGGCCAAAACCCCCAGCCCAAACAAGCAACCATCCAGCCTAGTTGTGATGTCTGGTGCATGAGAGCTTTCAGGGCAGCAAGGGATGGAGGCTTCAGAGGTGCCACAAGGGGCTGAAGCTCTGGTCCCATCCCCTCAGAGAACTGAGCCACAGAAAGAGAAACTTGTTTTTAACAGGTATGATGACGCTTGTTTTGATTAATTGGTCTTAGCTGGGTTTTGTTGGCGGTTGGTAACAGGGTGACAGCTGCCACATGCGACATCACTGTTCTTTGACTAGAAACAGGGATGAGTGTCAACAAATCCTACCAGCTTTTGGTCTCAAAAATTCGTCTGCTGGGTTACTTGGGAGATTTGGGAAAGGCCTTTCCCATGTGCTGCAGAAGACGCAGAAGCCCCTGCAGAGGACAAGTAAGGACAGAAAGGTTTCATGGCTACATTTGAGAGCTGTGTTTCAGAAAAGGAAGAGTTTCTCTCCTGAAAATGTCAGACTAAATTGCAAAGTTAAACTGCAAATGAAACCACTGAAGATTTGCTTCAAGATCTCTTGCTGTAGGTGGAGGAGACACAGGAGGATTCTTGGGGAACTTCTGCTCCTAGCAGACAAAAAGTTGAGTCCTGAAGGGGCTGGCAGAGGGAATGGAAAAACATGAAGGAGTAACAGCATCATGTATTAAATTAACTGATGCGTCCCATTAAGGACAAGGGGAAACCCATGGGAGACTGAAATTTGGAGCCAAGGAGTGCAACAGTCAAAGCAGCGGATCTAGAGACAAAGTACCCAGAAAGGCAAATACTGCAGGATGTGCCATTTTCATTGCAGGACTTGTCAGGCAGTTGGGCCCATGGAAGAAGACAGAAAAAGCCTTTCCATTGCACCCACCACTCTGAGGAACACCAAATATAAGGGCTTTCTGGAAACAGACTTTTCTGTCATCAATAACCACACAAAATAAGCGGCTGCTGCTGCCAATGGCAACAGAAAGACAGCAGCTAACTGGTTAAATCTTTTGCATAAATACTTATTAAAGTATTGAAAAATTTTAAAACAAATTTGTTGCTTTAGCACTTGATCTGTGAAAATATTGGAGAAGGAGGAAAGGGATTAGCAAGCAGTGTGTTTATAGGACAGCTGCCACTCAACATCAAGTGAGAGTACAAATATAATCATAAAGACCACAGAGATGGGATTTCAACCAACAATATTCTAGGTTTAGAATGACTTTAATCAGATATGCATAACAGAGCAAATATTGCTCTGCTGGGATCATTAACAACCTTTCCTTCGGGGGGTGGGCGGGGCTGCTGTATCCTCCCTTCTTTTGGTGGGCTTAATGCAGCGACAGTCATGGACATGAGACTTCACACGGCAAACAAGTCATGTTAGAAAGGCAAGAGAGCTTTTCAGTAAGAGCAGCAGCTGGGGAGTCCTGGCTCTCAATCCTCCAAACACAGGGTAATTACTCCTCTAAAGCCTCTCCTGTGGACAAATATACTTTCAGGGTTGAAACCTAAGACACCAAAGCCAACTCACTCCTCATTGTATTTGATCCCTGTAACAGAGCTGCCTTATAAAATACACTGTTGCTTTTGAAGAAGCAAGGAAGCCTGCCACCCTGCTCTCTTTCCTGGGACCTGAAGGACTTGAAGCAAGTCACTGAAACTCAGAGAGCTCTCATCTGATAGATGCTTGTCTGAGAAAAAGCCACTAGATCAATGCACCTGTGTAATGAAAAGTAAGAGACTGGCAAATGGGGCTTCTGCGTGTGGCATGACAGCTGTCCCACATACAGCAAAGTGTTGGGGTGCAGTAGAGAGGGGAAGGACATCCCAGTGATGATTATCTTTGGGTTCTGGCCATTCCATTTAGCCCTCGTGGAACTCATATGCACAAAAACCAGAAGAGGAAAGGGAGAGGATGCAGCACCAAGACAATGACTTCTTCTCTTTCTGCTAGGACATGGCTCTTTTGGGATGCTGGCATGTTAAACACACCCCTCTCCCTTATGGAAAATGTTTTTTACATTTTCACCCATCTACCTGTGCATGCCAGTGTGTAATCACAGAGTGATGTAAGTGCCCCTTCCGAAGATGCCAAGACGAAGTATTTAAGACACTCAAGTCGTGCTTCAACTGAACTCATCTGCTACTGCCTCTCATTGTCAGTATTATCACCACTCGTCAACGTGAGAATGCAGCAGGCAGCCTGAAGGATCCCCAAACCATGTCACAGCTCAGTCATGCCCAAATCAGCCTTTGGCTCCAGCAGAAGCTACACGTGCAGAACCCCACTAACAGGGGACTCTGGAGAAGATCCACTAATTACTCCACCTCCCTCGCACTGTACTCAGTCATCGTGATGACAGTGATGCTTGAAGCAGAGCAGAAGCAGTAAGGCAATAATTAAAAGTACAGGACATAACGTAAAACACGACAGTCCCCACAGGAAGCGATACTTCTCTAATTCTCTCATTTCTTCCCCCCACCGAGCTCTCCGGGCACTACCCCACCGACGCTCTGACGCCGCCGCTCAGGGAACACGGAGCAGCCCCGTGGCCGAGCGCTCCCCACCGGGAGCCAAGCCCT
>VXBB01015265.1:27585-104242 GCA_013399915.1 Illadopsis cleaveri
GTCATGTTTTTTCCTACTGTTGAAAGAGGCAACATAAAAAAGAAAACAAAAGCAACAACAACAAGCACACCACAAGTCTTTGAGTAAAAACTGGCATAACGGAATCCTCTCCTATACCTACAGTGCCAAGCAATTTGCTGAAAGATGTGATCCTCTGCAAATCTCCAACACATCCTCTGAGCAGCTTCCTGACTCTTGAGATCAGACCACTGTAAATCGAGAATTACCTGAGTTTAAAAAAAATAAACCCTCAGAGACACTGTGTATCTGTAACACCATTCTCAAGCAAAGGGGGATTAGACAAGAACTACTTTTAGTTCAACATGGAAGCTCAAGCACGCTATGGCTGAACTTTTATTTAAATTTTTTTAAGTGTTAGCAGAAAGCCCTGTTTACGCAAAATTAAATCCAAATTTGGTTCCCAGAACCTTGCCCCAGCGCTTGATTGCAGCTAAGTGTCTAAAATAGAAAGTTAGCCCTATACAATCCTGTTACAGCCAGGAAGGAGAGAGAAGGAGGACACTGGGTGTGAAACAGAAAGGAAAAAGTAACTTCTTGGGGCATTAGGAGCCTTCTCTGAATTCCCCTTTTCAAACAGCCACTGCAGTTCTCTGAGCATGCGATGCAGGCACACATAGGATTTCAAAAATCTCTTGCTTTATGAACTGTTCCTGTGACATATCAGGACACTCATTACACAGAGTTCTGCAGCTTGCAAAGTTTAAAAATATCGCCCATTCTGTGAGATTTTTAAATGTCACAGCCTTGTGAGCGCACCAACCAAACCAAACCAGACCAAACCAGAGCACGTCGGGAGCTCCTCTCCACAGCCAACAAACTCTTACACCTGACCTCTAAGGGAACAGTGCTTCTGCACTTCTCTGCCATTCCTTTTCTGCTTCTTCCATAGAAGTGCTGCAAACCAGTTATCCAGACATATCCTGCCCTCCAGCTACAGCCAGCACAACTCCAGGCCCTATTGGGCCTGAGCAGCTCCATCCTGATCGTCCCAGTCTCCAGCCTGTGCAGCAACCTGGCCTTTTAATTCCTTAGCCCCAGGCAGACAGCAGGCTTCAATCCAAATTAAGTTTATTTAAATGGTGAGCAAATCCTGTGCCATTTCAGGGCCAGCCTCACTACCCTCCGGCAGCCCTTTCAAAAGTGCTATTTAAAACCTCCACCAAAACTTCAAGGTTTTCGCTTTTTCAGAGCTTGCCACAGAGTGCACAACCCAGTAACTTTGCAGTTACTTGTTCCCTTCACACAAGCACTCGGAAGTCCCAGGGAACAGGAAACCACAAATACTCCTTCTGGAGGAAATGAAATAATTACATATTTGCATAACAAAGTGATATTAACAAAATCTGTTCAGCATGTGAAGGCTAACCCCACACTCGTGCTATTTGCCTGGCTCTCAGCCGTTGTAGAGTTCACTTAGCACAGCAACCTCTACTGCTGTGGCTCCTGCATCCAGCTCTCCTGGCTGTCATCTGGAGAATTCCCCACTGCAGCACTGCCTTGCACCAGCCCGCTGCACATCTGTTTGGCTGTCTCACATGGGCTTCTGTGTGCTCTGCTATGGCAGGGCTCCTGTCACCAAGTCTTTGGGCCAGTGACACCAGCTCTGTCTCAGCGGTGTGTTCCCAACACCACAAGGTCACTCCTACTCTTACCAGACCCTCAACCCATGGTTAAGGTATGCAGTCCTGCATTCAGGGAGCTTGTCTCTTCTCCCTGGGATCAATCTGCTCTGCAGGACCGCCATACCCTGGTCTGCATCACTTCCTTGCATCCCTGACACACACACATTCCAGGTACACCAGATACAAATGAGAACACTGAGCAGCACGTCATCCAGCAATGCTTGGAACCATGCTACCAATCCAGCAATGACTGGAACCACATTACCCGATCCAGCAATGCTTGGAACCATGCTACTGAGCCAGCAATGCTCGGAACCACACCACCCAATCTAGCAATGGAACCATGCTCCATGGACCTCAACGCACCATGCTGCCTCTCCCATTATTGGAAACAAGGAGGCACACGCTCCTTGGAATGTTCCTGCTCATGGCCCCACAGATGTACACAGAGAACAGCCTTTCACAAGGCAGGCCAAGGTGGGAAGCCCAGAGGAAACCCCTTTCTGCACAGCCATTCCCTGTATCCCCTATGCTGGCTTTTCAAGACTTGCCAGCTGGGCTGGGTGTTTGCTCAGGTGGCCAGTAGCAGCCTTTCCCCTGGAGGGGCCTTCAGCCAAATTTCTTCTCTTGGGCCCTGGGATCACATGTTTCTCTCACCACAGAGAACTTCTGCTGCAGGACCTGTAACAACTTTGCCTGGAGGCAAGCCGAAATAAAACACCCCTTGAGTGAACAACAGCCAAACAACAAGAACAACGTTCCCCTCCTGTGCAAAGTCGTGTTCTGTACACACAGATCATCTGCGTGGCTGCAGTCCGTTCAGCACCTGTGTTTTTGTTTTCTTTGCAGTGGGAACTGTGGTTTGGCCTGCACTGCTTGTCCCTGCCTGCCTCGCTGAGAACTGCCCAAAGGTTTCAGTCATCTGTAATCTGATTTCTGTGTGTGGGGAAATGGAGTTAAGGGTACAGTTTCCCCAGCTGCCTCTTTCACAGATGGCCGAAAGGAGAACATCTAATAACCAAACATTTTGTACTAAATAGTAACAACTCTGCTGTGAATGTGCTGTTGGCTCACCTGGTGGCTCTTCGGCACCAATCTCCTGCTACTTTCCGGCTTCACCCTATGATCCAAAATAACCACCACAACAACAGATCTCTGTGTTGTTCCAAGACCAAAGATCCAGATGCCACATGAAGAGAACAAAATTATGATTTTGGTGGGGTGCTGAAGAAATAGAAAAGAATTGAAGAAACATATATAGGCTAATACAACCTGCAGATGCACACAGTTAACTGATGCACACAGTTCAGATGTGCTGGAAAAAGATCTACAACTCTCCTCACCTGTACAAAATCTAGATTTCCAGGGATCCATTTGCTCATCAATGCTCAAAATCAGTTCCCTTATAGCAGCATGCAAACTCTGTACCTGCAGTAAATGTCACAATCTGCAACAATACCAAAATCTCCTTTTAGAAGAAAACTTAGACACTTTCATGCACCTTATGTTTATAGTGAGAAGTAGTTTTGGGCTAGACAGTTTGCATTAGTTTCTGCTAAAAAGCCACAGGGCCTAAGAATATACACAGGAAGCTTTCATGTGGTTATCAGTCCTTGGAATGCTTCTGTCTTGATTACTGTGTGTTTTGCATGTCCACTTCACTTGTGTCTGAGCAGGGCTGAACAGTGACAAGATCTTGGGAACAACACCCAGTGCCGTTTCAGGGAAATGGAGTGTAAGGCTGCTAAGTTACTTTTTTATGCTCTGACCTGTTTATCTAAGAAAATCAACCTTTCCTTTGGAATGCAAGCCAGACCACAGAAGGGTTTGGGGACAGATTTCTACTTAGGGCAAAGGCCAGAGCTTCCTCCAGTTAGTATTGGCAAAGGATTATAGAACGTCACTTGGGAGCTTCCATTTTGTGGTAACGCTCAGGGATCCTTGACTTTGGATGTCAGAAGGGACACAACACCAGGAGAGCAGCTTGCATGCAAGCACAGGTGGGCAAGGAAGCAGGTGGGTTTCCTGAGCAGTCAGCAAACCTGTGAATTACTCCTGACTACCATTCCTTCATTGCAGATACCACAGTTCACATTTTGTCTCCAATGACGTTCATTGCCCAAGTCAGCAATGATCAATCTGATTTAAGGCTTTCACGTGCTGTGCTGGCGAAGCATCACAGTCTGTGTACTCTGCTTTTATCAAGCGTGGTGTCCTTCTGAGACTGTGCAGAAGTAAACTGAGCATGACTGCCACTACACTAACTGGTGTTGATGAAGCATCTTCAACATGAGCAGTGCAGCCAGAAAAGAATATCCTATAAGACATGGATGATTTTTATAAAAATACTTCCTTCTTACTAATAAGATCTAAGGATGAGCAGTGAAATTATTAATCACAAGACATTTCCATACAAAGGAAAATTAACTGGTATCACAAGGGAAAAAAGATCAATACTCCAAAATAAGGGAAAACACAGCAATATTGAACAAGAACTTTTTACTGAAATACTGTTTTGTATGCAATCAAATTACTTGCAGATCTCAGCTGCAGCACAGAAGATAAGTAGATTCAGCTCGGAGTACTGAGGAATTTTTCAACCAAATGTTTATTCTAAGACCCTGATTGCCCAGACCTCACCAAGGATGTGGGAAATGCAGTTGCATATCCATTCTTCACTGGATCTTTGATTACTGACATAGCTTAGACAGCAAAGCTTGAAAAATGCAGCCACAAAAGCCAGTAATTGCAGACTCACCCTGCGCTCATCAGGGGCTGTTCTCTGCCTCTTCCTGCTCCTCCCTCCCCTTAGAATTTTAAAGATGTCAGGTCTTTTCCAAATAAGAGTTTTGGAAGCTTTAGGGGAAGTTTTCACAAAGACTTAAAGCAGATTCCCCCTGCTCCCTATCAGTTCTGGTTCCTGCAAGTTAATCACCAAGAAACAGCCTCTGGCCTCCTGGGTGCAGGCACGGGCGCAGGCTCTCTCTCACAGAGGCCAGGGCTGTGCCCTGCCAAGCATTAGGCATGAACTCTCTTATGGCAAGAGGTGGCTCTCCAGAGAAACCCTAATCTTGTCTGCCACAACATCATCTGTACCTGCAGCAGCTGGCACCACAAGTAACAGCAGCACTGACTGGTGCCATGCAAGAGGAGTTTGTCATCATCTTTGCTAGGATATAGCTGGCAGCTGAAGAAAGTACTTTTGCCATTCAACCATCCACTAAAAAATCTGGACATCCCACCTTCTGCCACAATTATTTCCTGGTGGAACTCAGAGGGAAAGTGGTTCCTCAGACATCTGTGTGGCAGCAATCACAGGAGCAGCCCCGGGAGCAGCACACAGGCCTCTGGTTGATGCCCAGACAGCAAACCCCCAGCACAGACTGTCCTGACTGTACTTGCAGAACTATGGGACACTGCAGCCTCATTAAAAATACCCCTTTTGTGCCCATGATTTACAGGCAATGCCCAGACTGGCCGCCACCACCATGCAAGTCAGAACCACGTGTGTGGAGCCGGAGCAGATGTGCCCGAGTGTGCGGCGCTGGTCGATTGCTGCCCTTGGTGGGCAGCTCGCTGTGCTGGGCTCCCAGCGCCACGCTGGGCTCCATGCTACCACAGCCCTTCTAACTCCACACACCACACACTCTGTCAGGTAACATAAATTTTAAATATACAGCATAACTAACCCCAGGATGTGACCCCATGGCCTGTAGAGCTCCTCTGGAATGAGTGAACACATGAGGAACTGCTGCAAACACATTGCCTTCATTTTCAGGAAATCAGCAAGAGGAGGAGCTACCGTCTTTAGGTCCCACTGCCTTCTGCATCTGTCTGCACATCATGACACTGTCTTGACAGGTAAGGAGCAGTGAATCATTCCTGATTCCCAAACTGCACACAGAAGCTTCAACCCAAATCACATTCCAGACAAGCACTTGGCCAGTTTCTGAGATATTTTTTCCTTCCATTCTGTTCTCTGTAGAGAAAATACAAGGAGGGCAGGATTGCATTTTCCCTAAGTCACAACTCTTTCTCCCCTAAGATTTTAGTAATCGGTAGTTTCCATTTCCCCACTGCAAATATATATGGTTCGTTTCTCCAAAGCTGTAGAAAGCCCGTCTTTCCTCAGAAGAGATTTGATCTTTCTTAGGAGATTGAAGTGGAAATTGTAAAAAAGAGAGAAATTAAAAGTAAAAAGTAGTATTTGCTGTATTTAAAGACAAGCCAGATGTGGAACCATACGTCTCCAAATTAAACATTTACAGAGTTGGCAGCAATGGATTTTACACACACGCAAACATCAAGTACGAATGTACTCTCTACCACCTACCTATGCATCTATCCAACATCTCTCTTGCTCCCCATTGCTTTGCATTTCTAGGGATTATCGCCTGGACTCCTACATGGCAACTCCTAACATCAGCACAGTGGCCTGGTTCCACCTCCAAAAGATGTGAAACTATGACAAAAATCCTGGATGCCAAATGAGAGATAGCAATGTGCGTGATCAGGAGACTAAGGGATGGCTGACAGAGCCATAAGTACTGAAAGGAACTATAGTGTAGGTACTGAAAATCTTCAAAAATCAGGGCACGCTATCCGTGAATGCAGACATCAAGTCTCATTCACAGGGAGCACCATTATGCAAGGAAAGGAGAGAGTCACAGATAAACGTTGAGAAGATATTTTTCCCCATACAGCTCCAGCCCCAGGCCGGCAGCAACAGCAGCCTTCCCTGGCTTCATTCTCATCAGCTCCCCAGTTTCACCCCTTCACCGTCCATTTCTCCAAACTCTCAATAGCGACTGGCCTGGTCCTATCAGTATCTTGGTCAGCCAACCCAGAACTCAGGTGCAACCAAAAAGCCAAGTGGTTTGATAAGCATTAAGTATGATGCCAAACAAGGTAAAAAACACATCTACTTTTTATGAACTATAAAACAAAGCGCTGCCCTCCTCATACTATTGTAGCTCTTGTCTAAGAACACCTGTACAATTTATCAGTCACAGTAAAGTCCATAAAAGACTGGGACCTTGAAGACAGGCATTTTTTTCTCAACCCTCAATTCTTTCACATTGCATGTCTTGGTCTGCAATATGTAACCAAAAATGTGTATTCTATTTCCATCTGTTGAAACTGGTTGGGGAGGTGTTTTCTTTATCTCTTGTATAACCCATTCCTCATAACTCCGGGGGGGAAGGGGCAGGTGTCTTCTGTTAATGGGCCAGNCTGCAATATTATAAGCAATGTGGTAATCCCTGCAAATTAGGGGTTGGAGTCTGGGTAATCCTCTCCAGGACTGGAGAGTTCACAGTTTGGAAACTCAGGATACTTTGACCTTTTCCGGAAGTGAAGTTCAGACTTAAGTCACAGTCCACATCCATAGCATCTGTGAGCACCACTGAGCAAAGGACTTGCAGACATTCAACACTACTGACTTCCCTTGAAGCAGCCAGGACAGCTGGACAGTGGCACATCAAGCTGGTGTGATGGATGGGACCCACACACATAGCCAAGAGTGAGGTACTACAGGGGGTTCCCTTCTAGAGCCAACTGCAGCAAACACACCACCAGGGCCACTGGAGGAAGGGCCCGCTGTGGATCTTCAACATAAGCACAAACTCCTGTTACGTTTGCAAAGAAACCTCTGCTGATCACAAAAGAGAAAACTCCATAACCAACAGTCTTTTCTCATCTAAATTCCCTGCAGATCGTGTGCCCTGGAAGCTGGTAAATCACAGTGACAGCTGTCACAAGGCATGTGCTGTCTGTGGCATGTGACCTGCTCTGACCTCTGCCTGCTGTCACCAACTAACTGACAGGCACCCACACTGAGCATCTCACACTTTCCAGAGGCTTTGGGCTGGACTCCGGGGTTATCACCCCTCTCCCCTGCATGGAGTCACTGCTGCCTCTGTGCTCCACAGGCACAGCTGGAGCATTGCTGGAGTTAGGTTCAGCTCCCACTGGCCATACGTCCTTTCCTCTCCACTCCGGCCTGGATACGTGGAGCTACAGCAGATCTCCTCTGTCAACTACTCTTAAATCCACGGGGTAGAGGAGGGAAGGGAGAGGTGGCCTTCTGCCCCATGCTTGGGAATGAGTTGCTGGCCATGACTTGGCCTACAGGTCCTTACAGATACCAGACTGCATCTCTGAATATACCCAAGAATACAACCTAAGGGAATTCCAATCTCAGTCAGCAACTGTCTGCCAAGTGCTCGCCCACTTGCAGTGGACAGACCACAGCAGCAGTGTGCGAGGAGAAGGGCAGAAGCAGATGGTATATTTCCTGTGATAACAATGCCCAATGAGCTGCTCCCGAGTGCTCACAGGTCCCGATGCACTCCTATCCCAGACGGGGCGCAGCCCTGCCCACTGGACCGCCCTGCTCAGCCTGATGTGTGCTGTGCCCAAAAGTAAATGAGTTTCACTACTGATGAGATAAAGGAGGGACTTCACATCATTAGTCCAGGGGAAAATCTAGGAGCCAGGTGCTGCAGTAGAACAGCTCCTTACCTGGCTCTGGTGTAGAAAACAACATGCACACATAAGAATAAATGAAAACACTGCAGTAACAAGCTAAACATGAGGACACAACCCTTCCCAGCTCACATTTTCACAAACAGCATACCTAGCACACTGCCACGGAAAACAAATGAACCAGGCAGTTCACACAAAACCAGGAGTACAATTCCACTACAAGACATTCCCTCCATCCTCCTTCATAAGGAGAGACGCCCCAAGTACGGTCGATCAGACAAGGGAACCCAAACTTTGCCTTTTGCTCTGCTGCTTCATTCAGAGAACTTTTTTTTGGTATTGTTTGATAAAGTGAACATTTTTCATTTTCTTTAAACAAATTGTACTGCACTTGTTTCTCATCAGATTACATAAATTAGCTGAGAGGGAATGGATTCAATTACAGTCCAGATTCTAGACCTCTTAAGAACTGACTGCCTAACACATTCCTTTCATTTAATAAACTGGAACCAAATGAGGATTATCTCATATAAATAATACTCCATCGATAGGGAGATGCAGTAAAATGGCAAAAATACTCAGAAGAACCACGCAGATCAAATACAAGAGCCTCTGATATTACCCTCTGGATTTGAAGTATGAACATCACAAACTTCATTGTTTAGTATTTTTACTTTGTATTGTGAAGAAGAATTTGATTCAAAGACTTCAACTTAAGACCAAGTTTTATATCTTCTGACAGTCTCAGACAGCCAAAGAAAAAATGTGTTTCAGCAAAGTATGCCTCTCCACATTGAAAAGATAATTTGATATCTCTGCACACCATACAAACCTCTCCCGAAAAATCCAAGATTTACAGTCTCCCAAGTGACTCAGAGTAAGCATCCCAGACACTCGTTTTTAGGGAGGCAGCACTGTGGAAAAACTGAACCTGCTACAGCAGCTCTTAGGCACAACCCACCCTCACAGAAATACTCACCCAGCCTTTCAGCCTGAGTAGCAGACAAGCCATCTCTAGTCAGGTTTTTTTATATCTGCCTAAATGCATAAGTAGCCCAGGAAGAAAGGAAAAGACTTTGATTCAGGGCTCAATAAAGGACTCAAGGCTGAAGGCACAAAGTTATACAAGCAGTCAATTATCCCATTAGCAAACAGTGTTCTGGACACATTTTGAAGGAACTGGTTAGAACACAGAGGCAAAGGACACCACTGTACAATTACCTGTAAGCAAATGCTTTTTAGATTACTAAAGAATGGCTGAAGACAGTTTTGATGTCAGCACATGCAATTACAACTTGTCTAATCCCCCAGCTGTATTTAACCTGGCACGCAACTACAAATCCCAGATTCAGCAGGTAAGCTTCACATCTAAGACTTGAGCCAAGAAACAGGATGTTTTTACCCACTCAGTAAAAAGGTTTCCAGAGGACATGGTAAGTTCTCTGCCAACATGAATCTTTAAATCAGTACAGTACTAGCCAAGCCTTTCTTCCTGGGTTTCCTCAGACCGGTCCCTCCATCTGTCCAAAAGCTTTCTCAGTATTATAGGAACCTGAGTAACTAATGTGCACTCATAGACACATAAATAAAGCAAACAAGCTGTCCTGGCACTTAATCTGAACATCTCTTTATGTTTAGTGGGAAGGTTCAAATGTAGTTTTGCATATGCTATATTCCACCTATAAAACCCCAGATACGGGAGATGCTCTACCCGCACCTCTCTCCATTTTTTTGGGGAAGGAAGTCAAATGAAACATCACCTGAAGCTACATTCTTCTCTAGAAGGGAGGAACGTGCTGACCTGTCCATCGAGTTTGCATTGTGCCCTAGTTTATACCCAGGGAATGGTAAAACTGGTTGAAGCATACATGAAATGAGACTTCCTCAACTCAGGGCAACCAGGACTAAGCATATCTACTGAATTCAAAGGGGACATTTCTCCTTTGAGGGATGTGACAACAAGGATTTTAAAAGGCTTCTTTATGAGTAACTAATGAAATCCTAATATGTAGAAAGATTACTTATGCAAAGTAGACACAATGCTATGTTCATGTCTGTTCTTATTTCAGTCAAAAACAGCAATTGTCTGTTCACCCCTGAGGTTTAAAAGCACAAAATCCAGATTTTTGCTTCTCATCTCAATTGTGTTGAGAGATTTCTGAGTCTCTCTCTGCTGACTGACACCTGAACAAACCACCCAGACCCCTCACCAGTCACTCTGGCCCCTCCAAGCCTCTGTCCCACTTTCGAGCTCTGTAACACACACAAAGGTTTGACAGAAGAGTCTTGGCAGCAATTTGATTTACAGAAACCACTCTCAGAAAATGAAGAGCATGTTAACTCCTCCATACTCTTCACCTGGTCACCAGTCATGCCTGACTGTGCATGATGCTGCACATAGTTGTTGATGGTTCTTACTTTCTAACCCATGGGAAGAGGAGACTCCCATAAGGATGCACTTGGGAAGGCTTTTTCCACAGGTAGGTCCCAGGCCGTATCTGCCACGTACACAGTACTCCAACAGTGTAATGCCCTTGGACTCCTATTTTTAAGCAAGGGTGATTTGTCTGGCCATCTGCACTGCTACTGTCCATGCAATGACTACTCCACAAAGGTAGGAAGAGTGAGAACACTATTTTATTTGGAATGCCCCTCTGCAGCCAAAGCTAAACTGACTTACCCTAATATTCACAATGGACTTTTTTCAAAGAGGTGTTGGGCTGGGAGCTGGTTACTGCACACCTCTGCTCCGTGACCTGACTGGAGAACACGGCAGGCTTCTCCAGCCGTTGCATGACAATCTCTGTACTGTTTCAGTTCTAATAGCTAATGAGTTTCAGAGCAAAAATCTGATAATTTAAATATAAGCAAACAAACAGCAGAGCAAAAGCTGTGCCCAGAAGCAATGCTCATTAGGGCAGGGCAGCTGAACAGAGATAGGCTGGCAGAAGGCAATTCTTTATCTCACACTATCCCACTCAAAAAGCAAAAAGAATCAGTAGACAGAAGGGTTGTTGCATCCAGGAATTAACAGAGAAAACCCTAAAGGCAGAAAACAGAGGTCCCTAAGCAGGTGAGGTATAAGAGTATCTGTTCGCTGCACACGTGTTTGTTTTTACTCAACTGAAATCAAGTGATACTTCTTTTCTGAACATGGGAAAATGGAAACAATAACTACATGGAACTCTTTCAAAAACATTTTTTATTTTAAAAGCAGCAGATTTCTAGAGTGTAATGGTTTATCTGGCAAGCCTTTGTTATACTTGAGACACATTTCCTTTCCCAATTTCACGTTTAATTCCATCAAAACATGTGTTACTCATTTTGTAATTTTGTACCCTCGATGCTGTTGATGAGAAGAGCCAGAAGAATCTCCTGCAGTACTTCTGATTATCTTGAAATACAAGTCTCCTCCCTATCTTCAGCACCCCACTGTTCGGAACAACTGATTTATGCCTCTGCAGAGCCAGGTACGAGCCCAGAGGAAAAATAAGACTCTTCCCAGCCCAGAGCAAGGGCACTGCACATTGTGGCCACAGGCAGCCACAATGGCAGCTGTACACCAGGCACCTGAGAGGGAGTCACAGCTTTAAACCAGCACTGTGACTTGTGCAGCACAATCTGAGCACTGAGCAAAGTATCAATGCTACAGTGCCGCCAGCAATGGCCAGCACAAAGCTAACTCATGAAGACCTTCTGCTTACAAACCAACCTTCCCAAAATCCTTCAGATATTATGAGCTCTAGATCATCCCAAAGCTCAGACAAGCGCACAGACTACCATAGCATCACTACAGCCTCTATGAGAGCAAGCAGAACATCAGAAGTGCCACACATTACAGATACATTTTGGAGGTCTGCCCCTCAAAACTACAGGTCTGTGATGCTTCTCATCTGTCAACATCACTTCTTTCCTCATCTATGATTCATTTCTAATCACCCAGAAACATTCACTTATACAACTAGGAATCCATTAAATTTTCTTTAGTTCTTTCAAACTTTGTCAGACTTTTTTGCCCTGACAAGATTTGTACAAATCTGCACTTTTTCCTCCCAAAACGATAAAGGTGTTGACAGAAAAGTAACAGAGGGAATAAAAATACCAGGAAATTCATGCAGTGGGAAATCACGCCCCAGAAGTCTCCTGTTTATTCTTCTGATTTGTCTCTCACATGACAAATTCTTTTAAGTGCAAAGATCATGCTTCATGTCCACACCTGAGTTTTCAGGAATTTATACAGCAAAAGGTGAAAAAGCTTTTGTTTGTGATGGGGTTGAAAAGGCAGGTGTACATAGAGCTTTCAGGCCCAACGACTGAACCTATTTACCACTGGAATAAAGTGACTTATACTTACTGTAATTTTGAGCAAAATAGAGAAAAAGAGTAACGCTGAGTTCAAAGGGAGCTATGACAATGACCACACAACACAAAGTCTCCTTTCCCTGGACCGTGATCAGATGCTAGAGGCATGCAGAAGTGATGCTTCACCAAGGACTGCAGAGTTCTTGGAGTTTCAGTGGAGTCAATACTATATTTTCATTTAATTAATTATGGTAAGTTCTTATAAATATAAATCTCTCCATGTGGAAGAGGCTGAGGCAGCAGACGAAGTTCAAGACTAGCAAACTCATTTGGAACAGAACCAGATCCTACATTTCCCTGTCTATCTTTCTCAGTTCCATCTCCAGTAATATGGTTTTACGGTAGACAAATACTGTTGGATGCAAATGCTCCGATTATTCCAAAACCATTTGCAGCTGCTGCTTCCTATAGATAAAAGCAGAGCACTTAGAAGGAGCTGCACTTGGCTGTGCTAAATAGGAGGGCATTTCTTCAAGAGTCTATGTCTGGGGTCCTTGGAAAAGCCTTACATCAACCTGTCATACCCCAAACCAGATTAAAGAAAACCAACAAACCACGGTGAATAACCGATTCATCCAGGCATTTACTGACCTCCTTAACCACATGGATTATTTGTACTATTAACTAAAGTTCTATTGCCTTTCAGCACACAGCCCTACTAGACTATGCCACTAAGTGTGTTTTTCTACTCAGCAATCCTCAAAATCAAGCACAACTTGCACAGCTACAAAATCAAGCTCTGTGCCATCAGTAAGAAACAATGGAGAGACCTGCCAAGCACATGGCTCCTCCGTGTCCCATCCTTCTCCTGGCATAGGCAGTACCTGCCCTGTGTGACCCCTAACATGGTCACTCCGATCTGTGGCATCACTCTGCTGCTGAGCAATGCTGTTTATGAAAGAAAAGCTGTTCATACAGAGCAGCTGTAGCGATGCGGAACAAAGAGACATGACCCCCTTATGCATCTGAAGGAGATCACTTTATTGTAGAAATCACCCCCTTTTTATACCTTTAATCTCAACCAGACAAAACCAAAACTTAACAGAAGAAGGGCACCAATTGGCTGGCTCAGCTGCAATCTGCTGTCCATGAGTCAGAACTATCTCTCACCCCACAACCGACTTCCAACCCTCCAACCTGCAGCTGTGCCTTCCCAACAGGGCCTTCTGGTGAACATAAGCCTTAACAACTTTATCAATTTTTACCCCATATCCCACAAGCAGCCTTCAAGGAAAGACCTTAGACTTGTGTTAATTCCCACGTACCAGATGTCTGCCTTCATTTGTTCAGAAAGATGCTGCAAGTGAGCTCTCCAGAGCTCAGACCTTTGCTCTGGGCTGGCCAAGTGAGCAGAAGGGCTCACGCCAGTGATCATCCCCACAAGGGGGAAAATCCACAGGGACCTCTTTGAGACTAAAAGGTGTCAATTATCTTCAGAAAACTTTAAGCTCTACACAAACTCGCCACTTGCCTCTATCCTTAGAGCAGAACATTCCCACTTGGAAAGAAAGCATTTCAATACAGACTTTTCTTTCAGCACCTCCTCAGTGTAGCTTTGGGCATGTCCTACACACTAGATACCTTTGAATTTTAAGTGCGCCCACAGAGTTTGCTGGGCTGGGACCTGCGAGATGGCAAACAAACAGGAGAGCACAGTGATTCCACTTGGTTTGAGATTGCTGCAGTGCACAAGTGCTTGGGTGTGATGCAGCTGGGGACAGAAAATATAGGCAAATACAGAGAAACCAGCCTTGCTGTCTTGCTGTCTACCGAAACTATCTTGGAATGCATCCTTTAACAGCACGCCAGACCAAGGGCAGATGACAGGAAAGCAGGGACAGACAATATTTAAGAGCCAATTACAATTTAAATTGCAGAGGAAGCTCTTTTCACATGGATAATGTCTTAGGTGGGGGTCTAGGGGAACAAGTGCAGTTGCTTGAAAGGGACAGGTGTAAAATACATTTCCAGTGGAAATACATGTTTAATGAGGAGCAATTTAATTTGCTCTGCCATGTTTGGCCTTCTTTGCCACCTGCAGCTCAGGTTACATCTAATCGAAATATCAGTGGGTACCAGTAGTCACAGACAGGACATCACCTTGTATCTGTAACCCAGGTGCTCTGACCGTGTCTATCGCACATGCAGGAATGAAGTGCTGAGCTGCTCTTTCAGTTCCCTGGAGCTAAAACAGCACCAAGCACAGATATATGGCTTGGCATTCACCTTTGCTCGGTTTGGGTTGGGTGAGGGAGGTGGCACACGGCACAAATACACTGTCCCTTCAGCAGACAGTGACCCTCCAGCATGAGACATGGGGCCCCAGCGGAGCCTGCCTGGCTTCCCAGCTCCCTGGTGTGCTCCCAGGCAGATTCCAGAAACGCGGGCACCGAGACGTGTCCACACACAATAACCCAACCCAGCTTTTTGAACTTGGGAAGTAACATTTGTGGGAAAGAATGGCTGGCCAAGAAGCAGATGTTCTAGCTTTCAACTCTTCAGGGAATGAAAAATACTAAAAAGAAAAATAACTAAAAAAAAAAGGTTACCCTTCAGAAGAAGAACTGTTTGCTGTACATATGAACCATGGGCTGCCCTTGCACGAAGCGTTCGACAGCTGCTCTGATTGGAAGAAGCTCTGTGGACTGTGAATTTGCCTATCTATGTAAACAGGGTGTTGCCTAAGTTTGAAAACAATCTTCTGGCTGAGAACAGCTTGCTGAGAGATTGTGTTTAGATTAATTCTGTGAGCATTAAAATAAAGAAGCCTTTTAAAAACAGAACACACAGAACACAGAATTTACTCAGTCAGACAAGAGGGCTGACTCTTGGCGTCAGCAGCAAGAAGGCAGCCCCAGCCTTTGGGTGCAGCTAGCGGGGAGCAAGGGGACAGAGGGTCATGAGCTCTCCAGGTTAATGAGGGGGAGCTGCTGCAGGCAGTCTTCTGAGCACAAGGAAGAGACATGAGGAGGAAAGAAGCAGACGCATGAAGGCAGTTGTCGGCATATCAGGAACACATTGAGGGGAGCAAAAAAGGAAATCAACAAGAAAGAAGAGGAAAAATATATAAAAAGAACCAGTGGAGGTTTTTTTCTTCCATTCCCCATCCCTCGTGAATTTAGACACAGGAGTGGGAGAGGAGAGTTGCTTTGCAGTCAGGGCCTATCAAAAACAGAGACCTGCAGACACCTCGTGGGACCTTTTTGGGAAGCAAGCTTTTCTTTACAGCCATTGAGGAACTACAAGGCTTTTAGTGGACTGAGAAACACAAAACCAAAGCAAAACTCAGCACACAAAGAGAGACAGCCAAGGGCAGAACAGCCCAGAATACCCTGCAGAGCTGCCATCTGAGCCAGCATTAGCTCACCTGAATGCATAGAACCTCCTGAACCACATTCCCCACCGTGGAGCCAGCTAAGAGCATGGCACTGCTGAGCCTTGCTGCATGTCACAGTTGCCACTGCCTTAACCACTGACATCTCATGGGAAGCAAAGGATAGAACTGAGGGTTCCACCTGCTTGGGATGGCCCTTTATGCCTGCTACACAAACCAAGTTCCTATGTCCTTCTTCCAAATCCCTCTACCAAGTCCCAAGCACCATTTTTCCATGGCACCCAGCCAAGAGGCAGAGCATTGCAGCTATGGGGTTTTTGGATTAACTTTTTCCTATGAGCTCCAGGATGTGGGTCAGAGCGCAGAAGTTACTGCAAGTGTAGCTGAACGTACTCAGTTCCCAGACTGAGCATGATCGGTTCCCAGTTTACACAGGTTTGCAACTATAGATTAGCCACTGGCCCACAGGGCTGTAGGAAATGACCATTCAGAAAGGCGTAGGACCATTCATTACTTTGCTGCTTGATTCACTGAAAACATACATGGCTACTTATCCTGCTAACAGATATACAAGCGGAGCAGTCACTAGACAGGTAAACCATTAGACAAATCAGCAAAAGATTTTAGCCTAGAAAGTACGTGAGAAGAAATCCAGCCTTTTTTTCCCAGAATGTCAACTTTCAAAAGTCCATAAACATGGCTTAAGGATGGGATTTTTTTTAGCTCACTGTCCTGTAGTGTCCCTGTCGGGCATCCAAGTATTTTTCCCCAGAAAACATCTGATTTATGAATATGAAAGTTTTAAGGCATGAGAAAATAGAATAATAAGGGTATACCTAAAGTTTGGGTTAGGGACTGCTCAAAACCCACCCAAAACACCACATCAGTTTCCACAGACAAGCCTCCCCCTGCGACAATGGCAGTGCTGCTCAGAGGGCTCCTGTATTTGCGTCCTGGTCACCCTTGTTCTTTCTCTGACAGAAAGAAAACATCAGATATATTTTCTATTGACTGGCCGGAAACTCTTTGGGGCCTGAGACCTGCCCTGCTTGACCCCCGTCCGGCCACACATGCCCCTAGCCTGGAGCAGGTTCCCTGGGTCCTATGGGACAGACAATCCCCCACTGTGCAGGTGCTGCAGGTGGCCAGAGGTTCCAGCCGCCAATATTCATTCACAGCCCACATACACAGCAAGGCTGGCCAGGCCATCACTAACAGCTCTGCAAAAATGGGTCAGGGAAAGAAAAATAAAGCCTGTGCAGCAGAACCTAGGGTTCTGCTGACAGGGGCCAGCTCCGCTCCTCCGCAGATGCTACTGAAACACTGCTGCTTGTTTGGCTTGGCAGCCACGGCCCACGCAGGACACGCGTGACAGGAAGGCAGCTGCGGCAGGTGTGTGGCGTTTCCATTTCACCTCACCCTGCGGGAACGAGGCCCCTGCCCAGTTCTGAGGGCTTGGCTTTTCACAAGTCCATTTGTATAATTTGTTTTCCAGTGGAAAAAAAATGACTGTCATAACAGTAAAGGATTGATTTGCATATCTTTGAACTTGCAGGGAGTGTTTGGGGTTTTTTTCTCACTTTCAAAATGAGTCAAAAAAAGGAGGAGTAGGGGGGAAGTTAAGTGAGGGGAACAGATCCCCCTGCTTGATCTGGATGAGCAGAAGGTCCCCAGCCTGGTCCTGCATGGGAGCACATCCTCCCCAGATCAGGGCTCAGCCTCACAAGACATGGAGTCCATCTCGGCCAGTAAATCTATAAAACCTCAGCTTTATTTTGTTCTCAACAGATACAACCTGTGCCCACCCCAGGATGTCCCACTGCCTTGGCAAACATGATGTTTTGACAATCTCAGCTCCAGCTATCAGGGCAAACACAGGGCCAGGGCCTGATGCTCCTACTCTTCACCAACAGCGGCCAAAGTTATTGCCGTTGACAGTCTCTAAGCCTGTCCTCTAATTCCCTAATAAGATACACGCAGCTCACCCTGATACCAGAGGCCAGGCTACCTGGCTACATGGGAACCAACAAACATCCTGAAACACCAATGAGTTGTTCAGATTTTAGGAGCCTTCCTCTGGAACAGCAGGGACTGAAACAAGCACAGCACCCCCTGGTCGCCTGAGGTTCCACAATAACATCTTCAAGGCAGTGATCATGTTTGCTTTTCCAAAGCCTCCCTCCCCGTACTCCTCCCTGGCCTCTGGGACAGCTGGAAAACTGCCTGTGCCTGGCAGGTGCAAAGGGGCCCAACTGGTGCTAGCAGCTACAGCCAAGTCCTTCTCCAAAAGCAGCACAGCAAGCTCTTTCCCAAATTCAGCCACAGTATAGGCATAATTAAGCATAGTTTGCAAAATTTCGTTTTCTCCTTTTCTGATGCCGGTTCTGATGGACCTTAGGAAAGCAAGCAGGAATCAAACCATACATATTTTGCAGAACATACTCTGACACAAAACCCAGGAGAGCTGAGCTCCAGGTATGATGCCAGCTGCTAGTGGCTCCGCAAACATTTGCTATGTTATCACACTCTCAAGTTATGAGACCTGAAGGACCATGGCAAAAATCCATGCCAGACACAGCAGGCACTGACCGATGGCTTAAGGTTTATAGATACAGTTAAAAACCAGCTTTACTCAGGTCAGCCAAAACATAACTCGAATCCCCGGCCCTAGACAGACTCACTAAACATAAAAAAAGCGGCTCAGATCTCCACCAGAGTCCTCAAATTTCCACGAAAGGGGGAAAGAAATCCAAAATGAACTAAACGGAGAAAGACAGGAAAGGAAGTAAAATCAAAGCAGAAGTGACTTGCTGTTAACATATAGAAGTTTAGATGCTTTTGATCGTACAACAGTGTAGTCATTTCTCCTGTCACCAGACACAGAAGTCAGTTGTGCTGTTGATTTGGAAATGTTAATTAAAAAGAGGATTTTACGTGCATCTGACTAACTGTGCATGATCTGCTCAGGAGGTAAGACTTCTCAAAAGCCACACCTTGTTGATGCCACAGAGTTTTCCCTGCCCAGAGGGCAGGTCAAGCCTGAGTCACACTGCAGCTCCTGTCCTGCACCTGCCATACTTCTGTGCAGTCATGCTACTTCTCTCAGAGGATAGAAGGGATTGCAATCCTCACAGCCTGTCTCATCCATCTTTCTTTTTTTTTTTTCTTGTTCAAGGAATGACCTTTTAAAAACAACCCACCTGTCTACAGACACTCTTTCCTGGTATTTGTCAAGGATATTTGGACAGATTTGACTGTAATGAATGTCATGCCTCCAACTGCTGAAATGAACGAGTCGTTCCCAGACTTCCCGGTTTTTTTTTCCTTTTTAAAAATGCTGTTTGGCAAATCTGCTTGGCAGCCTCAGGGCATGAGCCTCTGCTGTATTCCTTGCATGTACTCAATGCTGGCACTGCTGGAAGAGACCACAGAGAAGTTCTCACTCCTGCAGATCGGGCCAGTTACAGTTTAATTCCCCAGTTCAGGGGAGGGGGATAGGCCACGGAGCACGAGTTTGTGGTTCTGCACGGATGTGGAGCAGGGGTAGGCTTGGAAAGGAAGTTTGCAAACTCTTCAGGGCAGAGAGCTTTCACTAGCACCTCTTGGCAAGTTGCAGAAGCTGCTTGCAGATTTTCATTAATAAATACCAAATTTAGCACACACAGAAACAGCACACTGAGCATCCAGCATATTTTGCCTGCCACTTGCCTTGGGCAGAGAACCCCAATTCAATTCTGCCTTAAGGAAGGCACCTGCAAGCAAAGCGGCTTTTGGGGGAGCAATTTTCTCTCTTAGCATTCCTGCTCCTAAGATTCTTAGTTTTGTAAGACCTATAGTTATAAAATAGACTTCAGTTACTTTCAGCACCACTGAAATGCCTCTGCCTCTGTCGTGGCAGGAGAGAAATCCACCCATCAGTCCAATCAAGCACTGGGAGAGGGTCAGAAGTGAGAATCCCTCACAGAGGGCATAACTACAGTACCAGTAGTTAAGGGAAGTAAAAAGGGAAGACAGAATATAGACTGAAAAAAGCAGCCTGCACCAACCAAACATCCCAAAAGCTCATGTAGAAAACAAACAAATAAACCAAAAGCCAAGGAAAAATCTCAGAGTTTGGAAGCTAGCAGTCTGACTTCTTAATTCAACCTGCTGGAGTTGAAGCCTGTGGATGACCTTCACTGTATGGCACATGACATCCTTGTGTGTTGGACCTTCGGGGTTTTTGGAAAGAGGATTTTAATTACTTCAGGAACAATTCCTCTCATGGTAAAAGCAGCCCAGGGTGGATTTGTTCCACTGAACTGCCTCTCTGGGCCAGGTGGGTGCGAGTGCCACATGTGGAACGCCCTGTGAACAAATCTACCAGCGCAATCTGAGGTTGGAGATCCCTTTCTGTGTAATTACAGGGCGGTGCCGCTGTACAGATGGCTTCATGTGAAGCTCCAGCAGCCCACAGCTAGCCAGAAGAATCTGGCAGCAAACATAGTTGGAAGCGAACAAAAAAGAGACAAGTTTGCCCTGAATTTAACACACCTGCCTATAAATAGACATAGGGGCTTGTCAAGCACATCTTTGCATGCTGATTTCTCATGTCAGTGGGATTTAGGGCCAGGTGCATATTTTCTATTGGAAAATAGCCTTGGCTATACATCCTAAAGATGTCTTGCTGCTCTCTGCCTTGCATTTGGAAGGTATGCATGTGGATTTGTAAGGCGCAAGTCAGCAGTTAGTCCATCTGATTCTAAATCACATGACTTTGTTCTGTGACCACATTAATACTCTGCCATCAATTAAAAAAGGGAAAACTAGAGCTACCCTATAATTTTGGTCAACTGAATCAAGCCCGTTCTGTGGACTTGCACGCATTTGGTTCCAGATCTAGGAGATGCTCAACAGCCACATTCTTAATGACTTACACATGCAGCTCATGGGGCTGACAGGCCGAAGGCTTTTGTTCCCTCAACAAAACATTCTCTTGACAGGAAAAAAAGAGAGATAAAATGAACAGTGGCATTGCCAAGGGTGCTGAAGTGGTAGAGAGACTTCTGTCACAGCTGCAGCTTGGACAGAGGTGCTCCTTCCTTCCCCAGCCCTGAGGACTGACTCTTCCACCCTTCCTGCTGCTGGCAGAGGAAAGCAGGGAGTGATGCAGAGCTAAATGGAATCACACTGTGCTGCCCTAGAATGAGGTTTTTCCCAGGAAACACGTGCATGACTACTTGCCCCGACTGCATGCTGCAGCTCAGCAGAGGCTGTGTCACCAGCACTGCTGGACTGTGCCACGCTCATCATGGCCCAGCAGCCTGAGCTGAAGTACACCAGAAACCACTGTCACAGCTGCCTCACCCTGGTCAGTTATTTACTTTCTGGTGTCTTTCATGTATTTCCTGCCCCCAACCAAAGTTCAGCACTCCATCGCCCCAGAACAACCATCTCCAGGCAAGCTGCGACCAAAACTGGCAGCATGTGCTGGGCTGTCAACAGGTTTTACTGCAGGCATGGAAAGTCAAGTCCTCACCGGAAGGGACTGAGGAAGTACTCTCCAGAGGAACCAGTTCTAAGGGCTTCTCCTTCACATCTCAGAGATTTCCTCTGAGGCTCTTTCAAAGTCACCACTAGTCCAAAGCCAGAGGAAAAGTGCTGCTGAGCTGCTTCTTGGCTCCTTTGCTGGCACCGAGGAGCTGTGGAGCGTGCAGAGCCTTGCACTAATTAAATCCCAGTGACAATGGGACAGAAAGCATTACCCAAGACTCCATTTATGGAATTGCTATTGTTTCTTCACCGACAAGACAGATGATTGGAGAGAGAAGAATGAAAGAAAGGAGAAAAGGGAGACACCATCCTCTATCAGTTCTTTGCAGTCTTTCCCCAAGTGCCAAGCCTGCCTCTATTGGCTGTGAAAGGACAGACTTCTTAGCGGGAAACAGGCTTTCAAGTTCAGAAACAGAGCCCAACTTCTCTGTCTCCCCAGGCACACCAGAGCCTTCTGCTGTGTTCACTTCTGTGATCAGTCAAACACGTGCTGTCATCTCAGATTCAGTTAGCAGCCATCCCACACATGGCTGCGCTGCCTCAGGGGCCCTGGACGTGTGGGCTTCAGCAGCAGCCACCACTGTAGTGGTGCATTTTTCAGTTCTATTTGTTCAATGTGTGTTTCATTGATGGTTTGTTCTACGTACTCCCTAAGTTTGTTCCTATATGGTTTACCCCAAGTTTCAGTTAAATGTCAATCTTATGTTATGTAACCCCTGGGTCCTGTCAGTCACATCGGGGCCTCTCCCTGCATCTGGAAAATTCCAGGGAGAGCATCGTGTGGTTGGTCAGGATCCAAGAGGTTCCCTCCTTCCCTCCAAGGATTGGTCCCTTGGGAAGTCCCTCATGCCCAGAGCCACTCCCAGATGTATTCCTATTGGTTCCTTCCCTTACCCTTCCCCTTTCTCCTCCCCTCAATAAAAGCTGTTGTCACAGGGCAGTTTGTGCTCTGCTGAGGCAGACTCCCTGAGGTTGCACCTTTTGGGGCACCAATAAACTTCGGTGGCAGGTCCCTCAACAGAGTCCTCCTTTCTTTCTCGTCGTAATCACACCTTTGCATAACCAAGGACCCACAGGATCGGTAAGGTGTGTCTGCACACCGAACCGTACCTTACCTGTTGCCGGTGCCAGGGCTGGCCAAGGCAAGGGGGGAGGGAGGGTGCTCCCAAGACACCAACAGCAACACACCGCTGTCCTTCTGTGATCTCGTCAGAGTGAGTTCGCAGCTCTGGCCTCTCTACCATAACTCCCCCACTGCCCATGTGCTCCTCTGCTGACCTGTGCCTCCCTTTTGCTGTTGGTAGCTTTTCTTTGCATTTCCTTCATCCACTTCATCAGGAGTTCAGGAAATCAGATCCTGGCCCAAGAGTGACACATGCATAGACTTGCTCCCATTTTCATACTTTTTTAAGTTTATGAATTTCCAGGCTTTTTTCACAGCCCACTGCAGATGCTGAAGGAGGTACCACTGTGTAGAATCAGAGTTTTGTGGAGAGATCTGTGGTACTCCGTGTTGTCCTGGCATCCACAGCACCGATTAGTGAAACTCTCGGGTATCAAGCACAGCAGCCCTGGAAAGGACAGCTCGGAAACCTGACCTAGCGCGGGGCTCATCGATCAGCAGCTAAATCATGATTACAGACCTGTCCTGACCATGCTCCATTAGCATGCCTGATCCCTGTTCTGTTTGCATAGATGAAAGATGGGAGAACTTCAGCCTGTATGAATTCCATACATTTGATGTCTTCCTAAGCTATCCTGTGTGGTCTGCCCCGTGGATGAAAAAAAAGCATAAGCAGTGCAGAAACTCTCTTGAAAAAAGTATCTCTTTGCATTTCTAATGAAATCCAGGATTTAACTCCATTTGAGTCTCCCTGTCAGCAGCATTCCCAAGTACACCCTGCTTACGCGCATCAGTAAAATCCCTCAGTCAACCAGTTTGTCTGAAATACAGCTGAAAATATAAGCTGTGCATCTGAAAAGATAAGCAGAGCTAAGATATCCTAAGCTGAAGTTTAAAAAGTAGCCGAGTTACTCAGAAATGTTTCCCAGCATTGAACAGCCCAGTGAAACACAACTGAAACCACACAGGTTGCTTTCCACTGGTCATCTTCCCCTCAGGTACCTTATACACATTTGTTCCTTAGGTGTAATTGTGACTTGGCTGTTATTTCTCAGCTGAAATCATAAGTGCTAGCAAATCCTGAGCACATCCCAAAACTGGCTTGGTTAGGAAGAAGTTCCATTTCCTTGAGCACCACTCCTGACAGAAAGTTTGCACAAGGGTGATGCTAACAGCCGGCTCACAGCAGCTTACCTGATGCCTCTTTGTTGTTGTGTGAGAGCCTTCATAGCTCGTTGAAAAGCTCATTAACAACTGTACCTGGACAGGCATTGTCAGCTGTGCCACCCACCAGGTGCAACCCCAGAGAGTAACAGCAGGAAACGCCTGCTGCAAAATTACACATCGGGATGGTGTTGATGCTGTTCTCAGATAGCACCCTGGCACCTTCTGAATAGATTTTCACATCAAAGAATCACTAATATAAACATAGTTTGTTTACAGTGCTCCTGAAAAATCGTTGTTCAACATCTTCTCAACATCTATAAATCACTGATCAAGCCAACTTCTACAACTCCTAACCCAGCCAAATGCCAAGTTTTACTGTGAGTTAAATCACTTAACTCTCAGATCACTGCAGTGCTCTGGAGGACATGCCGGTGAAGCTTTCCAAAAACACTATGACAGCTTCCAAAGGATCTTGGTGAGGGAAATGCCCAGCAAGTCACCATTTCCCGGAGTGCTGGAGAGCAGAACTACAGTAAACAGCCCTTCAACACTGAACTAGACCCTCATGATCTAGTGCATATGATTTAAAAACACTGACATTTAACTAAATCGCTTACTAGTAAGAGAAAAACCATTGCAATGCAGTCAGGGTAGGAACACATAACTTCCTGAAAGTTCATTTCAGCCAGCTGAAACCACACAGGCGACCTAAGCAGGCCACATTCTGTGCTTTTGCTTATATGCTCGTTATTTGGATACAAAGTGAAACTTTAAATACAACCCTTTCTTTCAAGTACTAGTTGGATGTGGTATGTGCAAATCTGTCAAACAAGTAAGTCCTAAGAGTTCTCTGTACAAAAGACTTGGAAATGTCATTTACAGATCCCCTCCCAAAAGGCATTTCTTTCACAGAAGCCACAAACATTAACACACAACCACCAAAAATCCTCATGATAATATCCCACTGGGAGGTGGGATGCATTCTCTAATCAAAGACTTCACGCTCATTGCTAACAAATGAACTCCATGCCCTGAGCCACACTTGCAAACACAACTCCTGACCATGAAACCAAGGAAAGACATGACCAAATGGCTTATGCAAAAGGACAAGCAGGTTTCTCAGTTCCTGTTAAGCCATGTGGTAATCCTAATTAGCAGTATTTTCCAAGTAATTATAGTCTTAGAATAATGATGTTAATAAAATCAAAAAGTAAGAGGCCACCTGGGATAGTTCTGTTGTGTCTCTGTTGAAATTCCAGTAAACACTTCTGGAATTAATACCAGCAGACAGTTTGAAAAAAAAAATCTCAAATGTACTTCACAGTTCAGCTAAATCAAAGCAAATCTGATTCCCCTAAAGTCTGAGTCAATGTTAGTTGATGCAAATAAGCGTTTGTTGAACAAGTGGATCTCTAAATGCATTCAGCCTCGGAGCCAGAATCACACATGGTGTAACTTGTTGATTAATTTGCTTATATGGGGCAACAAGAAAATATTTTCTGCTTCTCTTTAAGAACAACATGAGTTATTAAATCTCAGAAAAGGCTCTCTATGTAACGACAACAGCTACTATACAGGATGTAATTCATTCCGATTTTCCCTATCCTGATGCATGCCACCGTTAGGCATAAGATCTGGCACCAAAGACACTCTGGGAAAGACTGCAATGCATTAAAGTGAAAATCACATCCACCATTCGAAGTTCCATTGTCAAGAACACCTCTTCCTCCTTTTGAAGTGCAGTCCTCCACTGTGTCCACCTTTTGTTTTGGCAGCCCTCTAAAGAAGGGGATTTTTGACTACCTCAATAGACAAGTTTTCCTTGAACCCATAGTTAGGGAAGCTTTTTCTTTTCAATATTCCCTCGCACGTTGAATAAGCCAATGTTCCAAAAAGCCCAGTACAAACTGCCATCTCCACAGGATGCAGACAACTCCCAAGTTCTTTCTTTGCCTGTTTCTCCCTTTCTGTCTGTTCTTTGGGGTTTTTAAGAGTCGAAACCACACCTCTCCAGGAGGGCTATCGAAGACGATTTGCCCCATGATACTCCAAAAAACCAAAGCCACATACTATCCTCAATGTGAACAAAGTGCCAGTCACCAAATGTACACAAGGTTCTTGAATATTCCTTATCTTTGAACTCGTCTGATACCACCCCTCGGTTTATCATCAGATGCACTGATAAGACTCTCTGGTGCTGGTGCCGGGGACCCACATGCAGCAAAGAGGGGACTGAACATGCAGCAGCCATGCGCTGGTTCTCCCTCTCTGGCCAGCCAGCCATGTGCACGCCCTTCCTCCAGTCACCCTCCACAGTGAGGATGGGTCTCTGCTCCCTGCAGCATGCATGCCTCACCATCTGACCCAGCAGCTGATGTACCGTGTGCTGCAGCCCTGTGTTCCCACTACTCAGCCACAGAGAACATTTGGGAATCAGTGGTCAGAGGAGCCCTACCGTGCCATGATGCTCTACCCAAAAGGCAAGGCAGGAGACTCGGGCATGCTCTGCTGTACTGCTGCCCGAGCTGGAGGGAGGCTGTGTCCAGCCCCGCTGGCAGCCTGTGCCCTGCAGTCTGCAGCCAGCACAGCCCTTCCGGCCAGGGGCAGCATCAGGGCTGCTCCCCGCTGTGCCAGGGGAAGCGAGGGGCACCAGCTACCACCGGATACCATGTCTGTGCTCGCAACATGTTGCCAACAGCAGGGCTGAGGGAGAGGTGGAGCAATCTCTCCTCCACATGCTTGGCAGGTACAGAGACCCAGTTACCATGGACCGAAACTGTCAGCATTTGCCAAGTCTGAGGACTGCACGTACACATGACAACAGCTGTGGAAGAAAGAAAGGGGTTAAGAATGGATTTTAGTCACTGTTCTAACCACCTCATCTGCCACTGACCTATGGCCCACAACTATAACAGTGAAGTGCCATGCTAAAGCTTTTAAAATTCAAAATATCTGAAATGTCTCTCCTCCAATGAACATTTTTGGAGACTTCTTTTATGTGCTAAATAAAGGTTCAGTTTCACCCTTTACTACACTTCAGCAAAAGCTCCTGAATGCAGCTGAGAAGTCCAGCAGAGATGAGAACACACCTTTGCTCCAGCCCAATGCATCACACCAGTCCTTGACTGCTAGCGACACAACTATAGATTTGGGATTCACCCATTTTAAGCACTTCAGAACATTTTTGTGAGGGTCCTGACAACCTTCCAGTAAAAAGCAGCTGTCAAAATGTATCATACAATATCCTAGCAGACCTCCTCCACACTGCTGCTATAATTAGGTTGGGGTTTTTGTTTTGGCTTTAAAGCAGCTTGCAGAGAATATAATATTCAGTCAGAATAAATGAAATGTTCAGAGTACATCAGGTCCATAATTATATTTCAATTTGAGAAGAATGTCTTCAGTTTAAAAGAAAGCAAGAAGCATAGTTGGTGGTAATTTAATTTACCATTCAGTCTTCTGAAATTTCTGAAAACCAAGCCCTCAGAGTAACTGCAGTTCACAAAGACACAGAAAGTGGGAAACTCCTTCCGAAGTGAATACGGCGTCCACGTGTCCCTTTCAGTGCAGCACTTTATAGGAGAAGCTCGGAAGCTTTTACTCTCCAGTTCTCTTCTGATGCTTCCTTGACTTCATTGACTTTGAGAATTTGAGTCCCCACCTCAAGGGCTGTGACCAGTTACAGACAAGGTGACATAGCTCCTGTCAGGGTCTGGTTGCCTGTGGTGCTTGTGTGACACAAAGCGCCGTTAAAAAAGGCTTCACTGCCTTTACAGACACTCTGTGTTAACGCACGTATGCAAAACAGGCCTCCGTTAACACAGAGCCTGGCTCCAAAAACACACAGAGGCACATTTCTGATACTTCTGTATATGTAGGTAACCAGAAGGCTGCTTATATTCAAGAGCTGCCTGGACAAAGACAGGAAAAATAGAGCCATAATAAGTTGCTGAGTCCCCTCTGTCTCTCAGGATATTCTATCCTATTATACTGACAAAACCAGGGATGGCCAATAGCAAAGAATTTAATCCCTAAATATCATCTCGCAGCTGTCCTGACTGGGCAAGAATCTAAACACAGAAAGAAAAAGCAGCAGTCAGAACTCAAGAAGGCCAGCACCAAGTGACCAGCACTGCTTATTTTTTTCCTTCCCTAATTTATTTCAACAAGTTTTCTGAAACAATGAGCACTGAAAATATACACAGGAATGTTTCCCAAACAGGCACACCAACATCTTGAAGCAGTCCACAGCCACTTTGAACCTCAGCCTGATCCTACCTAAAACATCAGCACTACGGTTCTAGGGTTTTATTCCTATGCTGACAACTTGCCCTCTAATTATATTTCCTTCATACTTAACAAGGAAATTTTCTCCTCCACTTCTTCAGCTTATTTTTCATTTGGCATTAAAAAAAAAAAATCCTTTCTATTCATGCCTCAACTTCTCTGAACTATTCCTACCCTTTCACTAGGCCAAACAGAAAATCAGCAATACATCAAGCAAAAGCATGTTCTAGTCCAGTGCTTTGGGAGTGAGTGTGAACCCTTCCTAAGACAAGAGCTCCAGTTGCCCTCTTCCTTTATTGCCCAACAATGGAGATTGAAACAGGGAGTATGATGGAGCTGATAAAGGAGTCTGGTATCTTAGGCCCGATCAAGCAGAAACCATGGGAGAGACAGCGACAGATAACGGCTCCCTGTGGTGGACGCAATATTTTCTGAGCCTGAGCTCTTCCCAAGGGAAACTTTTCAACAGTTTTCTTTTTTCCAAAGAAACCCTGTGTAAACCATATTCTTTTCCCATAACAGGTGTTGTTTGCTATTTCTGTTACTTAGCCAATGGGAGAGGTGTCAGCTCTATGGACCAATAACGTGCCTTCTTAGCACAGCGTGTTATAAAAGGGCTGAATGAATTGTAAATAAAGCCTTCTGATTTCTACTGCCTTCTGACTGGAGTCAAGCGTCTTTATTTTGTGTCCTACTGCGACAGCTCCCTGGGGTAGAAGTGACCAAGAAACATGTTGTGAAACTTTGTAATGATTACCAAGTAACTGATGTCATAAAGAATGTGTAACCAATGAGAATTCTTAGCAAAAATAGAAGCCTATATAAGTGCCATACAAGAAAAACCCTATATAAACACCTTGTATGCTCAATAAATTTGGCTTCTGATCAGAACTTGGAATGCCCCCATCTCTCAATTGCCGATACCCAACACCACCCACTGGAAATATAGTCTGATTTACCACACTGTGCTGTGAAGTAATGTACCCTTGCTCTTTATTTGGATTTAACACAGACTTAAGTCACTGCTTTCTATGAATAGTATTCCATGTCCTCAATGTAGCAGCTTGGGTGGATGGAGAGATGCTGCTACTCTGCCGAAAGCATCTTCTCAGGAAGCTGCTCAGGACGGCACATAAACAATCACTCAAGTCCACGCACACACCACAAATAGCTCAGCGAATGAAAGGCAGGAAGGGTCTTCTGTATAGGATTCCAGTGCGGTTTGTTGACCCACACACCGAAGGGATCCAGGGACAAAAGACAAAGATAATGGAGGGTTCAGGTTTAAGTACAAGGCCAAGCATGGGTGGAGCAGAGCTTCAGGAGCCAGTGAACAGAGGGCACAAGGGCGGTGCAAGGGCAGGGCAAAGGGAAACAACTAATAGGGAATATGAAGGTGGACAATCAGTGATACAAAAACCAATGAGGAAACAGGAAAAGGAGAACCCTCTAGAACCGGGATATATATGAACAAGAGATGGGCAAGGCCAATGGGCCAATGGGAAAAGCAAGACAGGTAGATTAATATAGTGAGGCAGAGCACCATGAGGGAAGCCTTTTTCTCTCACCCTAAGTGATGAGGCATTCTTGAAGCCTATGGTAGATTCCTCCTGGGTATTGCTCTGGAAGTTCCTCTGATAGGCTTAAGGGCCTCCACGCTCAATACTTCTGCTTAGAACTCTGACACAGTTTTCAGTCGGGTAGCTTCCAAAGAAATGCAAAAGTCCTCAATAGCAAGGATACGCAGGAACCTTTATGCCTTCCTCCAGGACATGAATATACAAAAGCAGTGTAATAAAATATTTTAGTAGAAAGATAAGGAATTTTCAGGTGAGGCAGCGATACCAGCATCCCTGTCAAAGCCTTGCATATCTCTGATGTGCTGTCTCAGTTTGTAGAAGCCCAAGGCTGTGACATCACAAGCTGCCTTGAGGCACAAGGATGACCATGTACACTTGCAGCTACAGGCATTTCCTCACTTCTGCCTGAAAGCAGCCGACAGCATTGGCAACATATACCCCGGGCAAAATGCGCACCCTCTGCACAGCCAGAACACCCAGAGCAGAGCAACAGAGCACTTGACTACTGCGGGATCCAGCCAGACATTCCCTACCTCGTTTCCAGGGGCAGAGAACACACACTCCAGGCCGCACCTTTCCCTGGCCCAAGCCTGGCTTTTGTGAAGCTCAGACTGGCGTCCCCACCTCACAGCCACTGCAGCCAGTCCTTTGGCTCCATGACTTGGGGGTGACTAAGAACAGGGCCAGTGTGGTTGCAGCAAACAGCACAGGCATCCAGAGGTGCTGGCACAGGTCTCCTGGGGGTTAGGAGAGCCCTGTCGCAGCAGGATCAGCGGTTGTTTTCAAAGATGCGTGGGATTTAAAAGACTCGAGAATTTGCAATTACCCTGAAATCCCATCTTCACACTCGGGCTCTTCAAAACACTACAGAAGGGTCCCAGGAAGTGGGTGCTGGAGAGGCAGGAGTGGCTCCACAAGCCTACAGGTTCAGGTTAGTGCCCATGCCGACCTTGGAGATGCCCTGTGTGCAGCTCAGAGCAGAGCTGCTTGGCTGGAGCATCTGCCACCAGGAACTGGGACATGCCCTCAGAAAGTCTGGGTGCTACCCGTCTGAGCAGTTCCCATCTTGGCGCAAGTTTCTGTTTCTAAATGCCTGACTGCACTGTGTGCACTTAAATACTGTCAGTGCCTGCACTTACTACATGCGCACAGGACATTAAAGTCATCTCCTCTGGAGGAGATGAATGAGTAACTGCTGAAAGACCACAAAAGAAATGAGTTTTCTGTCTAAGAGCAGATGGAGAGAAGTGCTTCAGCAGAGCCCTTTCATAACCCTCTTGATGCCGAGTGAGAGCTGAGATCGTGAACACACATCAAAACCAGTAACACACACTGTCTGTCTAGGGGGGAGGTTTAATCCTAACCCACTCCTTGCTCAGCTTCCCCAGTCTGAACTCATTCAGGATGGATTGCTGTGTCAGCCACAGCCCAGTCTTTCCCCACAGACATTGTGTCATTCAGTTTACAGCAGCAGTAGAGATTAGGACAATATAGTATAAAATAGAGCTGTTAATATCTGCAATTAGTTTAAGCTTTAACCTTTGAAGACATTAAAAGAATGAACTAAAATTATGCCCTTAAAACCAATAAAACAAGATGGTCCCAAGCCATTATTTACATCGCATGCTACAAACCAGGTGTGAGACCAAATCTTTCTCCATCTCTCAGACTGAGATGTATGCCATTTCTCTATCCAAGCATGCTGCCAGGATCAATTGCCTCTCAAAGCTTCTCCTGAAATGAATTTGATCTCACCAGGTCCAGCTCTCAGATTCAGATGGACAACTGAGGCAAGATAGCTCAACTGTCCTAATTGGAAACAAGATTCCATTGTGTTCTCGTTTATGCCAGACAGTTCCCACTATATACCTGCTATAAAAACATCCCGTAAGTACAGTTAACACCCAGAAGTGAAGGACTGGATTCCAAGAGGCTGTGGGGAGGGATGCTCAGTGTTCTTATTTATGTAATTTTCTAGCAAAATTACATTGAGCTTTGAAAACATAAAATTAAATATTGATGTCAACAGAATGCAAATGTCTAGAACATCTGTGTAGGAGAAATGCATTCATGCTAGTCAGAGCAGTGGACTGGCTACAATTACAGCAGTAAAATTTAAACAGAAAGGAGATTTTTTTTTCACCCAAAGCAGAAGATGCTCTGTGATGTGCTACAGAAGCAAAAGCTTCTGCTTCTACATGAACCAGTGCCGCAGTGTAGCTTGGTCTGACCTTATTACTTTGATCTCCAAGTACACAGCCATACCTCCACTAATGGGAGCAACTTCCTCTGCTCTGAGAGGGAACAGTTGCTCCCTGATGTTTGCAGCACAGGGCTTCGCAGAGCAGACTTGAACACAAAGGTTTTTGGAATCTTAGGGATGCAACTGACAAATACTGCTCAGCCCATTAAGGGAGAAAAACAGGTTCACACCAACATCTGCTAAACTGAAATTGCTAGAAACGTACAGAAATCCACCAACCCAGGTGCAGTGAATTCAAATTTCCATCTGATAAAGTCACTTTTGTCACCTGGCTGTGACAGCAATACAAACCTGGAATCTGCCTTCAGATACTAACAAAGGAACCCAGCTATCATGTGGCAAGCGGGAGGAATTGGACATCGAGACCATACTTTTATTTCCAATTTGGTCCAGTACACTTTCTAATTGCATAAAATAAGAAGACACCCACACTTTTTTTTGTCAATCATTTGGTCAAACAATAACAGGAAAAATCCTGCATCTAAATTCCATCCTCCTTGAACTCTCTGCACTTCTCTGGAAATGAGCTGTCTGAGGCAGCTTAGTTTACCTCCTCCTCAGAGAAGCCAAGAACATTTTAATCATTAACGTCTTTGTTGTCAAAATCACACTGCTAAAAACCAAGGCAGAGATAGGTTATTAATGTCTCATTTTACAGATTAACAGCAGACAATACAGCCTGGATTAATATCCTAATCCTTTTACCCAGCCTGTCATTATCTGACCCAAATCAGTAGAGAGGGAGCTCAGCACTTTTCCAAGTTGAAAATGCAGAGAGAATGAGCAAACAGCTGGACTGGTGCATCCACAAGGAACACACAAGTTCCAATCATATGTTATTTGGTTAAAGCCTGCGTCCTCTTGTCAGTACTACCCAGAGTTATGGCAATGGGGTCACCAATGTTGAAGTGGGTCAGCAATCTCCTGAACACCAGATGACGGGAAAAAAAAGTCAGTCACTGTTCAGGTATTTATCTGTAATTACCTGTGGACACTCACTTGGCCTCAGCATCCTTCCCCCTTCCACTTACCTCCTCTCCACTCATCAGCAGCCCCTCAGACGTTCCTACCCTCAGCCTACCAAGCAGTCAATTCAGCCAAGAGTGCTAAGGCTCTGCTGGGTTTGAGCGCCACCTCTTCCCCTCGGCCACGCAAAGCCGTGTTTTCACATCCCATCACTCCCTAGAACCCAGGCCCTCCACAGGGTGCCACAGCAACACATAAAAGTAGTCAGACACTGGTGTGACTGACCCAACACAGAGGACAACCTGTGACGCTGATAGTCACACACCTGTCCCACAGCAGCAGCCACAGCTGAAGGGCACCCAGAGAAGGGCACTGTCACCAGTGCGTGGGGAGCTCCCTGTTTGGTAGGGTTCCAAACACTGCTATGACAGCAGCACCGCAGCCATGGCATTGGGCCGGCTGGTGTGCACACACTCCTGCTTGACACACAGAGCAGGGAACAGCTCAGTGCTTCTAATCCCACATTCAGGCAATGTTCCCATTGACGTCAAACATAAATATTGGAGAGTTCAGCTGTGTAAGCCTCTGCAGCAGGGAAAACAGGTATATTTTCAGTACTTAAATGCTTGGCATGCCCTTAAAAGAGTTCAGATGAAGCCTTCAAGAAAGGTCTTCCAAAGAAGAACTTGGTGCTGTCCCCACCTTCCCGCTGAACAATGCACCTCCAGACACTGCAGCACCAGAGCATCAGACCGAGGTACTGCACTCTGTGCCATCCTTCCCTAGACACAGAAGACGGCACAATTTCAAGCCAGAGAAAAAGCACTGCATGCAAGCAGTGCCTGCACCTCTGCCATCTCCCAAGCTCTGCACATGTGTGAACATGCCTGTAACAGCAGCCAGCTAGAGGAAAATCCTTCCAGGCTCTCCTAGGAGCAGGCAGGACAGACTGTCAACAGGCTACAACCATAAAGACTCATTTGAAGTTTTTCACTTCTGTTCACTGCTACATTCAGGGGCTAAAATCAGCACCAGAGGGAAGCTCCTCCAGGACAGGAGAGATCATGCTGCTGGGAGGATGAATAGGATGGCAGTGTAGCTCAACTCGCATCTCTGGTATGGTGCAAGGAACAGTAGGATGGGACACAGCAGTTGCAGCCAGGGTAGTTTATATTTATTGGCACAGAAGTGTAAAAATGTGGTGGCTAACAGCTGGCATGAAGGCCTCACAGTTATAAATAACCCTAGTTTCATAACTGAAATATAACTAATTATCTAATTATCTTAATTATATAACTCAACCAGTCTGGACCATTGGGGAGCAGGTCTAGGCTGTTGGGGACACAGGCAACTATTGGCCGGTTAGCTGGATGGCAACTAAAAGTTGGCTGTTGTTGCATGAACCTTGGTGTGTTTTGTTGTGTGCCTGTCTCCAACATCAGTGACATAAAAATATTTGGTGGTAAAATGCACCCAGAGGATGTTTTTGCTGGCAGGAGCCTGGGAATGACAACTCCACCACGCATTGTGAAAGAGCAACAGCTGAGCATGTGCTGGGGCTGCTTTCACACTGCTAGTGAGGCATCCCATGCTCTAGGATTAATCGGATTAGAGTGGCTTTCTACTTCCCACCCAGATCAGTTGGCATTTTAAGTAATTCACTTATCGCCCTGGAGAGTGAAAGGCTGAAGTAACTTCAGTACTAAGCCTTTTGCAGAAGTTTAAGAGCCTTCTCCTCTCCCCAAGCCCTTGCCTCCAGCTCCTTTCTTTCCTGCTTTCCTGTGTTTTCACTCTTCAGCTTCTAGCGCAAAACAATCAATTAATATGATGCAAAATAAAACACTTTTGAGAAATTTCTACCCGGTTCTCCACACAAAGATAAAGCAAAGAAAATACTTTAAACTTCATTCTATGTGAAATCAGAATAAACATGCCCCACGAAACCAATTTCCAGCATAACTTGAGGTCCATTTCAAGAATAGCATGAAAAGCTGCTCTTGAAACTCCCATTCCAGGAGCCCTGTCCAAGAAGCTGCCTTCCTGGAGAGATGTTATTCTGCCACTGCAGGGGTGCTCTTTATACAGCTAGAATTTAATAGTCAGCAAATGCTTTGATCTTTCCTTTTACTTTTTGTAAGAACTATGTGATGACTTTCAATAATTTCCTTTCTTTGGAACTCCCCGGCTCCACACTACAGTTCAGTACATTGTCAGCATCTGAGAGGGCACAACTATACCGGGCAGATTGCTGGTGGATATTTCTGCAGTCCAGACAACTTTTCAGAGCTGGTAAAATAGACACTGGGCAAAACATGACTGAGGTAAATAATAGATTACTACAGATGTTCTTTTGAATACAAAGGAAGTATAAGAATGACACAAAGTCTTCCCTTTTTTACTCTTCTTGTATAGTATGGTAAGGAAATCAGAGTAAGTAAGGGATAAAATGACATTAAAGGGGTCATGCCAGGAACTGAAGTGCCTGCTGCCAAAGCCTTAAGAAAACAAATATTTTCTGAATGTTTTACAGCACAAACTTTCTACCTCAGATCTCTAAAACTCATAAAGTCAGCAAGGCACCAACAATGAGAATGGTAATCACAGAATATCACAAATACCTAGAATAGCAGATACAGAATATAAAAAAAACGAGGCCAAGTGCACATCAGCTGACTTGCTGGGATGCCACGAAATGTCGCTGGTTAATGTTGTGTGGTCTTTGTATGTTCCAAGTGCTGATGATTATTTCCTCAAAGAAACCATAGTCTCAAAGCCTTGTCCTGCAGAAGTTGATCCCAACTAGGGCAATGCTGTGCATGTACATTTGAAAAGGTGTTTAATACAGCCGAGGTCTGCCTACATTCTCGAAGCAAATCCCCATGCAAACCTGCCATGCCAGGCGCAGACAGAGTTCAGCCTCCAAGACAGGCTGCGCTCCTTTAGTCTCCCAGGCAGCAAAAATAATACCCTCACTCAAAATAATGAGGCTTATGGGAAATTATTGTCAAGGTCAGGGCTTTCCTTTGTGTAACAAAACAACCACCTGCTTACTGTCCAGTTACAGAATCACACGCTATCACCTGCTGCACTGTTCAGCCAAGCTCCACACTCAAGTAGGAAGGACCCAGCAATTCACAAAGAAGTCCACAGGTTGCAGCTAAGTAAATATTTCACCATCTCACCAAACAGCTCTATCATTGATATAAAATAGTCTTTGTTGTATCATCAAAAGCCATCTACCTAGTGATCAGTCAGCCATAAAACAGTTGCTGGGGGCCATTTCCTATCCCTGCACCTTATTCACTGGCCAGAAATGCCATAGCACGTGGTCTGGCACTTCTTTTCCACAGCCTCACCAGGCATTGCCATCTCCTTGAGCTGCTCTCTGCTTTGAATTTAATTAAATATTGATGAGAGCCAAGGAAGCCAAGCTTAGTGCTGAGCCAGTGTAGAAGCAATAGCACTTCCCTACACCCTCCTGCCACTTTCCCCACATGGAGTGGGTGCCAAGCTGAAGGAGTCTTCATAGAAGACTAAAAAGGCTGAATTGTTGTAAAAGTCATTTATTGCATGGCTAGATCAGTCTCATGAATGCACAGTTCAAAGGATAACAGTTTGTGCTATTATGCAAAGCTGTTTGGCATAAATTCCCCATTTCCCAGGCAGAAGCAGCCTTCTCACAGCAGCAACATCCATCCGTCATCCGAGATCTCTCCATCTGTGGTCTCTAGCATTCTCTAAGCAGTGCATTTTTATTCTATTTTTACCCAATCAGCTACAAACACGATTCTACTACTGTCTTCTTGCACCTATCCCGGCCTAACATTGATGTACGAAAGTGGTCGTAATTTTTTACACAAATTCTGCGTACATAGTTCTATCTGTTCTATCTAGGAATGCTAGCAATGCTACGTTATGTTTTCATTATGTCTAAACCTTAGTTAACTTTGTAAAAGGTGATGCTACTGAACTTTAAACTGGGTTTTAGGGCTTTTCTTACTAACTAATACAGTATCTCATTTGCTTAAGGCATTTAAAATATTCTCTACTTATTTAAAACTAAACTTACATTTCTACCTCATGTCTGCATGGATTTATGTTTCTCAGTTTCTCTGAAGGTTTTAATTCAGCCCTCACATTTCTGAGTACTCCTGAGCCTATGTGAATGGGACCCAGAGGGATTTGCATCCCAACAAGTGGAATCCTCGTTTTGGGGATTGTTTCCACCATCAGAATTTCATGAGGATAAAACTTCCAGTTAAAGCAAATTCTCTAAAAAGAAAATCCTTGGCAACCTCCACCCAAGAAGGAAAAACAAACAAACAAGACAAAAACAAACAAAAAACCCCAAACCAAACAAAAAACTCCCCACAACTGTGGAAAGAAACTCTCCCAGAAACACTTCCCAATGATTTTGAGATGCAGTATCTAAAACAAACATTCATATCAAGCCATAAACTTTGTGGGACACAAAGTCCTTCTTAGTTATCATTACAGCAGCAAATCAGTTGCTTCAGTACAGCATAGAAGGCAGTAAACCTTTTCCACCAAGCACCTTCTTGTTTACTGTTGCAGGGTTTAATACACTACTTGATCTTATCAAACTTACACAGACAACAAAAACTTGATTTCAAAGTGTCTACTTTGTCATCTTTCCAACAGGAAGGCTTGTGCCCTATTTCTCCTGGCAAGCCGGTGTCCCTGGTGACACGCGGCATCTGACTGATCCAGAGCACGCCCAGGGTGGCAAGGCCCAGGCTCCAGGTGGCTGGCACTGCCTGTGTGGGGACCATCCCAGTGCCCCAGCTGCAGCAGCAGCTCAGCACAGATGTTGGTTGGGCCAGGACAGGGAGAGAAGCCCCCCAGAACCAGGCAGGCCCCGCAGCATCTCTCTGTCACAGCCCAGCCGTCACCCCCTCACTGCACCCTGACGGATGCCGGCACTGAGGATGCCTGCATCAGCTACATGGGACTAAACCACGGCAGAAAAAGGGGGAAATGCCAAATACTGTCACACACGCAGTGAGTAACAATCCTTATTATAATCTCTTTGCCCTTCTGATCAACTACAGAGAATTCAAGAGTCTCGAAGTCTCTTTCCTGTGTGTCCCAATTATTCACCTAAGACAGCCCCATAGATTTCATATCCACTTTTTATCACCTGAGTGTGTCACAATCCACCTTGTCCATGATGTTAATGAGCCAGGGGTGTGAGGCTGGTGATACTTCCCAGGAAATGCAGGGACACTCAGACATGGTAGACTACCTAGGCAGAGCTGGAGGTCTGGAGAAACAGGCAATTTGCTTTTCCTGTCCTGCCACAGACACCTCCCCTTCTGACACCTTTACACTCAATGTATTTCCTCACAAGGATGTGAAGCTTAAAAAAGTGTGAACACAAGTCAACAAAAAATGGCATGAAAGAAACCAAGGCTTTTCTTACAAAGGATTACAGCAGAGCTATACAGATAAAGTCGCTTCTGACAACTGCAATACTAAAGCGTTTTCGAATGTCCACAAAACATCCCAGAGACCAAGTGCAAGCAGCTCAGCTCTGGATGCTGCAGTGAACTGCCAACCCCACTGAACTGGCAGCAGAATGCCTGACAGTCCTCAGGAATTTGAGGGGAAGGAATGTTTTGGACAAATGGCAGGAGCCACCCTGCACCTCTTAAGGGTGGATGGAATGATGCCTCCATTGAAGAACAAGCCCTCTGAGTGCCTAGGTCAGTTTTCCAAAGTAGCACTGAGATTTATAAGGAAAAGCACTGAAATGCAACTCTTTCCTTCAAGTCTTCTGCCTTTTTCTGGCCCTTTTCCAAACAGAGGAGCTTCTTTCCCAACTTCCTGCCCCACGTGTCTGCACACTATGCACAGGATTCTGACGGGCCAACACCAGGCACACCTGGAGAATCAAGGTGGTTTGAATGAGGAATGATCAAGAAAGAAACTCACTGTGGACACTCTTCATTATAAATGTGGGAACATGCTTACAAATGGAAGATTTAAAGTGTAGTAATCAAGGTAAATCAATCAGATGTTATCAATTGCACTGGCATACACTTCATCCAGAAGGATCCTGGCTCATGTACAAAAACATTGTAGATAACGCTAAAAAAAAGGGGAAAAAAACCCCCACAAAACAGAATTGCTACATGGAAAATACAAAAGCTTATTCTTAGTTGTGCCTTTGGAATTACCAGGCACACAAACCTAAAAATCCAGTGTAACAACCAGCCACTGTTTCCTTACTATGGATCCAGGGCTGTTGGTTTTATCCCAGAAGCTGCAGAAAGAACAGGAGGATGATGCAAGCACAGGAAAGGAGCTGACATCTGGAAAAGCCAGTAAGAAATGTTTCCAGTCAAACCAAAACAACAGCTAGTCAAAAAAAGCTCTGAGCCTAAAGGCCTTCGACCTTAGAATGGGACACAGGTTTCTCATCTGGGATCACTGGAGTCTTAAAGCCATTTTTTATAAGCCACTGTCGTCTAAGTCTGATGCATAAGTCTCTAATGCCCTGGAACATATCTGAGTGACAGTGAACATTTGGTTTACACTTCCTTTTCTCTTGTTTAAATTTTTAAGAATTTGTATTAGTCATGTTCATTTAATCAGCTGCCTGAACTGCAAGTCACTGTGAGACAGATTTTAACAACCAGGGCTTGTAAATACTACTTAAGAGCAATGAACAGTGCCAGAGTTTACTTATCAAATTCAGAGTGAAAACAAAAAACTGATTTCCATGAGGAAAGCAATTCAAATATTTTCCACACATATAAAAACAGGTGTATGTCTTCAAAGTCCAAACACTCCCAGGAAAAGGCTGGCAAATGGTAAAGCCAAAATTAGACCAAACTAAGGTAAAGAGAGAAAGAAATGATGAAGCTGCAAAACTGTTGTGCAGGTTGCAGTGAATCTTTTGCAGCAAAGCTGGTGCAGGATGCTCCAGGCAAGGGAAGGCATTCCTCACAGCATCACTGATCACATCACTGCCATCACGGAAATGGCTGCCAGACCTGGCTGGGTGCAAAAAACCATTCAGGCCTGTTTCCAGGGAGCTGCTCTCTGCCACTTGGATCGCTCTCGCCACTGATGTAGCATGGATGAAGCTTTTGGGCTTCCAGCACTTCCCACTTTGCAGCTGTGGTTGATATTTCTTTCCTATGCTCATTGGGTTTTGAAAGAGGGACTGCTTTTTCTGCATTCTCAAGCAAAGCAGGCTCTCTACCATTAGTTGGCTTTATGGAAAAGCAAAACAAAAAAAGAAAAAAAAAAGGAACGTAAATGCTGAGAGTAAAGATCCAGAGATGGGGAGAGGGGAAGGAACCCTCAAAAAGATCATGAAAAGTTCATGACTCCTGAACATGAAGTTGACACTTACCTCAGCAACACCCACACAACCTTGAAGGAGAAGGAAAGGTAGAGGAATGCTCTAAAAAGTCACAGCTGAGGGGAGAATGTACAGCACATCTTACAAATGAAAAGCATGGCAAGGGGTTGCCTTAACCACAAGCTCAAAAGCATGTACCTCAGCCCCTGCAATACTCTCAAGGAGCTTCCAAGGAAACACAAGACAAAGAGAAGAGGTTACCAAACAGGGCTAGGTCACTTTGACTGACGCATAAAGAAAGTTCTTTTCACCTCCACAGGAAGTACAGCCTCATCACCACAAAGCTAAAACCAGAGGCCACAAAACCCAGAGGTGAGCAATACACCCAGTGTGGTCAGTTGGCAGCAGAAATGCAGAGATTTCTCTTTAGAGATTAACATTGATTTGTGCGGGGTTCTTTTAACAGCCAGTGTTGAATACCAAGTTGTTCATGAACAGGACTGTTCCTTCCTTGTCCTGGACTGTTGAACCAGTTCATGAAGTCAGCTTTCAAGGATGCCCTGCCTATGGAATAAAGTTTAAAACTCATGTCCTAATCTTGACTGATCAGGACACCTTCAAAACATCTGCAAGTTTTGGTGCAGTGCCCAGGAATCATAATTCCTTCTGAGGAGGACCAAAACAGACCTATTAAGACAGAGCAATACCTGGAAAATTAAGAATCTTAGGCAAGACATGCCATTGCTAACAGCAATTCAAAACTTGATGAGAGTTGGCAGTGTGGAATGGTGAACTCCAGACATATTTTTAATGACGTTTTTGGTTACAGTCCATTTAAAAGAAACAGCTGTCAACACCAATCATTTCCTTTTGTATAATTCATAAAGCGGTTAATTTCAGAAGGAAAAGCATTATGAGTTTGAGTAATTGACTGCTGAAGCACAGTAGGTGCTCCATCTCCACATCTGGTGTCTGGAAGCACGTGCTTCGCCTGCTCCAAGCATGCTCCCCAGCGTGCTGCCTACAGGAATGTGCTTCCATTGCGGGCTCACTGCCGGCCAGCATGTGGCCACACAGGAACACGAAGTTACGTGTGCTGCCAACACCAGGAATCCGTGATGCCCCGGAGCACACAGATCTACTCGGGCTCGCAGCAGAGCACACCGCAGGTCATGGCAGGGTGGGGAGAACCCGACCTGTGCCCGGCTGCAGTGCTCAGGGCTGCTACTGGCCCTGCCCCATCCATGCCACCCAAGCGCTGCCACGCTCCGTCAGAGCATCCGTCAGCCCGGGATTACACACCTCAGTGCCCTTACACATTCAGAAACTGCTGAGTGATCTCCAAGGCCTTGTCCTTGCTGAGGACACGAAGGGCCAGCAGGATGCTGAGCACCCCATGTGCTGTCAAGGCTGTCATCACACTGAGCCCCTCAGGAACTATTTTATAATGGGCACTCATGAAATGCTTTTCCTCGCTGCCAACCCCATGCATGTTCTGTGCAATCTGAAAATCAAACTGGGCCTATTGCACTGATCATCAGTGACAAAAACAAAGCAACCAGTTAGGCTCTGCACAATGTCAACCATTCTGAAGGGATACTGGGACTGAGAAGTGGAATTTTGCTCACACTTCAGCTACAGATCCAAGATAGGGAACATTTTTCTAACCATTTTTTCACAGAATGCCTTTGGACGAATATAAATAAATACTATTTATAATTTACTTCAGTAAGTTTGCCATGGAAACTTACTAAGGATGGAACCCCCAACTTTCTTCCTCTGAACTACAAAAGTCAGTTCTCACTTGAGTGCTTCAGGAACTGACATGTCAGATCTGACTTGGCCTCTGGACTCCATTGGGAGAGAACCCCCCAGTTTTACCTATGATGTTTTCCCTAGAATGGGAAACGGAGACAGCAGCACAGCCCTCCTTGCACAATGTCAGATGTTGTCCTGAGACTGGTCATCAAGCCAGGAAGGAGTTGTTAATGCTTCTGAGTTCTGAATCTCCAGATTTAAGCAATCAGAAAATAATAACTGGTTAATTATATAGAGAGATGTCACATGTATTGCCTGTCACCAATCATTAGTGCAGAACAATTCTTCTTCAGAGAAAACCTTCCACCTCAGTTCCCATGGGGAAGTGACAAACACACCCCATCACAACAGTAGTAGCCCAAGATAGTCTCCAGCCAGGTTCAGCCAACAGTGCATAATTCACCAAGAGCAAGCAGGCTACTGCAATTCTTTAGAATCCGACAGTTATTCTTCCATGATAATTAAGGGCTTGGGAAGAGGCAGGTTGCTTTCCCTTTCAGGGATGTATGATCCATCTCNGCTTTATGGAAAAGCAAAACAAAAAAAGAAAAAAAAAAGGAACGTAAATGCTGAGAGTAAAGATCCAGAGATGGGGAGAGGGGAAGGAACCCTCAAAAAGATCATGAAAAGTTCATGACTCCTGAACATGAAGTTGACACTTACCTCAGCAACACCCACACAACCTTGAAGGAGAAGGAAAGGTAGAGGAATGCTCTAAAAAGTCACAGCTGAGGGGAGAATGTACAGCACATCTTACAAATGAAAAGCATGGCAAGGGGTTGCCTTAACCACAAGCTCAAAAGCATGTACCTCAGCCCCTGCAATACTCTCAAGGAGCTTCCAAGGAAACACAAGACAAAGAGAAGAGGTTACCAAACAGGGCTAGGTCACTTTGACTGACGCATAAAGAAAGTTCTTTTCACCTCCACAGGAAGTACAGCCTCATCACCACAAAGCTAAAACCAGAGGCCACAAAACCCAGAGGTGAGCAATACACCCAGTGTGGTCAGTTGGCAGCAGAAATGCAGAGATTTCTCTTTAGAGATTAACATTGATTTGTGCGGGGTTCTTTTAACAGCCAGTGTTGAATACCAAGTTGTTCATGAACAGGACTGTTCCTTCCTTGTCCTGGACTGTTGAACCAGTTCATGAAGTCAGCTTTCAAGGATGCCCTGCCTATGGAATAAAGTTTAAAACTCATGTCCTAATCTTGACTGATCAGGACACCTTCAAAACATCTGCAAGTTTTGGTGCAGTGCCCAGGAATCATAATTCCTTCTGAGGAGGACCAAAACAGACCTATTAAGACAGAGCAATACCTGGAAAATTAAGAATCTTAGGCAAGACATGCCATTGCTAACAGCAATTCAAAACTTGATGAGAGTCGGCAGTGTGGAATGGTGAACTCCAGACATATTTTTAAAGATGTTTTTGGTTACAGTCTATTTAAAAGAAACAGCTGTCAACACCAATCATTTCCTTTTGTATAATTCATAAAGCGGTTAATTTCAGAAGGAAAAGCATTATGAGTTTGAGTAATTGACTGCTGAAGCACAGTAGGTGCTCCATCTCCACATCTGGTGTCTGGAAGCACGTGCTTCGCCTGCTCCAAGCATGCTCCCCAGCGTGCTGCCTACAGGAATGTGCTTCCATTGCGGGCTCACTGCCGGCCAGCATGTGGCCACACAGGAACACGAAGTTACGTGTGCTGCCAACACCAGGAATCCGTGATGCCCCGGAGCACACAGATCTACTCGGGCTCGCAGCAGAGCACACCGCAGGTCATGGCAGGGTGGGGAGAACCCGACCTGTGCCCAGCTGCAGTGCTCAGGGCTGCTACTGGCCCTGCCCCATCCATGCCACCCAAGCGCTGCCACGCTCCGTCAGAGCATCCGTCAGCCCGGGATTACACACCTCAGTGCCCTTACACATTCAGAAACTGCTGAGTGATCTCCAAGGCCTTGTCCTTGCTGAGGACACGAAGGGCCAGCAGGATGCTGAGCACCCCATGTGCTGTCAAGGCTGTCATCACACTGAGCCCCTCAGGAACTATTTTATAATGGGCACTCATGAAATGCTTTTCCTCGCTGCCAACCCCATGCATGTTCTGTGCAATCTGAAAATCAAACTGGGCCTATTGCACTGATCATCAGTGACAAAAACAAAGCAACCAGTTAGGCTCTGCACAATGTCAACCATTCTGAAGGGATACTGGGACTGAGAAGTGGAATTTTGCTCACACTTCAGCTACAGATCCAAGATAGGGAACATTTTTCTAACCATTTTTTCACAGAATGCCTTTGGACGAATATAAATAAATACTATTTATAATTTACTTCAGTAAGTTTGCCATGGAAACTTACTAAGGATGGAACCCCCAACTTTCTTCCTCTGAACTACAAAAGTCAGTTCTCACTTGAGTGCTTCAGGAACTGACATGTCAGATCTGACTTGGCCTCTGGACTCCATTGGGAGAGAACCCCCCAGTTTTACCTATGATGTTTTCCCTAGAATGGGAAACGGAGACAGCAGCACAGCCCTCCTTGCACAATGTCAGATGTTGTCCTGAGACTGGTCATCAAGCCAGGAAGGAGTTGTTAATGCTTCTGAGTTCTGAATCTCCAGATTTAAGCAATCAGAAAATAATAACTGGTTAATTATATAGAGAGATGTCACATGTATTGCCTGTCACCAATCATTAGTGCAGAACAATTCTTCTTCAGAGAAAACCTTCCACCTCAGTTCCCATGGGGAAGTGACAAACACACCCCATCACAACAGTAGTAGCCCAAGATAGTCTCCAGCCAGGTTCAGCCAACAGTGCATAATTCACCAAGAGCAAGCAGGCTACTGCAATTCTTTAGAATCCGACAGTTATTCTTCCATGATAATTAAGGGCTTGGGAAGAGGCAGGTTGCTTTCCCTTTCAGGGATGTATGATCCATCTCCAGCTGTAGTGCTGAGTTACAGAACCAGTGGTTGCACTGGTCCTGAGTGCTCTCACCAAGGGAGGGGATGGGAATATTCATGAGGAACCAGTTAGAAACAAGTGACAAGCAGGATTGAAGAGGGACAGAGATGCTGTCTCCAAATCCTGCTTTTCTTGGGAAGTTCAGAATTTCTTTCACAAACTGTTGGAGTCCAGGGCACAAGGAAAACCCCTCGAATTGCCCTGGGGGGTCCAAGGCCCTGGCTGGGACCCCAGGAAAACGTTGCCTTTGATCTTAGTCCATGGGGAAAACTTCCAACGCTTATGGATGAATTGAAAACAACAAAGATTTAAATTAGATAGTAGTTTAGTTTGTCACAGGATGAAAATTTGTAGTTTTGGGTTTTTGGAATGGAAGTAGATGCGAGCAAGATGGAGAATTTTGGGCGGTGCTTGAAGTTCCTCTTCTCCTTCGACTCCATCTTCTTTTGTGACGGTGGCACAGAGACATTGGTAGAATGTACGTGATGTAGAAAATTGCGTGTCTAGAATTGGTAGCAATTACTGGTACAAAACTGTAAATACAGTATGTTTTAAGAGTTATTTGTATTAGAAACCTTTAAAAGACCTTGAACACCAGGCCTCGTGTTCTTGGCAGCGGTGTCCTTCAGCACATTAAGCCTGGCGTAGGGTGGTGTGCAGACTTTGAGATAAGAAAATTGAATAAACACCTTTTAAGACCGAAGCTGCAAGTTCGGCTCATCTTTTAAACCCTGGCACAGGACTTTGAAAGGAAAAAACCCTTATTTGGGGGATCTTGGACACGAGATACAAGAACAAATTTTAATGTAGCCCTCCAGTAACGTCCAACTGGGGTAACAAACCCAAAATACCAAAACTCAGTAGCTTTTAGAGAGAAGGAGCAACTTCTGGAGGAACAAGAACCTCCTTTTGGGAGCACCACCTTTTGGAGCTGTTTGTTACCTGGCTCGACTGACACTGGAGTATCAAGAACATGCTTGCTGCTCCTAGCCAGGGCGAGCTGCAGAGACAGGCACTACAGAGCCGAGCCCTGCAGGAACCACCTCAAACAGGACATCCCCTACACCCTGGCACCAAATACAATGCAGCAGAGAATTCCAGGTGCATTTCTGAAAATCATTTGAAACTGCTTGTTTTCAAGTCATTTGAGCCTGCATCAAAATGTTAACTAAAAAAATTCCTTGACCATTCCATTTTTCCAGGTGAACAGTGATTCACAGAAACCTCCTGGGGTGGGAGGGGAAGGGGCAACGCAGACCTGACATTTTGAGCTGTAGAAGTCAGCAAACAAACAGGATGAAACTGAGGGAAGAGCAAGCAAAAATTAAGGCTATGCTTCCCCAGCCATAAATTACACAACAGGAAAATATGTGAAGTTGTCAGCCAGAGTGAGGGCAGAGGAAACCACCCCCCAAAAAATGCATCACAACCCAAAACAAAGCTTATCCCACCAGAGCTCTTACTGGAGAGGGGTGATAAAAAGCCTCAGAGCTCTGGATGAGTGCAGGGCCCCAGCTACTTTTCAAAGACTTGACATTCATTCTGTGAAACTCTTCAAGCTCACAGCAGAGCTGTCAGGAGAGCTGGATTCCCCTTCTGCAGGTGCAATGTTACACATGGAAAATGAATTCCAGATGCAAAGCAGAGTGCTTGTCCATCTCCAGAACACGAACTGCAGCTTGAGTGACCTTGACTTGCTGAATTTCCCCCTGCAGTTCAACTGTGGGTTAACATGGAGGGAGCCCTCCCCTCAAAACCTCTGCCAAATCCATCTCCTCCTGCCCCATTGCCACATACACAGTGACACAGTGGGCACGGTGTAATAAACCTGCACCTCGGCCGTGGACAAAGGATTTTAGTTATATAATTCATGTATAACAATTATTTGTGGCACTTAAAAACACTTCTTCAATTCTAAATTAAATGTAAAGAGAACAACAAACAACTGGAAAGGTGTTTTGTGTACTTGCAAATACGGAGTTTAGAAAGAGTATGAAATCTTTGGGGATGTCAAACTCCTCAAAATTCTTTATAATCACATTTCCAATTTCCTTCTTCCCCACACACCCTCTCGTGTGCACAGCACTGGAATTTAAGGAAAGCTGAAGGTACAGAACTTCTGTAGAGGCAAAAAAATCTCCCAGCTGGCCCTAAAGCAGCGCAGTGAGCTAAGGAGGTGTTCTGCCTGGGATCGGTGCAGTTAATCTGCACCATTGCTCCACGTTCAATACTTGCTGAATGGATGCCTGACTTGAGGCCTGGGATTCCAGGCAGGGACACAGAGAGCACGCTTTCCTGGGCAGATAGATCACCTGAGGCTGCGTATCCCAAACAAGTGCCCTGATCACAGCAGACACAGCCCTGGGCAGCTTCCTGGCAAAGCTGCACGCTCAGCCATGACAGCTTGGACAAACACTTTCTCTTACAGGTTAAACTTGTCTATTTAACTTTCCACAGGATGAAAGAGGAAATGATGAGAAAAATTCCTTAGTGGCGCTCCTAACTGCCAGAGTAAATACAACTCAACTTAGTTTTACATACGGAACACTACCAAAAAGACAGATAAATCGCTCTAGCCAGAGCCCTTATCTGCTGCTATCTGAAAATGAATGGCAATTGGCAGCAATAACAACTCCCTGCAATTCATGAAGCTTTACTTGCCATAATCTGTGGTGCTCTGGAAAGCAGAGGGATGCTCTGAGGAGAGGCTTAGAAATGACAGCTGTGCCACAGAGAAACAGATCCCAAGTTCCCCACAATGGCTCTTTTCCTGTAGGAAAGCTGTGTGCTCTGAGCATTGCAAGGAGTAAGGAGACAGACACCACCGCTTCTGCCTGCATCTCCTTTTCTCACGTGTTTAAATCTGCTCCTGTCCCAGCACATCCCAGCCCAGCTGTGTCTGACCACATTCTACATCCAGAATAGTACACCCCAGAGAAGCAGGTACCACGTCTTGGCAGGACATTTCACCCTGGGCCACAGATACCAGGCAGAATACCCAACAACCACCCAGCAGCATCACCACCCACACAGGCCTACACAGCCTAATGGCATTATAGATCATGGATTTGGAAAAGTGGCAGCCCAGGCCTGGAGCTCTGGGAGCTCAGCAGAAGTCATATTGTACTGCCACCAAAACCCAGCCTAGCTAAGAAGGTGGAAGAGAGGTGAATTGGAATTACTGAGGCTTTCAAGCCCACCACCACGGCTATAAACCTAAGGTTTCTGCTAACAATTATTCACTCCATTAACCAGATTGCTTTGGCGCATGAAAGGAAGCCATATCAGCAAATCTCACGTTTCCTGGGCTGACTCCATGATGATTAAAGAAGCCCATGGGTAACACCACACCACTTGGCATTTTACAGTATTTAAAGCAGCATCTGTGTTATTTGAGGCATATTGTTGGGGGAAGATGTATAAAAACATCCTAAAAGATGGTTTTCATTCCAGTGAGCTCACTGTATGGGTAAGACTAGCCAAAGGTGGAGGGGCAGCAGTAGCATAAGCCTGTTCAATGACTTTGCTTTGAACATCAGAAAGCAGTTCAGCAAAAAAGTAATAAAATTTTTATCTCCCGATTCTTAGTCCCATGCCCTTTGCTAGACCATGCTGCTTCCAATCCATTAGAAATACCATGTGCACCCATGGGCCAATTAACTTTTTTGCCATCAGCAATGTCCACAAGGTCTGACAGGCAGTGTAGTTTTTAGGTATAATAAAAAGAAAAGCAGTATGTTTCAGGCACTGTCCCACTGAGCAGTCCTCCTACTCAATTACAGTGGTACTTAACAGGTGATACTTCCCCACAGCCACCAACATCTGCCATCTCCTACACAGCAGCCGCAGCCGCTGGCCCCTCCCCAGCCCAAACACTAAGGTCTGTAAAGGCTAAAGGGAAAGTTCTTAAAATTCAGGTATTCTTTCCAAAGCACACCCAGCCAATTAAAATCAATTTTCAAAAATTTCCTAGCCCAATTTCTGGTTAAAAAAAGACAATTGAAACATGGAACCCCAGTTTTCAACTGGCATTAATAGGATCAACATGGATCCCTGAATAGCTGCCATCAGTAACAGCAGAGCAGAATCCAACAGACGCAAGTAGCAACTCTCATTTTACAGCATTTCTGAAATCATGCAGCAGATGTGCAGACTTTTAAGGATGCAAATACTGAATAATGAGCCCTGATCTGGAGATAAAGAGAGAAAAAGTAGCATAAAATCAAAACCAATATTTGAAAATTGGGAGATTATTTTTAATAATCTGTAATGCTAAAGGAAGATGAGCAGTTTAAGAAACATAATTTGCTTTAAGTGTAACAATTTTCAAGACAAAGCAGTTTTTCAGGTTGCCGTTATAGCAATATTGATTGTGGGCCACCTCCAGCCTGAAGAAACTGCTGTTGTTCACAACACACGCATCAGATTGCAGTGACAGCGGACATTGCCTGCATGTGGTCTTTAATTCCTGGGGAGAACTTGACACAATTGTCCCTATTCTCTGTTCAACTGTCCTTGCTACTTTTACAAAGTGCTCCATTTTGCCAAGTTTTCCCTAGACTTGCCTTTAAATCAACACTGGCAGATGCCTCAAACAAAATCTGCAAACCAATCATCTCCCATACAGTGGATTTCAACACCACTTCACTGTTGTTAGCACTGATGGTAGAAATCAATTTTCAAAGCATGCTGTGTTGCTGCCACTTGGACCTGGCTTCTCCTTCTCTCTCTGCCCTGGCTCAGCTCAGGACATCTCCCTGAAAGTCAGCAGTTCACAGCCTTTTCGTCTGCTGGCAGTGCAGTGGTAAAAGTACACCAGAACTCACAAGAAAAGGTATGAAGGCTTTCAGTGCTATCAGGTGCTTCCACATGAGTTCAAATGTCAGGTTGGTATCTCAGAAGGGAAAAGTGCCTCTCCTGTGCCAAGAAGGATCCTCAGCAGCAGCTCTGTTAACAGTATTGCCTTTTATCCTAAGCGAGCTCAGATAAAAATGAAGGTGCAAAGCAGAAATTCCCCCTACTGCTGGTTGGGAATGACAACACCAGACACACTCTGTGGGTATCTCAGGGGCTTCAAATAGCCTGTGGGATCGCAGACAGGCTTTCTGCACAAAGTCAGAGCAACCAGGAACTGCAACTCCTTTGGAAAGTACCTGTGTGCCTCAACCACAGCTCCGTGGGCTGCACTGTTTACAGTGCCCCTCCTGTCAGACACCTGGTGTCTGTAAACATGCCACTGAGCAAGGCCACCTCAACGACTGGCCAGAGCTTTCCCCGCTGGTTGTATCTCCTGTGTCTCAGAAGAGCCCTCATCCTGGGCAAGAGAACAGCACTGGCACTCAGCCCACACCCAGCGCCGGTGCAGCCTCCCCAGCACAGAATGCCAACAGAAACCAGTGCACAGAACCCCGGGTCTTCTGCTGCCTTCACCAAAAGGTGAATTCCACTTTCCCACAAAAATTGCCTCCTTCGGTAAGGCTGACAGACTGCAGAGTTTCACAGCTCCATAACGCCAAGTTAAGCAGCCAAGTGTCTGGACACACTTTGCAGGTACAGTGCATCTCAGCCACAGCATCTGCCTTCTACCTGCACAGCCCTGGCAGTGTGTTCCTCCTTCAGAGGCTCCCTCCTGGACCCCTCTTCCTGGGAAGCCCAGCAATGAGCTATTGTTTTTTCTTGTTATTTCCTTCATGCGGTTAAACCTGCTCACATCCTGAGAGACTGAGCACTGGTAGTCTAAAACCAGAGAATTCTATACTGATTTCTGACCAAACCAATGTTAGTAAAAAGCAAACAGCCATTAAAACAGCAACTCCCCAGCCCACAGACACCTTGGTGAGCCAAGAGCCTGGCGTCGAGGCACCTGCAGCCCCTCGCCATCCTCTGGAGATCCCAGCCCTCTTCCAAGCCCATGCTGCCCAACAGCCCTGGTGGGAGCTCTGGCCATGCCCAGGCTATGGGTATTGGCATGGTGCTGGGCCTTGTACCTACTGACCTTTCAACCTGAACCTCTGACCTGCCCCGTCCCTACCACAGGGTTATGGCTGACCCCAGCTGGCACCACAAGCCCTGGGTGTCCACCACGCTGCCACCTGAGCTCTGGCTCCCTGCCTTGGCAGAGGTGCTCCCAACTCCAGCTGCTCCCTGACACTTATGGGAACTCATAAAGAAGAATTTCCTAAGCTTGGAAGTAACCCAGTGTTAAAGATCCATTAACAGCTTTAAGCAATTCACCCAAGGTGAAAAGCAATACCTGTGGCTGAACAGAAAAACTGAAGCCACGCCTTTCCACAAGGCTCACTTCTATCTCTGTGCCCTCCCCACAGCTCCTGTACACCGCAACGCCTGCAGAGCTGCAGGATGCTCTAACCACAGCAGTCTGCATGCCTGCAGGCTCCCTCAGGAAAATTATCCCCAGTTTCATTTGACTTGACACTGGATTGGAACGGGAACTGGGTATTTTGTTGTGCTCTTTTCCTATTTCTGGTATGAGCTCCCTATGCTCCATGTATAAACACAGCATAGTTTGTGCATTTCTTAAACAAGCAAGTTGTGTCATTCCCACAACAAAAATCATTGGTCTGGTACCACCTGCTTTCCCCAGCAGCAGTTTATGTGGTTCTTGGAGAGACAGGCTTTCCAAACTGAAAACCTTCCAGTACTAAAAGGTAAACTCTAAACTTCCATCTGTGCCTATGAATGCCACTACTTAAAGCTCTCGAAAGTAAATCAAACCTCAAAGCAGGCAGCAGCAGAAACTGCATATTCAGGTGAGCACGCTGAGACACAAGTTCCATTGGCATCTCAATTCCCATCCGAGAGAAGCTTTCCCTAAGCACAGACTCGTCAGCCACCAAGCAACAGGTTCTCCCCTCTTGATATGCTGCCAAATGGGGAATTCCAGGGGCTTTGAGAGAAGGGTGGAACAGTGGGGCACTGGTGACCCCACAGCAGGCTGCACAGCAGCTCTGCCCCAGGAATAGTTCCTGGCCTCTCAAGGTTACAAAGTGAGTAATGGGACCAAACAGCCCAAACCCGCTTATTTTCCAGCTGATAGCAGCCGTCTTGCTGGAAATTAATTTGCTGCCTCATTCTCCCTCAGCCAAGAATACAGGATAAGCATCTCTTAAACTTGAAGTTTTTACTTTTTTCACCAAAAGAATGTAGTATTTGATGAAATACTACATTGTGTAAACAAAAGCCTTACCCCTAGCTATTAAATGTAAAGTCCCTTGTTTCATTCAAGACATACCAAAGCCAAGTCCAAAGTCCCCAGATAGGCCTGCAGGATACTTAGAGGGATTTAACCCCTCTGCCAGAGTGTCCTGACCTCCAAGTAGATCAGGGATTTTCTGCAAGTGTTTCTTCAGAGATTCTGGCAGCACTAACAGTCTGTTCTCACCTGCAGCAGTGGAGGTGCTGCCTGTCCTGGGACCATTGCAGGTTGGACACTGGGATAATAAAAGGTCCTTCCAGAAGGACCAGGCTGCTTATCTCAGTGCTGACCACAGCCATTTTCACAAGCCTCTTTTTTAAGGTCGTTTAGAGGTAAAATCTGACTGCAGCCCCCAGCACAGTCATTCTGAAATGTGTATAAAAGGGATTATTCTGGAAACTTGTCAGAGCCCTCAGGAACTGAACATTAAGGCCCCAAGTCCTTCTCCAAACACCAATACTGAAGAGCACATAAGAGAGAAATCCTGGACTCTCCCTCTGGAGAAAGAATTGCTGAAAAGTGTGGCAACTGCATTTCTGACTGAGGAAATGCTGATGTTCACACTGCTCCAGAGCATAAGGCAGCAATGTCTTCATGCTCAAAACATGGAACCTAGAACTCTAAACTGTGCAGATAACAAAATAAGGGGACCACACCCTCAAAGAATATAAATCAGCAAAGTTTCTGGGCAACAGCTTCCAGTTCTACATATATTTGTAGGCACAACATGAGCTTCAAAACTGTGCTTGTACCCTTCTTCTGCTGGGCTGACCCCACAGGCAGTGAGACACAGGTCTGAGAACACATTTACCATCTTCTCCTCCCCTTCTTACATGAGCATCTGATCTAGCAGAAGGCAGTCATTTGGAGACTCCTTCCATAATATTTGTGTGCAGGAGGTGCAATTCCATATTTTGGCAATATGTCCTGCCAAAAACAAATGTCTGGTTTGCACGAGAACAATGTAGAAAAAAGAAGTTTGGCTCTGAAATCAGACTTCAGCTCAGCAGTAGTCAGACCATGTAAGCCCCAAAAGCCTCCACAGCCAAGACCGGGGAAATCTGGTTTTCGTGTCTGCTCAGACTTCTAAATTAAAAAATGTAACTGCAGAGCAGCCATGGTAGAACTACATAAGAAGTGCTTTTCACTACAATTTCAAACAGCAACACTGACTCAAAAGGAGGGGAAAATAAGTTTAAAAAAAGAAAAGAGAAAGAGAGAAATGTAATCAAAACCTTAGAAATTATATGGAAAACATATTTCTGAAGTAACACATTTCTTACCATTCTATGCAGCTGAGAATGGCTTTCAAGGAAAGTGTTTTCCTCTAGCTAGTGACCACATGGAAATGCCAGCAACCCAACTCTACCTGTTCATAGCTGAAACTTGTGCACTTGCTATTAGTCATTTCTATCTTCAAATATCAATTAAATACTGTCCTCATTTTGCAATGAAAAATTTACTCACGCAGCCAGCAAGCAGAAACTGGCAACTACACTGTACACCTGTTATTATGCATTACAATGAAATTAAAGCATTTAGAGAATTTGGCAAGGCTGCACTGCTAAAACCATGATGGTGGTTGTAACTGTAAACACGCACATGAATGCTGCTCCTGCCTGCTAGGAAAATACTGCTGCACAAAGAACTGCTGGTGTCCAGCCGCTGGCCTTTTAAGATGAGTATCCACAAACATGCCCTCTGTGACACCTGCTCAGGTGGCACGGGCGCCAGGCTCCAGCGCTGCAGCAGGGAAGGGGCCCAGGAACGGCCCCGCACAAACACTGACCCCCTTGCAGGAAGTGCAGAGCACTATTTATTCAGGTGCAATAACACAAATCTTTGTGGGTTGTTCCACAATGATAAAACGAAGAGGATTCCAAAGAATGTGTTCCCTGTGTGACTTCCTGAGCCCCACTGTAAGCACACCGTGTTTGCAATACCTAGTGATGGCCAGAAGCAAAATTATTGTCATCTGGGGCCTCCGAGTGCAGAACTCAAGCAGCTTTTCAAACTGGGAAAGTTTTATGGTGCTGCAGAGTGTAACGGGGACATGGGGAATAACACAGAGACCTGGTGGAGATAAGCTTTTGCTCCCCCAGGCATCATTTCAGCTGTCCTAACCTTTTCATGTAAAAATAAACAGGACAAGTCTGCAATAAAAAGCAATTTATGTGCTGTAGCTGCACCATGAAAGCCTAGGGAGCTGGAGGCACCCCAGCACAGTCAGTGACCTGAGCTTGTGTCACTAATTACAGGTTTTGTTCAAGATGAGAGAATCTATGCTCAGTATGAAACACCAACAGCAGAGGTGGAAGCTAGAATTCTGTAATTCAAGGAAATGCTTTCCTCACCACATACAACAAAGTAGTACAGACACCTCAGCAACAACAATACCCAACTCCAGAAAACGTGTCCAAACGCGGGTTTCACATCCAGAGGCTTCACCTGGGGCTACTGGTGTGCAATCGATCACTCCTACAGTCCTGGCGTGGCCACCTGGCTGCAGCTCACAGTGTTAGCAGGTTACTGTAACCACATCCACATGGCCAATAACACCCTAGTCCCAGGGTTTTCAAAAGAAAACATCTGAAGGACCTGTGATTTCCCAAAAAAACACTGGCTGCTTCATATCAAATCTATAAACTGGATGATCCGTGACAATTTCCAGGGAAACTTACATTTGGTAAACTTTGGCAGTTTCTCTCGAAATCCATCAGAGACAGACACTGGATGAAGGTAAGCTCCTGTGCTGCACCTGGTCTGTTTCAGGGGCATGGAGGGACAAGGTGAACTCAGGCCTTGACTGTGATCAAGTCAAGTTGCCGTCCTGAAGAAAAAAACATAAAAGAAAAACTGCTATAGAAGCTATGTAAAAATACTCCTAAAAGACATTTCCCAGCTTGTCTGTGTGAATCTGCCTTTTGCCTGTCAGCAACAGCTCTGTTGCATTTCTGAATAAACCTGTTGTTCAGGCACAATTATACATCCTGATGACCAGGAAAACTGCAGAGGCACAGGACACAGCAGAACACCATGATCCTTGTGCTGAGACGGAGCTTGAAGAAAAGCTGTCAGATGCACTGGCTGTTCCTTTGTCAAAGCCAAGCTGGAAGCTTTTAAGAAAACTTAAGCCTTCTTCCCTTGCCTCATTTTCTTGATGGCTGTCAGAGCGTCTTGGTCTGCAATATGTAACCAAAAATGTGTATTCTATTTCCATCTGTTGAAACTGGTTGGGGAGGTGTTTTTCTTTAACTCTTCTATGACCCATTCCTCATAACTCCGGGGGGAGGGGGCAGGTGTCTTCTGTTAATGGGCTAGCTGTTAAAACCAGGTGGAACAATGTTCCTTACCTCTTCCACGACCCATCCTCCCTCCAGGGGGATCTCTTCTGCTAATGGGCCATTCAGGCTCACCACATGACTGATAAAATTACATCATCCCATTGTGAGATGCTCCAGCCAGTGAGGGCAGCCAACAAGTTCCTACCTAGATAAAAACTGGGAGTCCAAAACACCAAGTAGCCAGTTTTCCACTGGGTTCCAGAGAAGGACCAGACCCATCTCACCACCACCGGACCCTTTTCTACAGGATCACCTCTACTCCAACAGAACCAACATCACTCCAGGAGGATTTGGACTGCTTCCAACACCCTGACCAACAGGGTGTCAGGTCGTATCTCTGACTCTGTCAGGGTTTTCTACGAATTTTGTTTGCTTGCTTGGTTTTTTGTACTATTACATTTGTATTTTTAATATTCCTAGTAAAAACTGTTGTTCCTATGCCCATACATTTTCCTGAAAGCCCCTAATTGCAAAAATTGTAATAATTTGGAGGGAGTGGTTTGCATTCGCCATTCCAAGGGGAGCTCCAGCTTTCCCTGTAAGATACCTGTCTTTCCAAACCAAGACACAGAGGTAAGGGCATTGGAAGAAAACCACAGAGGATCCCTCTGCTATATGGAATGCCAAGGAATCTATGTCTCTCTTTCACCAGGAAGTTTTCTAATTTTACTTGCTCCAGTATCAGTCTAGATCACCAATGCTAATATGAGTGAGTACCATCAGCATGAGGCTGGTAGCCTTCTGCAACAAAGGTTCCTCTGCTCTCCCTCAGGCACAAGGAAAGTTTGGAAAATTATACATATGCTGTTCCTGCTGGAGTCTGAGTTCAGCCATCAAATTCAGTATGTTCCTATACAAAAGACTACAGTGAAAGAGCAGAAGTAACCGGGAACTGATATGCCCAGTTTAAAAACACACTTGTGTTCTGACCCATTTCAGTCAATTGCTTCTAATAAAACAAGATGGCCATTGGAAACAAAACTTACTGAATTCCTTTGGGAAAGAAGAAAGGTAAGCCCAAATTCCAATTCTAGAGTGGTCAAAAAAACCTAGAAGAAACAAGACTGAACCATAACTCCCTCTTTCATTGAGATTGAATGGTCACCTGTATGAGAAACAAGTTCATTATCACACTGCTGTTCAGACAGCAATTGTGTGTACACAGCAAAGGCACACAGCAAGATCAACTCTGCTAAAAAAACCCTCAACAAAGCAGGTTTCAAAGCAGAAGAACCTGTGTACATCTCACTGTGTAAACCAGACAGACGCTAGGAAAAGATGACAAAAGTTGTTTGATATGAATCCGAGATACAGCCATTTTAACAAAGCTGTCTGGTAAGAGCTCATCTGACCCACTACATGAGCATCTAGTCTTTTTTTCTTTCAACTCTAGACTGTTTAGGAGAAAATTTTAGAGATATCAAGAAAGCAATGGAGCTGACAGGATTCAGAAAGTGGATATAGCAGTACAGTTCCATAGCAGTACTGGCCCAGGTAGAAGGTGCTTTCTCCACATCTGGCTAACTGAGGAGGGGTAAATCACAAAGCTGAAACACCCTCCTGTTGATGGTTTAAATAAACACACCTCACATCAAGCTGGACACATATTATGTCTCCATTAAGTGCATTGGGCTATATAAGTTAATTACAAGAATTTGCATGGCCAGCTCTCACATAATTGTTCAGATTTTAGTTCTTTCAATAGTTACATTGAGCACACTGCACAGAAATAAAACTTAAGATTTTACCTTATGAAAAATACTTCCTCTTGCCTGTGGAAATGACAGTTTCCATACAATGGATCTTCTTCACCATAGGACAACAAAACAGACACCTGGGTTACAGTAATTCCGAGCTCTCTTCTGGTGAAAGTGATTGCCATACAATAAAATCACAACTATTTTAAACAAGTCCTGTGCACGCATCTATGATTTGGCTAAGCACGCTATCAGCAGCTCAGCTCAAAACTATGGTAACTGCTGTAACTGGTGACTGGGAAAGTCGGACCCATAATGGACAGCAACATTGCTATTTTTAATCATTTCAGGCCCCATAAGAGACTCCCCAGTGATCACTGAAACAGGATCAATACAATTTCGTGCAAGCATTAGAGCTGATCTTGCTATTATGCTACATGGCGGCACATCCCTGGAATGTACAAATATTATTAAGTCAGAGAAAAAGCAAAGATAAGCAGAAACCTAAGAAGCAAAACACTCTTGATTTCAGGAGGTAAATACTGACTAAAAAAACCTCTTAATGAGGTTCAAACTCACAAGTATGCAAGACCTCTTAACCTGTTGTTAAGCCAAAAATCTAAGCAGTCCAGGCAGCCTCCACATAAGAAAACATTGCTCAGGTTGAAGCCTCACTCTGGAATTCCTGTCAATAATCAATCTGCAGGTTGAATACTCTGATTCTCCCATTGCACTGGGAGGGACAAAACTAGCCAAACACACCAAACCATGAACTTGATTGAAAACAGAAATGCCAGCCTACGTAAGGCCTCCCAGGCCTCCCTGTGGATCCTGAAGCCTCCCTTGCCCCTCTGGCACAGTCACACCACAGTTCCAGGGCTCATACCAATTTCAAAGCATCAAGATTCTGGGCTGGCCAAGTACATCAGAGGTAATGGTTCATTCAGCATTATCATCTTACCCTACAGCACTGACAGATCCAACCAAAATACAGGAAATTCACCACTGAGCGTGGCATAACCCAAATGTGTGGCAGTTGGTCTTCTCCTCACTATCTCCATAAACCTGGAACATATTAGGGCTCCTGGACTGGCCACCCTTGCAGACCAAAGGTAACATGCAGCTGTCTCATGCAGCCTGTTGCCTCTTGCATGATGAAATTGAAATACATCACGTCATGCAAACAGTCAATTTATTTCCTGCTGTCTGAAGAGGATAATAAGGTAGGCAAGAGAAAACATTTTATATGTATGTAAATACATATATAAAAATTCCCTCATGAGGCAGGCCCTCCTCTGCACCAGCTGCCTGCTCACCTGTGCCTGCATCCACCAGACTCTTGCATCTATGGAGATGCCTATGCTGCTGGAGGGAGCAGGGCACCAGAGCTGTGACTGTCTCAGCCCACACACAGGCTGACTGTGTCAGAGCTTCTGTGCATGGCGAACACCTCCTGCGCAGAGACACACCGTGCCAACACCACTGACTCACAGGGGAGTAAGACCTGGGTCAGCCAATAACCTCCTGATGCTCTGGTACCCATTTGGCTGCTCCAGGAAGGTCTCCTAAGTGCGACTGTATCAAAGAGGTGTCGAATGGAGGGAGGAAATAGAGGAAGGTAACTCTTCAAGCAAAACTGAAATGGAGTGTTCAAGAACTAGAATTCATAACTACCTAAATATTTTAGTAAATAAAGATTGATCCAAAACCTTCTTCCAGTCCCAGAAATGCAATGCCATCATTTCACTGTGGTGTAACAAACTTTGGCTTTAGCCTCATACACATCTGGTTCAAATTAGCACCTGCATACCTCAGTTATTAAATAAAAACCAGTGCTCTCCACATGACCTGCAGAGTCCTTGTGCACCAGAACTTATCCAGTGCCATCATGTCTTCCCTTATCAGATGCGTGTGGTATGACATAATGAACACACTGCTGCAGCACAACTGGCACCAGTTCAATTCCCAAGCACCAGGTCACGTTTCCCATTGCGCTGTTTTAACCAAACACTACGAGCTTGAAAGCTAATGGACGGAGTCCTGGAATTTTACCTCAGATCCTTCACATTTAACCTAAGGCTGATGAACTAAATGCAATCTCTAGGGAAAAATGCATCTGTCAAAACCATCACTTGCAGCATAGGCCAAACCGAGAAGCATGCACCAGCCATTTCCATCTTGATTTGTTGCACACAGCCTCCAGTGTCTGCTATGTAAGCTGGATTACAAATGAAAAGTTGCTGCTCTAGATATTTTTCCAAAACAGCACTTGGGGATTTGGATGGAGAAAGCAAATTTTTTTATTGTTAAAGCATACATCTCAGTGTTAAGGAGAGCTCACTTCTATTTCTGATTCCCCATGTGTACTGTGTGAGCCAACGTAACTGCTTCACTACCATCTCCATGGCTTACCCCCAGCCTGGCACATCTGTGCTGTGGAGACAGAGAACTTGCACCAGCTGAAGGTAAAACTATTGACTTCATACAGCTCTCTCATATTAAAACAGCATTCAGCAGCTCTCATACTCAAACAACATTCACAACTGTGAGCAGGTTCAAGAATTTAGCAATTCCTTCAGGTTCCATCACCAGTGTCCCAAGACTCCCACTGCTGTCTCTAGGCAATGCACAGGTCCAGCCTTCTGCAAGTCTTTAAATATCAGGCAAAAACTCATTGACCCACAGGAAAAAAGACCTTGACTGAAAACCAGTTTTATGAGAAGGAAAAAGGAAGCATGGGGATATAGCTGCCTGGTCTTTGTTCAATATAGCAAAAGCCCTTGGGGCAATAAGGTACAGGCACACAGCACAGCAATAAGTTATACATTTAGCTGCTCATTAAGGCATCCTGAGTTAGTTTTGCCAATAACTGTCCATTTCCATACATTTCCACAACCTTTTGAGAGACTGCCATGGGTTACTGCCCAGTAGATTTCCCTAAAGACCGAGAGTTGTGACGGTACATTGCTAGCACAGAGACACCTCCTAGCAGTCTGAAGTCCTTGCAGTGACAGCTTGAGCACAAAGACTGGGCAGACGAGAAGGAGTGTCCTCACAATGACTCTCAGGAACCTGAATGATTGTCTGTAGGTTGGGTCACACCTCCAGCTGACACAAGCTGGACTTGGGCCCCCATGCCACATTGTGAATTCACTTCCAGTCAGATGTGCATGTCCTTCCTGTCTCAATGCAGGCTTGAGTTATCAAAAATGACCTAACAAAACCTTAGTTTTCATGAGGGACATGTTCTGGTCTAAATCCCTGGTTAACAAGTTGAAGAAGCTCAATGCATGACTTTCCTCAGATCTGCTCAGATAGATGCTTAAAAGCAATTCTGAGTAACAAGATATTTTTTTTTTTCTACTTGCTGTACCCTATTGCAAAGAGCTCTTCAAGATGTGCCTCAGGAGCTCCTGGCAGTAATCAGGCTCAGAGGGCAGCCTGTGTCAAACTGCAATATTGATTTGTTCTGCACTTGCACAAAGACTGCAGAAAAGAAAACTTCCAAGTGCAAACACTGAGACATCCAAGGAGATTGGATTAAATGCTTCCCTTTTCCCGTCTCTGCAGAGCACTGGCCAGTAAATATTCTAACTGGTGTCAGACAATGTGGTGCAGCTGTTTGTTAGAGCAAACAAAAAGAAATCATTAAATATAGAAACTTCCAGCCACTTGACTTCTACACCAAAATAGAAGCAGCAAGCAGAGACATCCGTGACGCAATTTCATGCTTGCAAGCAAACCGCTGAGCATGGCCTTGCCTTACAGCATGAATGAGAATTTTTCTCCACCGTAACTAAGAGCTTGCCAGTTCCGTTCTCCTGGGCTCCCATGCCTACACATCCAGTAGCTGCAATTTACATAACTGCAATTTCATTTCGCAAATATGGTTGGGCTTTTTTTATGCCTGATTTTCCCAACTGCCGCTCCTTGGCGTTCAAGTCTTCACTCATTATTTCAAACACTTAGTGGAAAAAATGCAAACTGTAAGTGATACAATTATTACACAAAAAACCAGGAAAAATTCTCATGATTTGGAAGATGAGGGGACTGAAGGTTTTTGTGTTGGGCTTTTTCCCCTTTTGTTCTCCTTTGCTCTTTAAGAACAGCATATGCAAAACATTTGTGAAACCAACACAGCTGTGGGGCCTGCTCACCAGACCAGGACTGCCTACTCAGTATCCTTTCTAGCTTTTTATAGCTACAACTTAAAAACACCATGAAATTTATTTCCTGTAATAATGATCCCCAAATATTTTCTTTAAAAATGGATGTTTCAGCAAAACTCTCCCAAGAATGTGGAATTATGCACTTACATTGTGTTAGCACAGTCCTTCCCTCCTGACTTCCTTCATTGTGCCCCCTCAGACTCTCCCTGGTGTTTAATTTCACCTGCTGAGGTCTCTGATGTTTGTGAAGCCAGGCTGGCACCACCATTCCTGTACAGACCTTGCTGGAAACTGGCACACCCTACGCTGGAGAAAGGCTCCAATACACATCAAAAACACACAGGGTCAAGAGTTCTTCCCTGAAATTTTTCTTTTCCTATGGTAAATTCCTGGGCATATAACTTTATAGCTCATTTTCCTCTGTAAGCTCCAGGACACTCCTGGTCTCCACCACTGCATTTCCAGAGTCTAGTCTAGCCTCAGGAAGGACCTCCAGAAGCTGGTTTAAAGTCAATGTTATTTTAAGCTAATAAAGGTATGTCTCCTGTCCTGCACGTACAAATCGTTCCAACACACTGGTACCATTTCCTCATACAGCACTGCTCTTTTAAACAATTTAGAACCTTCCTTCCACAGCAGCACTCTCTCCATGGAGTAGGCCCAAGGGATCCATGCTCATACACACCAGATTCCAGCCTCTGCTGTGTGCAAGACCCGCTGGCATCCCCTGTGGTTGCTGGAAGCTGACACCAACAACACCTGGGATACTGCTCACAGCAAGTCAGGGTTTGGTTCACAAAGCCTGGGGAAGCTAGGGATCACCACTGCACAGACTGCTCCTGCACCACCAGCACTTGATTGCACCAGCAAAGCACCTCTGGAATTTGGTGCAGGGCAAACTGTATAACAAACATCCCACAGCAGAAGTGGGCATGCCTAAAAAGGCAATTTGCTCATGCTAAATCCATTGCTCAGGCTAATAACTCACACTGCATCTCGCCACGTTTTGGTCCTTACCCCAATGGGGTTATGGCACCAGCAGAAAAAAAATAACAAAAAATGCTCCCTCCCAAACAAAGCCTAGTCAACTACGGACACTTCTTCTGCACCTCAGAGTTAGACGGTGGAAGCGCTGAAAGGGTAAGCACGAACCCAGCTGGAACAGCACAAAACTTCAATCCCCAAAACTGGAGCACATGTTCAGGTAAGAGTGCAAAGAAGAAAGATAGGACAGTGGATGTAACATGGAGTTTAATAAAGCAGAAACAAATGGCAATTCTGGCAGTTTTGCCTCCTTGGAAGACTTTGCTTGACAACGTTAGGGACAGCCTTCTAAAATCAAGTTTCCCTCTTGCTTTTACAGATGGCACCTACATAAGCCAGTGGCACATAAAACACTTTGCACAGACTTAGAGCTTTTCAGAAGGCTTGGGTTTGCACCAGAGGCATTTGTATTTGTATTTTACCAATACCTAGGTGTACCTGGTTGGCAACTGCCTAAGCAGAGAAAAAAACCTGCTCAGACAAAAATCTAAAAAAATCCTAAGTACTCACAGCACATCCTTAACAACACAGTCCTCAGGTGCAGGGACATCCAACCTCAAACCAAGAGCCAGGCATCAGTCACAGAATGGAGGTCTGTTCACTTGCAAGGTATAAACTCTTTTTTCTGCATTCACTGCCCAAGAAACAGTTCCCAGACAACTGAGACTCAGCTAGACCATTTAATTGCTTTATTCAGTCACAGTGTTACTGTAGAATCTTCTCTTGAAGTGCCACTTTGTGGCTTTATAGCATCACAAATACATCTTTGGGATCTCAGGTAAGCCTGGCCTGGGGTTTGAGGATTATTTAATTAAAAAAGAAAGGGTGGCAAATGTTTCCCATCACCTTCTCTCTATATTTGACCAAAGTATCTGTTTTTCTAAAAAAGCACATGGTCATTGTTTGCCCACATGCTCCCCACCAAAGTCTGAGGCTGCACACCCTCGGGAGGGAGAAAGGAAGCCCTTAGGGCAGTGTAGGGTCCTTGTGGAGCATACCTCCTGCCTCCTCCAATTCATCCCCAACCAGGGCCTTTTGGGATGCTGCTGTGAAGCGGGGGGAAGTTGTCATTTTCTGCTGAGATTTACTTAACCTGCTGATATTTAGGATCTGAGGTGGAAGACAATTTGTCATCTCACTGCCTGTTTTTCTATTCTTACCCCATTTAGTTCCCATCTCAGACAGCGGTTGCTATAAATTCACTCTGTACCATTTTGGTGTGACAGTAATGTCTGTGCTTGAGACATGTCAAAATAAAACCTCCTGTGAAAAGCCAATCACTAAGCACAATACGTCAGAAATATTTGCTAAATGGAGCAAGCAGATCTTTGCTCCCAAGACCACATTTTGATCCCTGAGGTTTATGCTCCAGACCTGTGTTTTGATGCGTGTGGCAGCCAGCTCTGACATGCCTTTCTGTGCAACAGAAGAGGCCGATCTGCCTGGAGCCTCAAATGCTGTTTCTGGGTTCTGCTGCCGAGGTCTCGAGCTGCAGAGGTGAATGGTGACACATCTCTTGCAGCACAGGAGCCCTGAGCTGAGCCCTGACTCGCATGGGCAGGGCTCCTGCAGAGTGCTTACTCCACAGCAGCACTAATATTGGACCCTGCACTGTTTCTGGGGAGCGCTTTACTTCCACCTGCACTGGATGCTGGACTTACACACACGCTGGATAGAAAAGAAGGGAATGGAGCATGCAGGGCCAAGGAATAAGCAAATCTAACTGAAGGGGCACAGCCTGAGACTCTCTGACTCTGGCAATATCCACTATTGATGTCTCTAGCTTCTGGGTCTCAGCTGTGTTCAGAGCCAGAGGAAAGGGAATCAGGCACTGGGATAAAAAAATTAATTACTCAACAAATAATATTAACAGATCTATCTAATTTCATGTGTCCAGTAAAAGGAAAAATTCTGTTTATTTTATCCTACCGTATTTTGACAACTCTGTCAACACTAGTTCAGAATCACATGATAGACAATATTTTTATATCAAATGCTGCCCGCTGAACAAAAAAAAGCTCCTACAACTGTTACAATTCCACAAAGAACAGAAGGTGCTTTGTGTGCAATCACCTCACTGCTACTGATCACCAAACACAGGAGTCTGTCCCTAAGATATTCACAATGTCCAGTGACTCCTGTTGCTAAACAAAGCAGGAGCACTTACCAACAGAGTACAGAAGGGTTATGGAAACCCCCTGGAACAGAGCCTAGGGAAAAGCCTTTAGAGGCAGACACCTGAAGGAAGTACTGACAGTCCCGTGCCAATTCCAACTGTAGTGCATTCCAAAGGAAAGGAGAAGGGGCTGCAGTGGCACTGCTGTTTAGGTTTGCCAGTACACTCCCTCTCCATCTTGTTTTCCACGACAGACCTGGAATTAACTAAAGTGGGAGCAGAGTCAGTCACAATTTAGTTACCAACTTCAGTTGAACCCAGGCTGTCAGGAGCAGTCACTGAGCACTGAAATCACGGTGGAAGGACCTCCAAGCTGACTAAATATCCTATCTGTATGAAGCACATCCAATCCTCCTTTTTTTCCTTTTATTTCACAAATATTGCATGGGATGAAAGAATGTGAGGGCTGAACTCTCCAGAACAGATGCAGAACACATGTATCTGCATTAGTTTAAAGTAAGATTCCAGACACTCGAAAGCCGTTGTGGTTTGGCAGTGGAGATCTCTGATTCTAATTAGCTCAGGGTACAAATGATTTCTAGAAAGTCTTCCTCTTGCTGGAGTAGGGTTCCTTCTGTCAGGACAAGTCTTACAGGCAGATTTTCTTGGGGGAAAACTGCAGAGGTAATGATTCCAACTCGACATTCTCAGTCCACGACAGTGGGCAAATTTGGACATAAGTAGGTTCCCCAAGTCCCCGGGGTAGTGCCAGCAACCACCTCAGAACTAGGTATGACTGCAGCCCATGGAGCATGACCCACCACAGCCAGAGCAGCACCACGTGTGCCTCACGGGGATCCTCCCATGCCTTGCAGTTTTCTTGACCTGTCTTCTACAGATGGGCATTTTTTCCTAGCTCAGCTCAAGGAAAATTGAGTGAAGGTGGGACTAGCTCGGCTAATAAGCAATTGCCATTTCCTATCCACTAAGTAAAGCATCGGTATCACCCAACAGAAAATCTTAGTTCGCTGTTGCAATTATTTCCCTCTTTACTTTACTTAGCTTTCATGTTCTGCCTAAGTGACTGTTCTAAGGAACATGCAGAATTATTCCACAACCAAAAACTTGCTCTTAATTAGAATGGAAATGTAAGAAAAAAAGAATCAATACGCCTGACTGTGTCTCCTGACATATTAAACTACAAAGCCTGTGATATTGCTCATTTGTCATGTCCTCAGCATCAGTGCTCAGGAAGAGCCACTAGTCAGAGTATCAGGCAATGACATCACCATAGCAAACAAAAAAACCAGCACTCACCTTTCTAAAGGAAGGGCAACAAATAGCTAATGACATGGGAAGATGAAATGGTTGCAATTCTTTCAAGACCCAACTTAAGCTTACAGAAGACAAGGGAGAAAGGCCATGTACTGAACTTGAGTGACTGAAATGACCTGAGAACACTGGCTGACAGGTCACCAAAGTCCCCCATGCTATGCAGTCCTGCCCAAGAACCAGGTTTGCTCCAGTACCAGCCCCACCAGGAGGGCAGGAGCCCACCCTGGATGGGATAATGTCCAGCTAGGAGTGTCTCGTCTCTTGCTATTTGAATAATTACCAGCAACTGTAACAGAACACTTGTTACACTCCAGTCCCTTCCTCATTTACAAGGTTTAAGCCCTCAGCTCTACAAGGCAGCAAGTTTTCATCCTATCACGCTCTGGATCAGCCTTGTTCAAAGGGACAACCAGATTTTTCCTGGAGATAAGGGCCACGGGCAGCCAGAGACTCATGTAACTTCTCTAAGGCACATCCCCTCCACACGAAGCGGGATCCTCCCTCGCCTGCCATCTGTAAGCACACACAGCCAGCTGGCTATGCAGAGATTGGTCTGTGCTCACAGTGAGACATACTTCTCTCTGCATTTGTACTGAAATGTGCAAAGCTTTGCTCCACTGAAACCAGAGACATTCAGCACACTTTGGAAAATGTTACTATTTATAGAATGTCCAGTGCTCTTTTGCCGTACTAAGGTTTCATCCTTTCTCCATTGTTCATAGATATTTTCCATTAAAACCAAACTTCACTACTCTGCATTTAATAGAGAGATTCTGAGGGGAAAAGCTGAAAAGAAAAACAACATCCCTGGGAGTTAAATCAAAGGAAGGGATAGTTTTTCCAGCTGGGTTCTGGACGATGGAAGACAGTCTGTCATTCTGAGGCCAGAAAATGTCTTTTACATACACCAGTCTCAGCAAACCTACCCTGAGTTATAAGGTTTATTTTATAATAGTTTAAGTCTTACATTATACTTCTGCTGCTAACAACCAAGGCCTATGCAATAGCTATTGGTTAGAAAGCAGCACCTAGTTCATTTTATTTTGCCAAAACACAATGTGCAGCCGTAAATCCAAAACAGTCCTTCTCAGGTTGTTTATTATCATTATCATTAGAACAACATTAAAGTTTGCAAACTGTCACTGTAAGCAAGAAGTGTTCTTTAGGGGCAGCTCTTGTGGGAGAGCAAGCAAGGGCTGTAGAACATTTCTTGAGAGCAAACTCAGCCTGTATCTTTCTGACACTCAGCTCATTTGGAAATCAAATGCTGGAAATGAATCCCGTGGGTCAGCCTCAGGCACTTGAGACAAGATATATGACAGCAAAATGAAACACAGGGTAAGGCCTTGTAGCTGATGGAAAATGGAGCCTTCTCCATGCTGGAAAGGCTTTAGGAGAGGTGAATTGCCCTACAGTGCTCTGAAATGGTGCATGCTGTGCTTGAAGTGCATGTGCCCCTCCCTGCCAGTGTGCCCTGCACAGGGCAGTGGAGATGCTGAACAGCTTTGGAAAATCCCTCTCTGCCACACGCCCTTCTCAGATACTTCAGAGCCGTCTCCTGATCAGCTCTTGCTGATGTCATATATGAAATATATGGTTTAGAAAATTCGTGTATTAGAAATATATTGTGCAAAATGATTTAAGGAATTGGTAACCTTGATCTCGATTACCCCAGAAAGCACAGGTGTGTCCTGCACAGAAACTTCCTTATCAGATCCATTCTTCTTGGAACAATAAGCCTGGCCAAGGAACATTTACACCAAAAAAGAAGTGGCAGGACAGGAGATAGTCCATGATCACCGCCACCTACCGGCCATCAACACCTGATATGAATCTGGAGCCAAGGAACATGGCAAGCAAGGATTCCAGGAAATCTATACATCGGCTTGGGCCTTGCCAGGAAATCCTTTCAGAACCTGAATGGAGGGTGGCAAATCAGACTTACATATGAACACTACATTGAAACACAATGGACTTGCCTGAGGACACAAAAAACCCTATAAAACCCAGACCCTGGAGACTGTATGGTGTGGATAGGGCGGACAAGTCTCTCGGAGGCGGTCTCCCTACCACCCGCACCGGTGTTGCGTCTTCTATTGTGGCTCTTTTTTAATTGGTTACGGGATTGTTTTAATAAATTGTTTGTTATTAATCTCTGATTTCGATTTCATTTATAACACTGACAATAGCTGCCCAATACTCCACCAAGTTCCACAGAACAGGTAACAGATGACCTGAGCATTTTCTTTAGCGTAGTTTGGGCAGACAACCCCAAATTATTGGATCCAGTGGTTGGATAAATTCATAGAAGGCACTCATGCTCATTCCCCTCTACTTATGGAAGGCCTTTCTATGCAAACAGTGCTAATCAGATATGTGAGGACTAGGAGGTCCCAACTCACCCAAGCTACACTTCCAAGCGGTGTTTAACTTCCTACTACATGATTTGAGAGAACTGGTCCTTTTTTTTAACCCTGGGATTGCTGCGCCTGCATGGGACACCCAGTCAGGAGATCTGAGCTGGCTCGCCAGGAACAGCCCCCTCAGCACAATGCAGGGTGTTGGCTTGGCACAAGTCTGTGGGCAAACCAGCAGAAGGCATGATGGATGCTCCTGGCTTCAGCAATTGAAAAAAAACCCATAAATATTTACAAGAATCAAAGACTGGAGAAAAAGCAGGCAGGAAAGAACAAGAGACAGGTAAAATTCCTAAACAATTGGAATCCTCATGAAAAGGTCAATTTAGCTTTTATTCAGCTCGGTCTTTCTACCAGCACCTACAGCTGGGAGGGTTTTGGGGTTAAATCCAGCAGTGAAAACTTAAAAGGCTGGACACATGCAGAAATCTCTTCAGAGACCAGAACTTTCCTTGCTTTGTCCCATTTCAGCTGCAGCAGACTAGTGTGACACAGACCATTTTGATCTCAATTTGCTTTTTCACCTTTTTTAGTGATTAGTCTGAGCAATAAACCACATTACTACAATTTAGCCGAGACATGCACAAGCTACATCAAGTTCCTCTAGCAAGAACCAGAATTCTCCCCACCAGCCAAAATGCAAACTGATTCAACAGCATTGTTCTGCTCAAAGTGAAGTGGAAGGGAGATGGATTAGAAACCTACCATCAAAAAAAGCCATGTGTTTGGACACACTCTTTGAGACGAGTGTTATAAAGACTTCATGCACAGGAAAGTCATCCATAGTCCTTTGAGCACATTAGCTAATCTGAGAGCTCAAATGAAAATTATAAAAGTACAAGAAAGGGCTGAAAAAATCCCACAAAATGATTATACTGAATTATTAAAAAAATATGGATATTGATCTAATACCAATATCCCACTATAACGGACAAAAACTCTCTAACAACTTAAAGTTAGAAAGTGTATGTTTATTACGACGCCGGGCAGCGTGCGGGATAGCTCCCAAATANAGCTCCTCCTCCAGTTGTACAGACCCCCCGACACCAGCACAGACCTCCAGTTCACAGCAATGTGTCTATTTATGTGTCTCTGCTAGGTCTGCACTGGAGCTTCTCTGCCAACTTCAGGAGAAAATTACTATTTCCAAAAGATACCTTCTCCTTTTTTTTCCTGCTTTGTTTTTCTACTTAACTGCATAGAGTATTGCAAACACTTTGTTAATGCTGCTCCGCTTTGGTAAGCTACACTTAACAGCATTTATTAGAAGAGATTACCACAAGTACGAAAATGTTCATTATCATGAGTACTAATTTGTGGGGAATGGAACAAATATATTCCCATGTGATAATCAACACAGTGATTATGAGTTCAGGTCCTGGTTTTAAGATTCTGGTTTACTTCAGAGCTACTGGGTATCTGTTTCCTTTTCAGTTTAGGAGTGCCAGTGCTCCGTCTCCCACCTGGTTTGCCTTCCACATGCAACTATCACATAGCACCAGACAATTAGTCACCTTCTAGGTATGGATGCTACCTATCCTTTCACAAAATACTGCACAAATACAAGTTTCCAGGAACTGCCTGAAAGGATAATTAGGAAATGTCCATAGACACCTCTGCATTCCAACCAGGTTCCCTGTGCTCTGCTCTCCACCTTGGCAGCTCAGCTTCTTAAAGCAAACATTTCTGAACAGGGCGAGCACTTTGTGTGCATTGTGCATCATCCCAGCAGCAGGGGCTTAACCTGTGCCACCAGCTGTCCCATTCCAGGCTCACTGTGGGCTCACAGGAGCCTCTCTGCAGTCTCCAGACACCTGTACCCAACGGGCTGGCAGGGGCTGAGAGAGAAGGTGAGGAGCTGGCCCCACACAGTTCCTGGGGGCTCCTGGCTGGAGCTCAGCTCTTGACCTGCCACCCTCCCACTGCTCCCATGTGAACCTCAAGCACACTTCTGACTGCCAGCGCAGGTGTGAACTGCACCAGGCAAAGCATTTCCTTTGTTCTGTGCCTTACAGAAATGGGAGCTCGCAGGTGCACCTGGTGGTGTGAGGTTACAGGACTGTCCCTGAGGGAAAGGTCCTCTGCAGCAGGGGGGGTGCCCGGCAGCTGCTACACTCCAGTGAAATTGTACAGAGCGCAATTGCTTCTTGCAACATCTGAGGTCTCTTCCTCAGTTCAATTTGTAGTTCCTGATGTAATGTGTCATCTACTAGACTGTCAAAATTCATTTTTCTAATGCTTTTAATGGTCTAAATTATCTGGGGTTTGCTTTATGTCCTCTTAATTAGGCGCTAACTTCCATACACTCGTAAGTCCTGGGGAATTGAGCTCAATTCCACTGAGCTACCCCAGAATCCAGTATAACCCCTCTGACTTCTCTTGGAAAGCCAAGATGTGCATTACAGCCACCAAATTCTCTATTATCAACCCAAACCTGCACATAGTACATAGTCCAGCTCCAAGTCCAGAAGTACATTTAGTGCTGCAAGGAGATGCAATTAATCATTCTTGCAAACCAAATTTGAAGGCGGAATGAACAACTCTCACCTCAAACACTGGGATTTCTCTCTCGTAGTCATATGAGAAAGGAAGGAAAAACAACTCAAAGAGACTGTAAGAAAGCTGTCCCTACTAATGGCAGGGGGTGGGACTCATGATTTTTAAAGGTACCCTTCAACCCCACCTATTCTGTGATTCCATTCTAATTTTTAGATTTGGCTTCTATTTCCCAGGTTGATGGACGTGATCAAAATTAGTTTTGTCTTCCTTGGCCAGCTCCAACCGGACAGAACACGGTGGGGCATTTCTGGACACTGCCAGGCCATGTCAAGAGGTCCCACAGCAATGGCACCCCCCTCACACCAGCAGCATTAACTACATCAAGCAATTCTTTTTAATTCACTTGATGCTCACAAGCATAACACAAATCCCACTGAAACAACTGCTTCTCAACCAACTTCTGTAGTGCCAAAATTCAGCTGTACATGAACACAGAGCCTGAAATGTCCCTAAGACCTGTCAGCAGTGACAGGTTCCTGACAACAGTCAAGGTGTTTCACAAAGGCATTCAGGAAGGGGCACTTCATGTGTGCCCAGCAGCAGCAAAGAACTACCTCCAGAGTACCAACTTCCCAGTGGAAACTTGTGTGAAACTGATTTTAGCTTCTGTAGCAGTCACTGGGCTCACACCTACACCTGTGACAGGCTATTGCTGAGAACATGAGGCAACTACATCTCCTGATTCCACACAGGGAGAACCTAGCTGACCGCAGCAAAGGAAGACTAAGGTCAGAATGGAGCCCAAGAGCCTTCCTCCAGCTGGAGAGCTTTAATTCCATGATACAGTGCTGTCTCAAGCCAGACTGCAGCTCAGCACCACACACACAGAGATGGGGCTGAGGCTCCCTTAAAGGCGTCCAGCAGCTGCTGCCTGCTGCAGGGGCATGACTGCCCCTCCCTCCCAAGCACCCCAACAGCCCCACATGTGGTGAACAGCCAGCAGAAACCTGTTCTCTGCCTTGTCCAAGCAGCCTACGGAACATTCTGAAGGGAAAGCTGGCTATTCATGATCTGCATTAAGAGCTTTCTAACTGGTATTTTCTGACCTTAAACATGGCAATTGTTTTTGAGTACTTAATTAGCAAAAGGCTACGACAGAAAGCAACATCAGGATAGAGAAGCAAATTTGTGAGCCAGTCAATCTTTAAAAGAGTGTCATCTTTAAGTCATCTTTAAAAGAGTGTGAGTTCCACCACAGTCTGAAGACTGTGTTTTCAGTCTTTAAGACCAAAAACCAGAATTCTTCTGGACAGGAAGGACATTTAGCTTTTCTTTTGCCCCACAGCACAAATACCTGGTCATTATTTGCAGCTTTTATGTCACTGAAATGCTACAACTCATGTACTCCATGAAATACACTCAGTTCTCCTAACTTGTACTTCACTTTGATAAATTTCAGCAAAGAATGAAGAAATAAAAGATGCCCGACATTTCTCCTTGTTGTCCACATGCTTTTCTACATAGAGTCACAGCCAGCAGCCTGCTCATGGGGAACATACACTACAGGAAATCATGCCATTTTTAGGGATTTAAAACCATCCACAATTCATGCACTGCTATTTAATGGGAATGATCTGTCTATGCTACCACAGCTATGACTTCAAGAGATGGATCTCAGGGAGGGAGGGAAGTAATAATTATATTAATTGGTTCTTTGTAAGTAACAGCTAATAAACACAAAGGAAATGAACAATGAACTTCAGACCTGCCTTTGCCTGTTCTACCATCTGAAATAACATTCTCTGCTTGCTTTCTTATCCCCTTCCTGCTGCTTTTCCCCGTTCTGCTTCATGATCCTGTAAGTGAAATAACAGAAATCAACTATTTCTGACAAAGGGACATAAAGGGACCATATAGGACAGCCATAAAGGGACATAAAAGGACAGCCAGCTTCCCCACAGCTCGTTTTGGGGTCCAGAGGACTCTAGATCCAATGGCCCCGTTTCTGAGCACACCAAGTGCTTTTGTGCTTCACCACATCTGTTGTCAAATGTGCAGCATGTTGTGTATGAGAGGCAGAGCATCACACCTATGGTTTCTGGAGATAAAAGGTTTTGCTTGTCACCTGCACAAGCAGTCTCAACAAGTAACACGATTTCCACACCTACCTATCCCCCACAGCACTGGGAAGAAACGCACACTAAGCCTTAAAGAGATGAAACTGAAATCTGACATCTGGAGGAAAGGCAGTCTCTTTCACACTGCACTGTCCAGTGACATGGAATCTGACAGATATTTCGTACTGCAAGGGCAGAAGTGTTTGACATTACTTATGACTCCCTGCATGACTCATGCCATGTCCATAGCAATTTATTAAACAGACAAAGATGGCTTCATTTTAAAAAAACATTTCTATGATACCCTCTTTTCCTTGATTGGGAACCCTTTGGGGATATTGGAAAACAGTAAAGGGGAAAGAAATCATGTCAGGAGGATACTGTTGGTCAGATCCAACACCATCCTCAGCTTCAGCAATTTTCCACATATGAAACAGGTCCTCTGGAAAGCTTTTCTGAGCCACCTGCAGCAGCTGCTGTGGGAGGCTTTAGGGGAACAAGTGTTACCAGTGCTCTTGCCCAGCTTCAGGAACACACATTTGAAACCCAAAAGGACCACCCGAATACCTTCACAGCCAATACACAGGGGCAGAAAAAATCTACAAGTTCCATTCTCCCAGGCATGGATTTCATCTGATGATCTGGTTGTAGTTCTCATATAACTGAGAACACCAATACCAAGATTTGGGGTTTTGCTATGATTTGTGGTTTGGTTTTATTGGTGGAAACCTTCCTCCCCACACACACCCCACACACTCCCAGTCAGTAGAACAGCAGAGAAAGGATGAATCCTCATCTTCCCAAGTTCCCTAATTTCCACCAACAGATTCCAGCTAATTATTTGAAGCACCTAAACACTTCAGATGGCTGCACTGCTACCCATAGAAATGCAACTAGAACTTGCTCCAATCACCATGGAGGCCACATCCAAGCTTACAGGGTCCTCAGACACATCAGTGAGGCTGGAGTCCTCCTCTCTGGCCCATCACACCAAGCCTCTCCCAAAAGATCAGCACAGTTGCTGAGAGACTTGCTTTGGGACATAAAAAAGGAGTTCCCAACTGTTGCATAATTTCCTAAGGTTTTTGTCAATATCAGTGCTAATATCCACAGGGCCCTTTATCACCTTGAATAAACAAGTAATATTTAATGCATACCAGAGTAGAGGTTAGGGCTAGACAGGGTAAACACACACCTGTGTAAAGAAGTCAGGACCTGTCTGCCTGCTGAGTTCTTCTGGTCATGAGACTTATACTGGCTTCCAGGTGAATTCCACCTCCTACAGCTCATTTCTCATACACACTGTTCCGGATCAGGCTTGGAACAGACCTGGTTAACAAGCAAGTATATGCAATGCTTCTGCCACAACAGGTTCACTTTAGAGAACAAACCTCCCAGACTAAGCTGCCCTAGGGGTGGGCTGCAAATACCCATAAGAAAAGGGGAGAAAATAGGAACCCCAGCCAGTGTTGTTGGTGTTGAGTTTCTTACAAAAGGATAGGCTGGCTGTACAGCCAGAAAAGACACACAAATTCATCTTCTGGAAGAGATTGATTGCTGAGGGTCCAGACACAGCAGCAGGGCTCCCACAGGCAACAGTAGGTGAGAGCACTGACCCTGCTCACCAGAGCTAGATGGAGTATCCCCACCCCCGTGACAGGGACAAAGAGTGCTGCTAGCCTTCCAACATGGGGCTGAGCCTGGCTGTGGATAACGTTACAGCAAAATAAGGATTACAAAAAGCTTTGTCAAGATTGCACCTACTCAGCTTCTAGAAAGCTTTTAGATTTCTTTCCTCTGACCTTTTTGGAGTAACCCTGACATCCAGCTCTGCAGCAGGTAAGCCCACAGCTTGCAGTGCCTCCATCTCCCAGGAAGGAGCAGTTTCTGGCCCCCTCCAAACTGTCCAGAGAAGAGCAGCAACCACACAGGTGCCTTACAGAGCACAGCCAGGATCTCACTGTGCCAGCATCACTCCAGCCACCTGGGCTCCTCTGCAGCCTCTAAAGCTGTACAGAGCTGCCTGTGGCCCTACTGGCGATATAGAGGGCACTGTCCAGATTTCCCCCACAGTTCCACAGGGAACACCTGCTCTCCATTGGCTCAGGAGGTACACAATAGAGAAAACCAAAAATGTCTTCTAATGTGTCTTCGTGATCACAGCCAACAGTAACTTCTGAACCACCAGCTGAAATTCCTTTCCACACTGAAGTGTTTTAAAAGAACCTTATGGGGTGTCCTGTAAACCAGCAAAGTGCTCTGAAGAAACAGAGTTTGGACCATCTCCATGACAGCACTAAAAATACACACTGACAGATCACAGACATACATCAGACCAGCAGAAAAGAAGAAATAAACGGCCAAAAAACTACCCCAGAAACCTTCTGAATTACTACAAGTTCTACAAAAAGACCTTTTTAGGCTATAAAAGTTAAATCGTGCTGCCCTTCCATACAGCCAGAAACATCTCTTGCATGCACTGAGAGCCCTTCCCGGGCTGGACTGGCTCTGCCTAACCCAGAGGTGACCCCGGCTGGAGAACGAGAAAATTGCAGCTCCTTTCCAAGGAGCTCCTAAGACTCAGACCAGAGAGGAACTGAGAGTGTCACGGGCTACAGCTGCCAATAGCTATTTCGCCTTTTTTCTAACATTATGCTAAATATGTTGGATAAGCCAAAGAGTGCTTCCATTTTCAAGGCTAAACCATCATAGCACAGTTCCATCCCCTCTCAATTCAGGCACAGATTTAACCTTTTGTGTTGTATTTCTCCCTGAATATCTCAAGTGGAACAGTTCCCAGGGCATCTGCCAGGCAGCAAAGACTGTGACCCGTTTGAAGCTCATGCAAAACCTTCCTCACATATGATGTGGAGCCACACTTCAGGCAGGATTTCCTCTGTCAATTACCAAAAGAATGACCCTGTAAGAATGGAAGGGACGGAGGGGAATGACACTTCTATTTCAAGCAGAAGTTATATAAAAAAACCCCTAACATCAATGTCTTTCTTGCTTTCAAGAAATCTCTCATCAAATAATCTTTCTCACATGTTCTACCTGAGGTTTTCCTTCAAAATAACATGTTTTGCTTTTCAGATTAATTTCGAAGCTGTCAAATTTATCATCTTACAGTTACGGAAATTCTTCCAACACAATTTGCTGCTCCTCTCCCTGCTAGGGCTTGGAAGAAATTATCATTCAGTTCTTGTCCTACGCTTCCCAGTAACGACGAGAAAAAAAAGTACAACTCTTACTGAAAATGGTTTTGTGTTCACTGTTGGGTTAAGGGTTCTACAAGTATAAGGAGACAGTCCTCAGCCTACTGGAGCCACTTGTCTATTCCCTGTTCTGCTTCTACAAACCTTAAGCCACTCTTCAAGACTCAGCACTTCTGCAAATCTACAAAACTCACTCCAAAAGTAACTTTTACTACTGTGTGTTTTCTGATGTGTATCCAGAGCACTCTAAGGGCTTATTTTACATCTCCACAAACAGGGCCTGAGTTCTCATGTACACAAGAACGTTAAATTTTCAGTACACCAACTGAAACTTGAGCAAATATCATACATTATTCTTCAGACAACGCCCGAACAAATTAACTCCTACGCACTGCTAGACCCGCCCCAGGGAGACCCAGCCGCCACCAGGCCCAGAGACCAACAGCTTGCGGGTCCTGCCGCAGCTTCCCCGCACTTACCTTGCGCCTGCTCCCGCGCCCATGCCGCGCTCCAGCATCAGTGCCGCTACCGGCCTGGAGCACAAACGCGTTGAAAAGCGCCATTCCCACCCGCTACCGGCCTGGAGCACAAACGCCTTGAAAAGCGCCATTCCCACCCGCTAC